>VWZZ01006317.1:60844-83140 GCA_013399095.1 Psophia crepitans | reverse complement strand
ACAACAGATTTTCTGTCATTAATTCAACATCAAATTATTTCCTTGGTGAATCAGTCCCGAGGCTAATGAGCTGCCTGCGCTTGCAGTTTGCTTCATTGTTTTCAGTGGAGTTTCAGATGAGGGCATATCACTTTAAGGCTCGGTGGTGATAGCGGGATCATTCCCCAGACAGGGCTCACTCAGCCTTGATACAAACTGAAAGGCTAAAATGAGCACTCTTCTATTATTTAGGCACCTGTCCAGAGGTTGGAAGAAATCCTACTTGTGCGGATTTAGCTAAAGAAAGCAGAGATAACCACCTTGCCTTCAGTGTCTAATAAGATGTGAAAGGGGAGAAATAATGAGTATTACACTGTATTTCTCATGTAAAAGGCTGAGAAACAATACTCTCTGAACACTGGCAGCGATTCCAGTCATTTTCAAATGAAAAGGACTATTTGTTTCCAAATTACACCAGCCACTGGAATGCATACATATATGGGACCAAAATCCTCATTTTGCGAAGTAAAATTACCTTTCAGTAATTTAGTCACTGCAGGCTTTCCCCCGCTGACTGGTCAGGAGCTATCAGATAGCTTGCAGCTGCAGGCTGAAACGGGACCATTTTTTTTCAGGACAGGCAGTTAGTTAGTAGAGCCATCAGTGTGGCATCTGTCATCCCGCTAGGCCCAAATTGTTTTCTATGATGGATGTCACAGTCTGTATGATCAAAATAGGAGCCCTGCTGCTTTTAATTGCAAAATCGGAGTACTTGCACATTTGTTATTATGCTGAGGTTATTACCTCACACAAAATGAATTAACAGGTGAAAATAATTGATGAGAGGAGTCTTGGGATTTTTAGCCTCTTCAAAGAGACTTTGTAATTATGGCATAATGAATGTTCTGAGACATATCTGTGGGGGGCAGCATGAGACCACCAAAGATCTCTTTAGATTGATGATAAATTCACTGAAATCTACTGTAATACTGCTTAAATTTACTTAGCAATTAGTTTAATAGGCCTACATGATTCATGATAACGTAGTGAGAATTTTTAAATAAGTTTGTTCCATCCATCTATAAATTAAGCCGCTTACCTCAGCTTTCTTCCCAAGGTGATGGAATATGTTAACTAATCAGACTTTCTGAAACAAAGATGATGTTGGGCAGGGATTTTGGTTACTGGAATACATTTCTATTTAAATACTTCGCTGCTTTCATCTTACACAATGAGAATCTTGCCCCCCACGCCACCACCAGCCCTTCAACTCTTCTCAGCAAATTTTGTCCAAATATAGTATTGATAGTCCTCTAGCACAAGGAGACTGTGCAGTTGTCTTGTGAAGTAAATCGTTCAAGCATTTTGTAATCTGAAGTAATTGTTCCTGGCTTTCTGACCACTATTCCATTCAGACTTGGTCATGTTTCAAATTCATTCAGCCCCTGAGTACAGCCAGACTGATGCACTCCAGCCCATCTCTCCTCTCCCTCTGACACTCCTCGGTTGCACAAGGTGTCTGCAGCACAGTGCGCTTTCTCACCAGGCTGTCCTGCTGATGCTGAGGGGGAAATGCGCTTTTATGTTATTTTTGAATTCCTGTATTAAACAAGCAGGGCTGGCTCACCGAGGAGCGGGTTCGCATGTGATGTCCATTCAATTAAGCGCATAAGCAGATTTTAAACATCAGGTTTTAAAAGTGCCAAAAAGTAAAAATTGTCTGATTAATTCAATAGCTAGTAAATAATTCACTGTATAAAACTCACAGGGGAAAGCCTCCACATGGTGTATGAGCAAAGTTCATCCTTTTTCTGTTGCGCATTACGTTATTGACATACCAGATACATTCAAACACCTCAAGGTTACTCATTAATTTGCGAGAGTTGAAATCTAATTTAATTCCAGCTACTACTGACATCCTGAAGATTCTACAATAGAGTTTGTAACAGATCTGCCTTCAGTTCAGACCGTGGGCTAAGGGAAATATGCGACAGAGGAAGGGAGAAGTTGTTACTAATTAGAAAATAACGAAAAGAAACCCATCTTGGGAACTTGGCTGATAGGTCACATGGGGTTTTTCACTAATTTACTATACTTCCATAACCTCGCTCCACGCCTGCAATACATTATTTATTATCATCCCAGGTATAAAGCACACAAAGATTAGGTAAGATTAGATATAGACTGATATGCACACAATTTACTTTCCTTACAAGACAATGACGCTTTGTTTTGTGAGAATTCCATTTATTCTTGGGAGAATTTCTAACTGCAGCTTTGAATGGTTTTCTAAATAATACGTACATCACCCTAGTGAGCAAAAAATGACATATATCGTTGGGACATGCAGCTGATGTTCAGTTAATTCCTTTTAAATTCTGATTCCCTTCCCTCATGCACACACCATTTAAAAAAAAAAAAGAATAAAATCCTTGTGGTTTCTTCTTTATTTTATTGTAGCTACATTTTACATCAGTAGTTTTGTCTCTTTTTCTACATCATGCATTCTTTTCAGATTTGCTGTCAATGTTTGGTATTTAAAAGTATATAGTATCAAAGGGTCTCAGGAAAAGAAAAAGAAAATGCCTAGCAAGAAAATATAATAAATGCAAGACAAGTAGTGGATTGCCCCACATGTGAAGCGGACTGTGGTAACTCATATCAGGCTTCCTGTCACTTGCTGAGACATTTTTCATAAACCCTCACATGCTTGCATTTATCTTCAGTATAAACCCCAAGATGAATTCTCCAAAGACATTAACAATAGATAAATGCTTATTAAACAAAACAGTCTATTCAAGAATAAGTATAGCATCTGTATTAAACACAGTAAGATGTTTATAAAATCGAATATACATTATGTCTTTTCGCTTGATGCTATATGCCGCTCCATGAGAATTCTTTCAGCGTTTGGTTTTAATCCTAATGAACAAGAAATAAAAGACCACCAGAAGCTCTAGTTTAAATGATATCACCTCTGGTGCCAGTTTGATTCATAATATATAGGTGGATTCTCTGAATAACTTATAATATAGTAGCATTAAAATTAGGGAGAAAGAGGGCCAAGGGAAGATTACGCTGGATATATTTCATGTCAGCGGACACTGCAATATTGTTATGGAAGTCCTTTTGTTAAAAGCATTTCAGAATCCAACTCATAACTTAACTTGAAGAACAGTAGAATGCACCATTTCAGTCCCTGGGGAATTCTGAAAAAAAAACCCCAACCCGTCTCCTACAAGAGAGAACTGCAAAACCCCTACAAAAAGACAAAGGAAAATAAAAAACAAACAAACCAAAAAACTGCAGAAGTATAAATGCTTTATGATAGCTTAAAGAAAAACAATACATGAGAATGTGCTGCATAATTGACTGCAACAGCAAATACCAGTTGTCTCTTTCTTTTGAATACACTGTGCAAGTGCAAATGTCTATATGGTGCCCAGTGACTACAAACAGTTTCAAATAGGGTGTTGGTTTGTTTTTTTTTAAATCTGGTTTTATAGCTACACATTTGATGTGTTGTTTAACTATCATGGAATGTAAGATGGGCAGAATAAAAATAGCTGCATTATTCATGGATCACTATAAAATATTGGGGAGGTTATGGTTTGTGAATTACTCACATCAGCAGGCAAATACAAATCCTACAATTACTACCTAAAATTGCAAGGTTAATATGTAATGAGGTTGCAAATTAATCTCATGGATGATGTAAGGGTGTTAGCATTACGTGTAACCTTGGTCCTGATAGCCCTTTCATTCAGTAATTAAACTGAATTTGACTCCGGGTCTGTTTTCTTTAGATGGCCCCTGTTCCTGAGTAATACCCCATAGGAGCCCCACACTACTGATGTATTACATTAATATATCATCAGAAGCAGTTGTCATTCCAATGATATATTAGTGTAATACACGAGAATGAGGCTCACTGATGATGTATTTAGTCCTTACAATATGGCATTGTCCAGGGAAGCAAGGGCCCAATAAGAGATTCATTACAATTACAGTATGAAGTCAGCTAATGCACTGCAGGTTGGGAGATGCATTTCTGGTACCAGGTAGGTAATTTTGATGCTAAATCAGATGTCCGTTTCTGGTGCTGCAGACTACAAAATTTGTGACTGCACTTGAAAATATGTTCAAAAAATGAACAAGCCTCCTCCTATCACTATTTACATCCCTCTTTTTTCTGCTGCGCCGCTTTTGTGAGCTATGTATAAATTCTAGGTTATTGTTTCTTTTCTCTTCCTCTTGGCATATTTCTCTGTTCTGAAAAAGTAAGCATCTTAGACCTGGGACCTACATTTAATGAATGATTGGAAAGCATTCCTCACTTCCTGGAATCTCCCATAAGCAAATATTAAGAGTAATGGTAAGATCTGCATCCTGCTTTGGGTGCTGGCTTGATAGCTTGTCATCAGAGCTTTCATAGCTGCTGAAACTGTTCTTCCCCAGTAATAAATAAAGTTTCTGATATCACTGTGAGTCAGTGATACTGCTGAAATTACAAGTCGTCTTTCTCACTTTTTACGTTAGTGAAGGCTGTGGGTGGATGCTAATTTCCTCTCCTATAAGAAGTGGTCATTGTTGCTAGAGCTACCAAAAAAGGAAGATTTGAAGAAAACCATCTTGTTTAAGGGCTGCTGACACATTTTCTGCTAATAGACCTTGCAAAACATACTCTAAATGTAGATAAATTAGAGACTTGTATTCAGCAAACTCTATCTACTCCCTGCTGCTCTTTCTGAGAGGACAAGAAAGAGGAAGAGGAAAAAATGGAGACTTTCAAATGTTTATAATATAGAGCTAAAAGAAAGAGGGGGCTTTTTATGCATTGGGAAAGCAGTTACTGTTCACTCTCCTACAACCTTTGATTGCATCGTAAATAAAACGGTAGTGCAAGTCATCCTGGACGTACAACGTATTGAGATACTGGCTGGAAGGCCAGTTGAGAAGTTAAAATTATGGTGGCAGACCCTTAGGTAGGTGATGGCTGGACACAGAATGAAGCGTTATGCTCATTTATTGAAGAGAAAAGGAAAACATGCAATAGTTATATAGCATCTTCCGGCCAAAGTATCCTGCTGAAACCATTGATGTTTTGAAGAAGTTTCTTGTCCTTCTTGTCCTAGTATGATTAGTTTGGGTAGAAGAACAAAAAAAAAAACAAACCCAAAAAACAAAGAAGAGACAGGAAGATATTGAAATATAAGGCAGCCTGATGGACATCAATTGACAGCAGCCTCTAGGCCAAGAAACCTGATTCCACCTCTGCAAAAGCAAAGGCAAAGGAAGATTAATGTTGTGGGTAATGGAAATGATATGTGGCAGTGGGGTGAAGAGGGGTGCAAGTATCATCAGTGAGTCTGTAATAAATAGTGTATGTGGGGATAACTCCCCCCCACACACACACATATCTTTGAGACATGTGCCTAGACTTTCAAATTAGTTAACGTGATTGCTAGCAATTTGAGAGTAATGGTAACTATAGCTTCAATATGGACTACCAGCCTGTGGCCCTTGAATGCCAACCCTGCAACTGCTGCATCCTGGTTTAGCTGATGTTCGTCAGATGAAAAGCAATAAAGCTATAACTCTAGGGGCTTCATTGTGATGACCCTGATCAGCTGAGTAGTGGATTTCGTGCTGCTAGATGATGCCCACCTAAGTTCTAATGTTGTGTTTCTGGGTATGGAATTCAGCATTTGCTTCAAATTGATTTCTCTTTACTTAGGGATTACATCCACACCTGGATTTGGCCTCAGACATGAGAAGTTTCCTGGTTATACTACAATTCTAAGGTTAAGAGAAAGGTTACAAAGCCCTTGAAAAGCTTAAAGGCCAGGCTGTATTTGTCCTTGCAAAGCGTGGAGGTTGGAAGAGGAGCCTTTGACCTTTTATGTCTGTCTTTACCAGCTCTCATGTTAGTGGCTGGCACAGCTGCAGTTGTTTTGCTGAGACTGTTGGAGTGATCCCGTCACGCTCACTCCTCAGAGCTGCTGAGGGGATCACTCCCTGTTGTCACCTCCATGGGGCAAATGGGAGATGGTGGAAAGCAGCTAATCCGAACCAGGTAATCTAAGTGTTGTAGCCTCAGCAGACCACGTCTGCCCAGGTGCAGCCTGCATGGACCTGTGAAGTGTCTGTCTGCAAGGCATGCTGACTGCAATCCCTGCTGGCACTTCCAGATGCAAGAATAAGTCTTGAATATGCGACACCCTAGTTCACAGCATATATCTCTAGCTTTCCTTCAACCTGTCTGGCTGGAGAAACCAAGGCATGGAGCTACAAAGTGATTTGCCCAGGGTGCTACTCTCTTCTTATAACTGTCCTGCTCCAGAAATATCTGTTTTAGCCTTTATCTAATACTTTAGTTTACCTTAGGTAATATTTACTGATATCTCCTAGTTTGCACTCTGCATTTTTGTTAAGATCTGCCTTTTCTAGATCATTCACATGAATAACTTCCAGAGAAAGCTTTAACATTAACTCTTTTTATTTATAAGGACCTATTCTACAAAATAATAGAAAGAATACAGTAAATCTGTTTTATTTTGACTTAGATTATTTTTTTTTTAAATCTGGGTTTCCTTATATCTCCTACTTTTATTAAGATCGATCATGATTGCATATAAATGTCCAATTTAGCAAGTCATTATACCCAATGTCCTTGAGTTTTCCAAAATATTATCCTCATTTCAAGCAGTATTTTTCCTGGACTTGCTATTAAGTAGTCTAATTCTTATCTACATATTCTATCAACAGAAACATGAAGCATTAGACTCAATATCCCTGTATTTTGGCTGAACAAAGCTGTTACCTAGATGCACGTGTGCCTAAAGCAAACTAGTAAAAAAAGGCAAAGGAGAAAAAGAAAAAAACCCACATATTTCAATGTCATCATAAAACAGCAGAGAAAAGGCAAATCATAATTAGCATTTAATGTTCCAATGTAGCAGACCAATTAGACTTTGAGTATTATATTAAATGTGTCTTTCAAACTAAATAAAAATGTTTTTTCATGCATAGCTATTACATAAACTTGCTTTTCCCTCAAATGTGTTTTCATATAAACAGACTTAATTAATTGTCTAGAGAATTAAATAGTCCTTATATAGCAAATGTACTGTGCCAATTAAATACAATGTTGATTATATATTTCTCAATTATTACAATGTTTATACAAAATTAATCAACAATATCTACACTACCTAAGGTAAAGTTTCCTAACAGGGACTCTTCTGTCTTTGTTTGCCAGTTACTTTTCATGGGTAGAGCCTAATGCTGACCAAATCTAAGTGGTTCTTTTGTCAACAAAGAATAAGAGAAGAAGAAAAGGTTAAATGAGCACTAGGGGGTGGGGAAGAAGAGTAAAAAGGTACAATGTCACCTCCATGCTGTGACAGCCATGAATCAATTATTCACGTAGCAATTGGTAATATTTCTGAAATGCTGCAGACTAGCAAGAAAATGTAAAAAGCATTTTCCTGGAGACTTCATGATTTTTCCAAGTAAAAACCATAAACAAAAACCGAATGGGGCAAAGTACGTACGTGCGGGAACATGCCGAAGAGATCAACAATAGCAGAAGGATATGTTATTATGGAAAATACATTCAGAAGTCTGGTGATGGAAAAAGAAAGAGTATACAGGATGAAAGGGGGAAAGTGCTGGGCTCAGCTAGTTATCGTGAGATTAATGTGATTTAAAAAAAAACACCACACATTACAATATCTAACAATACCAACATGTATTGATTTTGAATTTATTTCCTGTACCAACACTGGTAGCATAACACACAGGGAAAGAGAAGGGAGAGAGAGATCTGCAGAAATGCTTAACATCATGGTAAATGGAAGGAGAGACACTGTCACAAAAGGAAAATGAATTCTGACCATCACTCGAGTTTTGTGCTCTCTACATTTGACATTGCTGTAGGTACGATTTCAGAGTAGCATAGGCCTTACACAAAATCATATTTTCTTAAAAGAAACAAGAACATGAAATTTAGTATCCCCTGATAACAATGTATAGAATGCACTTTAGAGCAAAATATATTCAGTCCTGACCTTAAAATAGTATTTCTGCTTCCAATAGCAGGTTTTCTTTAGGCTCAGAGAAGTATAAAGATTCTAAGCAACGCACATTTTCTCTAAGCTAGTGCAAAATCCCCGTTCAAACATACGATATTTTTTTCAATTAGAAAATAACAAACTAAAGGATGGGGTGAATCAGAGGAAAGAAATGCCATATGGTATGTTTTTCTCCACACAATTTGCAGAGAAGTGACTGTAAGATGAAAGGACAAATCACAGAAATGCAGGAGAAATTTCAGCCAGAGCAGTCAGTGTCTACACTAAAATAGAAGGGATCCAATCTTTCTTTCACGGGATTATAAATGGTTTGTATGGGCTGTAATGAGACACTCTTTGAGGGAAGAGCAGGGCCCCAAACTTTTTATTTTTAACTACTTAACCATCTGACTTTTTGCTCTCTAATTTTCCGTGCTCCCTCAGATCTTTGTGCGACTCCCCAGTTTGTCATGCATTCCAAGCCACAGTTTGTGTCAGCTTAGTGATATTCATTAGCTGGTCTGTGTGCCTCCCAGCTCCTACAGCCTCCCTCTTCTCGGCTCTCATTTCCCTCTTTCTCATAGAGGTAATGTCCCCTTTGCACCACTGCTTTTTTTCTCCCTCTCTTTTCCGGTTGTCCGATCGCTTCCCCGAGAGTGACTGTTTCTTTTACTTTTGTGCACTCTGTCTTGGTTCCTCCTACCCTTTACTCCTCATTAGAAGCCTTCACCTTCACACACAGAAAACCCAAATTGCACACTGTGGTTCAAATGAAATTACCAAGTGCAAAATTAGCATTAAAAATCATAAGACAACAAACAATAGGTCTTTTTATGTAGTTTTTGTAATTGTGTGAAACTAGTTACTTTGGCAATTATTGTTTGTGCCTCATTAGCATGCAAAATGGTTTTTTAGACTAACCCGCACACAAAAGAAACCATTTGTGATGAGAACTGTGCTTTGTTTAATGTTAGACACCATTGTATTTGCTTTCCTAATATAACAGTTCTAATTAGTACCTAGCAGTCATCTTGAGTTTTTCAGCTTGAAAACGCTGAAGGTGACAATTGAGTCACAATTCCATGGCACACTTTGTCAGTACCTGTCAAAATATAGCTAAGTCTTTAGGAGTTGTGATCTAAATACTAAAAAAAAGTTAATAGTCCAGAAAGAATCTCTCTCTAGGTAATTAAAAAAAAAAATAAAAAAAAAGTTGCAGATTAACCTCTGGATAAAAGCTTAACATTATTAATACCTCACTGTTAAATGTGGTCTTGGCAAGACTGTCATCTGTTTGAATACTGACTTTGCATTGTTTCTGACATCTGACCTTTATCTGTTCACCTGATTCTTTACTTTTTAGCGATCAGAATAGCATAAGTGGATTAGTGGCAAAACGTGAAATCATTTCATCAGTATATGCGAACTCTTTAAAGGTGATTGGTCACTTGTCTTTAAAGAATAATATTTTTTAAAAATTAAAATATCTAACTCCAGAATTGGAATGACCATGACTCTATTTCACTTATGTTTTCTGACTTTAGCTTAAATCCTTCACACAGCAGCTAGATGTAGCAGTAGGGGAAACATGAACTCTCCTGCTGAGCGGTTGTCTCCAGCTTCATGTTTGTATATGAATAAGTCAAGAAAGACCCAGTCCAGTGACACTTTGTCAGTGTTGCTTTGTAATTATCACAGTATGAAGTGATAATGTTGTGTGTTTTCTTTTCAATAACAGATATTTATAAAGAACTTTGCCATTCACAGGCTTGGCCTGTGTTTTGGCTCATAAACACCAGACTTCCATATTTTCTAGTTTACTTAGACCCACTGAGAAGCAGACTATCGAAAGCGAAATTGCCCACTTGGTCCCCATAATTCAAAACTTCCCTCTCAACTGGCCTCTTTCTAGCTCATTAACTTCCAAGGAAGTGCATTTTTTGTGTGGTTTATTCTATTCTGGTTTTGAAGGACTGAATGCACGGAGCCCTGAACTCTTTTTCTTTGCTGGCACCTGGTCTTTGTGATGCCGTACTGAAAGCAGTTGACACATCTTCTGACTTCTGTAAAAACAGACCAGAGCCATCAGTTGTTCTGTGCCTCAGTCTCCATTCTAAATATGGAGGAGACAACTTCCCTGGCTGGACTCATGAAGCAATGGCCCTGACTTCAGAGGTGATGTGGCTAGTATATGCACAAAGTTTACTAATTCAGCTTGTCCTCGTGTCTCACTGTGGATCTTCAATTACAAACTCAGGTTGTTCATGCCATCAAGATTTACCCCGTGGAAGCTGCATTTTCAAATAAAAAAACAGCTGAAGAGAAAACAGATGGATCAGGGATGGAGGTGAAGGAAAAAGCAAATCTGGTCACTGGCCACAGGTTCTGTATCTTCCCTCTCCACTACCTCCTTTTGTCACTGCTTCAGGAAGAGGATTATCCTGTCCTTTCTCATGAAGCTTTTTTAGCTGAATCATGTACGCACAAAACCTGAGAATTTGGAACTCAGTTCTCATTCTCCATCTATGAAATTATATTGCCACACAATAAGCAATAGCACATTCAACACTCTACATACATTATTAGTTTGTTTTATATGATTAAACTGGGTACTTATATGGCAATTTTCATAGAATCATAGAATGTTCTGAGCTGGAAGGGAACCATAAGTATCATCAAGTCCAACTCCTGGCTCCACACAGGACCAGCCCAATCAGAGCAGATGACTGAGAGCGTTGGCCAGACACGTCTTGAACTCAGCCAAGCTCGGTGCTGTGACTGCTTCCCTGGGGAGCCTGTTCCAGTGCCTGACCACCTTCTCGGTGAAGAACCTTTTCCTGATAAAATTTTATCAAAACAAACAAAATTTCATAAGCAAGTGATAACATAAATAAGACTAAGGGAGAAACAGAAAAGAGACAGAACCCAAACTAAGCCACGGGCTTCCAAACTCACCTCGATTTTTATTCTTCATTGTCAGGTTATGAGATCTTCAAAGGTATTTAGGTGACTTGCTATCTACTCACAGGTGTTCCAAAGTTTCCACTAGCTGTCATGAACCCTAGTTTAAGATACAGTCCAGGACACTCCTAACCCAAATATTTCATTTGAGAACATCTTTTGCAACTAAGACCTAATTCTGCACATGTCTATGCATAATGTAGCCTGCACAAAAAGTCATGGGAACATATGCATAAGGCTCATACTTAAGGCACAGGACACTGGCTCCATATTTTTCATGTTCTGGCAGGTGCAGGGATTTCATTGCAAATAAACGTCTCAGTCACACATCCTGAGAGATTTTTCACTCTCTTCTAAAAGGTTGTTCTACTTCATATAATTCAATAAGCCATAAGAAAATATTTATATTTCGTTTATCCATATAACAATTCATTCATAAAATAATAGGATTAATAAAATTATGAAATAAGTGGAGTTTAGGAAAGTTTATGCAACAGAATGAAATATGCATAGTGGCGGAGGCATGGTTCTACCTCCACTTGGTGCTCTGTAGAGAAACTAGTTTGAGCCCCAAGAGTAATGTTGCTACGTTTGTGTTGCAGTGTGGCTTGAACTGAGTCCAGCTACTCAACCAATTAGCTTAGACCCCAGGGAGCAGTGGTCAATTGTCAAAGACATCTGGCTGCTTAAGAAAAACACCCAACTACTGGACCACACCTCTGGAAAATCAGGGGTTTGTTTTACTTCTGCTGTACTTTTGTTGCTTCCAGAGGAGGAAAAGGATGTGGGGTGAATGGAACAAAAGCTGTTGCAGAGAGAGGCCAAAACAGTGCTGCAGTAAACCTCCTGAAATCTTGCCAGTAGCAGCCATCATCACCCATCCTTTCCTTATTCTCCATATTTTGACCTCTCTCCCAAAAAATATTGAATTCTTAATAAGCTGTTATTAAACAGCTTCCTCTTTCAGTTCCTGTCTTCCCTCTTCCATTTTCTGTGATGAGATAATTCCCTTTTGGAATGATAAAATACAGTGTTTCCTAAGGCACTGAGAACACAACTGTGCTGGGCACCCCACCACTCTGGCCACCCCGATACAAAGTTAGTGACCTCTAGGCTCTAGAGCCCCTCAGTGGCAGGGTAAGTGTCTGATTTCCTAACTGCACACAGGACTGGCCAAGTAACTCCTCAATTAGTCAGCAAATCTCTCCTATCCATTGATATATTTCTACAGCTTTCTGTCCCATCCTGCTCTTTTTGCAGAAATAGATGCCTTCTACCTGCCTTACTGTGGAAATCTCAGTGGAGTGATGTGAGAGCACAACTCTGTGCAAGTGGAAGCAGAATAAGATCCTTAGCTCTTTCCTCCATCAGGAAGAGTGCATGCTTCTTTTTTTTTTGCTGTGCTGCTTGCAGAACTCAGATTAGATCAGGAATCCATGAATGGCACTGTGCTGTGTGCTAGAAACATTATGGTTACATCTGCGTTGGTAGATGGACTTGGCCAGAGACCGTTCTCGGACAGCAGACTTAAGAGCTTAAATCCATACAGTCAGGCTCTCTTGTCCCCAGAAAAGGGTGACTATGTCCAAATGACCTTTTTGAAATCATCTTTTGCCCTGGAATTATCTGGAAGAGAGGTGGTTAGCTGATGCCAAGAATGATTTGAGGGACCGTGCTAGCAATTTAATTGCATGGACAATCTTGTCTCAGTGATTGAGCCCACAGAATAGATGTAGGCTGGGGATCTCGGTTTATCCCTGTAGAGAATGGGCTTAGTGACACAGTATTGCATGCATTGCAGCCTGGTTGTGAAGTTTAACTGATATTTATAAAATATGCCAAATCCTTGCATACAAAATGCTACATAAGTAATAAGTATTAATAAACGTGATTATATTAAACCAGGTCTGTTTTCAGTCATGTTTTATAAGACCACAGTTGTAGCAGTAAGTGAGCTTTCATATGAAAGATCAAACATTTTGCCTTCCGTTGTAAGCCATTCTTTGTAAGCTTTTCCAATAAAAACAGCAGAATATCTCATACATATTGAAATTCAATGACTGTGATTCTGTGATTCTGTGACATTCTTAAAGACTAAGCATTCATTTACAAATGGCAAGCAATAATGCTGAATTTCTCTTTACCAGACAATTTTTTAGCATGTACTTCAAGCTTAATGTTATCAATAAGTAAAATATTAGTAAGCTTAAAATTTACATTGAAACTAATATAATTTGTATTTTATATAACCACATATCAGGTGCATTTTAACTTCAATCTAAACCTAAGTAAGCAAGGTTTCCTGCTTTGTTCAATTCTTTTTAAAGTTGAAGTCTGTCATGTCCTCAAACCTAACTAGTTCTTAGCACTTAAAAAAATGTTTTTTTCACAAATTACATTCAGTGAGAAGAAAGACATCACAGTTTAAGTGAAAGGTGGTTCTAAACCTCTGCAGCAGACTTTTTAGTTTCCAGTCCTTTATTAAGAAAAAAACAGAGGCTTTCAGAGGTGGGGTACTAGCGCTGACAATTCTCGTACTCTGACATAGGGCTTTGCCTCTTTTGGTGCCAATCTAAACTCGAAAGTGCTACTGACACAACTCTGACAGAGACTGAAAAAGAAATATAATTTCCCTAACTGACACAGCTATGATGTTTTCCTTGCAATATTACCTCTTATTCTTTTTAGAAACTGGTATAGAAGTTACTGTTAAAAAGGAACCTTTTGATTATATAAAGTACCTCTCCATTCAAAGAACTTTCTAGTATAATTCACATAACAACCTCTTTTTAGTGTAGACCTGGCCTGGGGCTCTGGCTTTGTGTTATGGATAAATCTTCACAGGTAATATACAGGATTTTAACTCCAATGCAGGGGTTGAAGCTTACAGTGTGTAAAGTGGGATTTCTAACTCTTCTTCAGTTCACTTCAAAACTCACTCCCTAAATGACCAATATTTCAGTGCTATGTCCTCCTTTTTCTCTCAAAACACAGGGAAAAGCCTCATGACCCTGCACTGAATATGATAGTCTGCATGAGGCGGTCTTTGAAGAGCTTGCCACAGCTGCAATGGCAAAGGAAACCAGCTCTATTTGCTAAGAAGAGGGCAGCAGGTTTTGTTTTACAATTATTTGAGTTGAAGGACTCTGGCAGGGGAGAATGGTGGAGCTCATGGTTAAGAGCCTTATGACTATGCACTACTTGCTGTAATGCATATAGGAACGAATCCTGAACACCCTGCTTGTGCTGATGGGTGCTTTCTAGTCACTGGGATAAACTCATGCCTGACTGAATCTCCTGGCTTTCTGGATTTTTTCCATTTTGGTATGTGTTTGAACCTTCAGAACTCCAGAGGGTTCCCAGCCAGTCGCATGACCTGCTTGGTTATGTACTTTCTTCTTCCCTGTGAAACTGTAGGCTGTTGAATGTGGTTGTATGGCTTTTTACCCTTCCTCTACACCTTCTTATACATCCCAAACACAGCGTTTTAATGTCTGTCTTCCCTCCAATCCCTGTTCTTTCCCTTTTTCCCCAAAAAACACTTTCAGTGAACCGAAGAAAGAGGATGAGGGTTAGTTTTGACAATGTCATGTATTTATTGATTCCCCTTCCCCCCAATAAAAAAAACCAAACAAACTCTGCATTTTTACAAAGTGCAAATAATGCAAACTGCATTTTTTTTTTCAGTTATTCAAAGAAAAATGAGTAAAGATAGCTGCAGTATTACTCTGAATCACAGAGAGCATATGCATGCACATAAGGACCCACAACCTATATCTTTGAACAACTTCAAAATTGAAACGAACTCAGGCTTTGCAAAAGACATTTCCAAGAATCGTCATGAAATACAAAGCCATACATCACCCCTCTTTGGTGACTGTTGTGTCCTCTTAGCTAAGAAGGAAATATTCCTCATGTCCATGGGGACATACTTACATAATATGTATTGGAGAGAAGTGGCAATTGAGCAATGAGCTACCGCAGGGCTTACTGATGCCTGTTTGAGTTGCACTTTGAGGTATGAGACCAGGGGTCGAGTGCCTTCAATCACCTAAGAAGTGTGTCAGTAACCAAGCAAACACATCCAGGGTGGCTTATTGCTGCTGGAGTACATTTCAGTCACTGAAAGTTTAATTATCTGAGCCTGCTGAGGTCCTGTGTTCAACTCAGAAGCCTTTCTGCACTTGTCTGTACCTGTGTAATATGGTATTAATTTTGGAATATCACATGTAATTAATTGTATCAATCAATTAATTTAAAGAAAATCTGTAAACCCAGAAGAAAAAGAAACGAAATGAGATGGCAGAAGGTACTTGTCTATTGAACATAATAATTTCAGGCAGCTCTGCAGTTGTGTGTAGAACAGGTAAGTGACAACTCAAAGCCAGAAAAAGGTGGGATGCAAGGAAGAAAGTAATTACCCTGGCATGGCAAGACAACATGGAACACTGGTGTAATGGCAGTGGAGATGCATAAAACTGTGCCTGAAGGGTATGGGACTGATAGTGATAAACTAGTTTTGAGTTGCACAGGAGTGTGGAGTTCATAGAATCATAGAATCACTAAGGTTGGAAAGGACCTCCGAGGTCATCAAATCCAACTGTCAATGTTGTTTTCCCTCTGAAAACAAGGAAAACCAGGAGAAAACATGGAATTTTTAGGGTTCAGTGGAAGAGAACAAATTACATGTGGACCTTTATTAAATTTACAATAATTATGTGTCCACAGAGTTACAAAGACTATTCAAAATAGTCACTTAAAAATATTTTTCTTTTCCCACTGGGATATACTATGTATAGGTTTTATAAAGGTTATACATCTTCCTTCTGGGCTCCCTATAGTATACATAACGTGCTTAAACTCTTTCTAAATAAGTTTCTTAGTGCTCTCTTTCTGAGAATTATTTAGGAGACAAAGAGCCTTTCCTTAGACTCTGGAAGCATTAGGGTTCAGCTGCCCTATCAATACCCTTTCGGACACTAGGGCTATTTCCAAGCAATGCATATCAAAGATATCTCCAAGCTGATGCCTGGATGAGCCTGTGACATACAACATCCCCCTTGGGGCCTGGATTTCCTGTGGAGGAAAGCTGTGCACCCATACCAGATATGTCACAATCTTCAACAGCAGTCCTTGCCCTGGACAACCAGGAGACAAAGAATGTCACATGTGATCTAGCTCTGTCAGAAGCACAATTTAAATATTAGCTCATGCCTTTTTTAAAAAATCAATATTAAGGCAAGAATGGTAAGAACATATTGTATCAGAAACCACCATATCTTATAGGATGAGAACTGGAGAAGTAATGGTATCATTTTTACTTTTCAGCCCCTGATGTATCTTAAGACAACACAGATGATAACTCTTTTATGTCCCTTTCCTGGTGCACCCAAGGACTCCCCTGCACTGCCAGTCACCTCCTCATGGGTGACCTGTCTAGGCTCATGAAAAGCCTTGAAGGGATTTTGGAGCTGACCATGCCTTCTTGTTGACTCATTCCCAGTTGCTGAGGAGAAACCTGTTTGCTGTTCTTTCTTCTTTTTCCTTTGCCACTCATTGCTATGTAGCTATCTGCACATCCTTCCCATGCTAGACATGCCGTCTCTCTCAGTGCTAAAGGTCACAGTGACAGGTAGCAAAACATCAACATTAAGAGACAGAGTTGTTACCCCCAGCAAGGTGATGAAGTGACCCTTGAAGATGACAAAAGGCTCATCCATTGTGGAAAGAAAACACCTAATGGAAAACACCCCACAATAATTGCATCCATGCAACGCGCTTTGTGGTTTCCTCCGTTTCTCTGTGTGTAGATTGCACAGACTTGTTACATTTCCATGCCCTCATACAGTGGCCAAACCATGATCCCAGGGAATCTAACACACTGCAGGCATACAGCAACTCTGAATTTTCTGTAGGAACTGGGAGTTTGTAAGATCTCTAGAGAACATAAAGTTTTTTCACTGAATGACAAGTAGGAAATCTCTAACTGAAGTGAGAACCCCTTAGGGTCTTCTGTTTCTTTAAACTTCTAAGCATTTCTGCCCTCTGGATATTTTTAGGGAAATACACTTAGAAAACATCATTACATATGTATCACAAGGAAAAAAAAACCCACAAAACAAAAACAAAACACGCACACACACCTTTCCTTGTGAGTTTAGCTTTGTTTATTAGTGGAAAATACATAATACTGCTTTGTTTTAAGGTGGCTATAAAGTTGTGTGTTAACTGGTAGTCTTTAGAAATAGATATGGTTTTTCTGGCTGACGTAAAACCCTGTGTTAATTTCCCAAGAAACCTGGTGCTGCATTGGCCAAGAACACAGGATGAATATTTACTGTGGCATTCAGCAGTCATTTTCATCCTCCAGTGGCATCGCAGTTTAGTGAGACCATCTTCAGAAGATGTTCGTTAATGATGACACATGAAGTGCTGATAAAAATACAATTACATTCTTTTAGATTAAGCACAGTTGCTCAAATTCATGTTTGGGTACTTCTGATCCAGTCATGTAATGGTGTTTACCATGCATAATATCTTTCCTCTTACCAGCTACAAAAAAAATAAAAAAAATAATAAAAAAAAAAATAAATCAAATAAAGTAATTTATGTCAAAAAGTGGGAAACAGTCACCAAATACATCATTATGCTTCTAGCTATGTGCTATTGAAGGCATTAAAGCAATTTAGTAGTGTCAAGTTTAAAAATTAATGGGCTTGATGGATTTTTGTTTAAAGCTTTGGCTTAGAAATTATTATTATATTTTTATAATCTTTTTTGTATACTTTAAGCATTTAATACTCAAAAGACACGAACACAATGTGCCAGATCGTCAGTTATCTTTCGTTAATTGTTGTAGCACTTGCCGAAATTTGTTTTGATTAATGTTTAACAAATTTTGATCTTCACCCCAACCCAGACCATAAACAGTCTTTTGGCACTTCCCTTCTCCTAAAATCCCCTAGGAATCAGTCAGAGAGAAGTACTCCCTAATTATAGTTACGATGTAACTAATGAAGTAAGAAATAGTTATTGCTTCCCTAATCTAACTCAAATAATGTTATTAAATTAGGAAATCTGATTTATTTTTCAAACAAAATAAATATTAGATGCAGGTATTTTTCCTGTGTGCCGTCTGCGCACTTCTGTGGAGCCTTGCCATTCCCTTGCTGGAGTCCCAGGGCTGCGCGAGCAGAAAGTGCCCTCCTGCTGGGCCACTTAGCTGCTGCTTTCTGGTGAGCATGTGTAGTGAGCGATACGAGGGCTCTAGTTCACGTCCCTGCTGCAGTTATGTGCCACTGAGAATCCGTAATTCCTGAAAGTAGCTATTCAGCAGCAGTTTGAAAGCTACACACGTTATGTGTGTGTATCATCTTCATTTGTGTGTGGAATAAAAGTTAGTGTACTGGGTGAACAGCTTTAAAAACTGAATGCAGACTTCACTCGTTCATGATTATATGCATCTTTCCTTAAGTTTTTACAGTTTTTAATTGCAAGATAATGGGGTATTCTTACCGGTCTGAAATACTTACTCTATCATTTATGTTCTCTGCTTGTTAATTTTCGTGTCTTTAGTGCCTTTCTGTTCACCATCACTACTTTAGATTGAAGATAGTCTTTGAAACACATTTTTGCTTTTTTTAACTAGTTGCTTGACAAGTAATAATTGGAAAAATAGTTTCTAACCAAGAAAGCAATTTAAAATTAGATATTGCTTTTCTCCCAGCTGAACCAAGGTCCTGTGTACATTTTGGCAGGTTGGATTTTGAAAGTTTTTGATAAGAAAAGAAAAATTTCTTCAGTGATTAGTCAGTGGACTATGGAGTCATTCCACTGTGGGACTGTAGTTCATACCAAGGCTAGGCTGGCTGCCTAGAGACTCAGAGACATGGTCAAATTACCAAACATCAGCTGAACTTCAACACTTGTCTATCTGTACACTTCTAGCTGCTACGAAGGTAAGATGATGTAACTCCACCTATTGTAGGTGAGGGTGAACTGGCAGCGTGCTATGAATGAACACATACATGTGTGACCTAATGTACTGTAACTTGCTATGCCTCAGAAACTCAGTCTGAGCCATAAACTGCACGTCCTGTGTAATCGCAGTGTCAGTTCCAGGTGACAGGCACCCGTGCCGTAGCACTAACTCTTAATTTGCTGGTAGTCTTTGAAGGACTTATGACATGAGGATCCACTTTGGCCTGATTTGTTATTTTTGTTCTCCTACTGTGTTAAAAAGGGAGAAGCAAACAGTCTTATCCCCGTACTAACATTCCATTAGCATAAAGACTCTAGTGGGTGCATGTCTGGCTTTATGGTCTCCTGTGCCATCCTCCTCTCAAACCTAAAAAATAGGACATCAAAATTGAAGGAGATGAGATGCTGGGCCAGTGCTGTTTATTTTTTTAAAGCTTCTACACAGCTTTTTGAAACATTTGTTAATGAAAGACACACAAAGAATTATTAAACTGAAGAAGGTAGGGTTTTGTGCCCTTTTTCAGAAAGTAGACAGTTTTGTGAATTTCAGAATTTGCTGTGTATATAGGTTGAGCAAATAAACCACAGGGAACAAATGCATGTTTTAAGTGAGGTTTCCTTCCAGAACTCCACAAAGAACCATCACTGAAAACAGTGCAAATTATTTTGTGGTTATGCAAAGTATATGACTCATATGTGGCCAGAGAGAGAAACATGTCATAAAAAAAAAACCCAAACCCCGCAAAACCCTAAATAATCATATTTGTTTCATTTTCTTTGATTTCACACAGTGTTTATACTGCAAATGTGGTAAATGCAGTTTCCTGTGCTATGTTTGTGTAAATTATATTTGTTTCAACAATGTTATTTGAAGGCTAAGTAGTTGCACTCGGACATAATGACTAACATAAAATTAAAAATTCTATATAGATCTGCAACAAGATCATCTCAGGTATATTCCTATTTTCCAAGGACCTGGAGTCCCTGCCTCTGGTACTGGTCTGCAGCAGATCCACCTTGGTGATACAAGTCAATACTGTAATCTTCTTTTTCAGATGGCTCTCAACTCATCGTTTTATGCAATAATATTATGTGTCACATTATTTTTAGGAATTTG
Source organism: Psophia crepitans (assembly GCA_013399095.1). NCBI lineage: Eukaryota > Metazoa > Chordata > Aves > Gruiformes > Psophiidae > Psophia > Psophia crepitans. The sequence goes on along the minus strand of VWZZ01006317.1, from coordinate 63,028 downwards.
AAGGAAGTACAGAGAATGAATTTACTTTCTGCTGCTATGTTCAGATTAATTTCACGTATGCTCAACAGTTACTGCATTGTGATATCTAACCCAGAATATCCAATTCTTAAACCAAAATTGTCTTATGAACACACAGGATCTGAATAAGGTTTATGGGAGTAATGCTTAAAATCAGAAACCTCCTGATCTTTTTCTCACTAGTATAGTTTATGTATTTGTTTTGTGTTTTTTGAGTGTTAGTGTTTTCCTCAGTCCTGTCAGTGACAGGGGAGAATACTGAAAGGAACAGGAAAACTCACCTGATCAACCTGTAGATCAGAGGTTGGTGCCATCGGTGGAATTTTGTTGTTTTTTTTTTATCATGGGGAGGCTTAGACAGCAAAGGACCTGATGGCGACAGATGTTCAGCTATCTCAAAGGGGGAAAAGGATTCTTGCTCATGAGTTGGCAACTCAAGAAGAATACAGGGATCTCGCAGGGGATCTCGCAGGGGTCACACAGAGGGTAAATTAGAAAAGCAAAAGCCCAGCTAGAACTCAATTTGGCCACTGTTGTAAGAGATAACAAAAAATGTTTTTACAAATACATTAACAACAAAAAGACAAGGAAAATCTCCATCCTTTATTGGATGTGGAGAGGAACATTGCCACCAAGGATGAGATACAGGTGGCAATGTTCTGAAGCTGAGGTACTTAAAGCTTTCTTTGCCTCAGTCTTTAATAGTCAGACCAGTTGCCCTCAGGGCATTCAGCCCCCTGAGCTGGAAGATAGGGACGGAGGGCACAATAAACCCCCTGTGATCCAGGAGAAAGCAGTTCACGACCTGCGATGCCACCTGGCCACTCACAAATCTACAGGGCCAGATGGGATCCACCTAACAGTACTGAGGGAGCTGGCAGAGGAGTTTGCCAAGCCACTCTCCATCAATTACCATCAGTCCTGGCTAACAGGGGAGGTCCCAGATGACTGGAGGCTTGCCAGTTTGACACCCATCTACTAGAAGGGACCAAAGGAGGATCCGAGGAACTACAAGTCTGTCAGCCTGACTTTGGTGCTGGGAAAGATTATGGAGCGGTTCATCATGAGTGCACTCACCAGACGTGTGCAGGACTACCTGTGATCAGGCCCAGCCAGCATGGGTTCATGAAAGGCAGGTCCTGCTTGACTAACCTGATCTCCTTCTGTGACCAAGTGACTCACCTAGTGGTTAAGGGAAAGGCTGTAGCTGTTGTTTAACTGGACTTTGGTAAAGCCTTTGACACCATTTCCTACAGCATTCTCCTAGAGAAGCAGGCAGCTCATGGCTTAGACAGGTGCACTCTTCACTGAGTAGAAAAGTGACTGGAAGGCCAGGTCCAGAGAGCAGTGGTGAATGGAGTTAGTTCCAGTTGGCAGCTGGTCACAAGCCGTGTTCTCCAGGGCTCAGTATTTGGGCCAGTCTTGTTTAACAACTTTATCAATGATCTGGGTGAGGGGATCAAGTGTGCTTTCAGTAAGTTTGAGGAAGACACCAAGTTGTGAGGGAGTGTCAATCCGCTTGAGGGTAGGAACACTCTGCAGGAGGATCTGGAGAGGCTGGATTGATGAGTCGAGGCCAACTGTATGAGATTTAACAAGGCCAAGTGCCAGGTCCTGCACTTTGGTCACAACAACCCCAGGCAGCGCTACAGGCTTGGGGCAGGGTGACTGAAAAGCTGCCTGGAGGAAAAGGACCTGGGGGTGTTAGTCGACAGCCAGCAGAACATGAGCCGGCAGTGTGCCCACATGGCCAAGAAGGCCAACAACATCCTGGCTTGTATCAGGAATAGTGTGGCCAGCAGGACTAGGGAAATGATCATCCCCCTGTACTTGGCTCTTGTGAGGCCGTACCTTGAGTACTGTGTCCAGTTTTGGGCCCCTCAGTACAAGAAGGACATTGAGGTGCTGGAGCATGTCCAGAGAAGGGCAACAAAGCTGGTGAAGGGTCTGGAGCACAAGTCTTATGAGGAGCGACTGAGGGAACTGGGGTTGTTTAGTCTAAAAGAAGAAGAGGCTGAGGGGAGACCTTATTGCCCTCTACAACTACCTGAAAGGGAGTTGTGGTGAGCTGGGGGTTGGCCTCTTCTCCCAAATAACTAGTGATAGGACAGGAAGAAGTAGCCTCAAATTGCATCAGGGGAGGTTTAGATTGGATATTAGGAAAAA
>VWZZ01006317.1:2034-54814 GCA_013399095.1 Psophia crepitans | reverse complement strand
AGCACCGACCCCTGGGGAACACCACTCACAACTGGTCACCAGCTGGATTTCACTCCATTCACCACCACTCTCTGGGCCCAGCCATCCAGCCAGTTATGAACCCAGCGAAGAGTGTACCTGTCCAGGCCATGGGCCGCCAGCTTCTCCTGGAGAATGCTGTGGGAGACTGTGTCAAAGGCTTTGCTGAAGTCTAGGTAGCCTTTCAACAGCCTTTCCCTCATCCACCAGGCAGGTAACAATCCCCCTGCCATGGGCAGGGACACCCTCCACTAGACCAGGTTGCCGAAAGCACCATCCAACCATGCCTTGGACACTACCAGGGACTAGGGCATTAGCAACTTTTCAGGGCAACCGGTTCTATTGTCTCACCACCCTCACAGTAAAGAATTTCTTCCTAATATCTAATCTAAATCTGCCTCTTTTTCTTAGTTTTTAGTTAGCCTTGTAAACAGTCCCTCTCCAGCTTTCCTGTAGGTCATCTTCAGGTACTGGAAGGTTTCCCGGAGCCTTCTCTTCTCCATGCTGAACAAGTAAAATCCTTCAGCCTGTCTTCGTAGGAGAGGTGCTCCAGTCCTCTGATCATCTTTGTGACCCTCCTCTGGACTCCAACAAGTCCATGTCCTTCAACCTATAGTATATTTGGTTAATGTGACATTTTAAAAGACATCCTAAATTAGTTATGAAATGTATTCTGAACACACTACTACTCCAGACAACAAAATTCGTATCTAGTCTAGGGGGAAAAAAAATTGTTATGTACAATGGTGATGAATAGCCAGAATAAAAGAATGCCAGGTTGGGCAGATCATGGCTGCAGGAAATGATGTTTCAAAGTCAGAGGAAGCTGATCACATCACCTACTTGAGTTGAAAGACATCTCACAACATGTCAGAAGTGCTTTCCTCAAAAGCAGATCAGGAACAGATAAGTGAGTCTCAGAATGTATCCGCAGCACGGCATGCATGAAAGAAGAAAGAAAAATAGCGACGCTATGGAGAAGAAATTAAAAAAAAAAACAAACTGAAGAAGCTGGAAGAGGCTGCAACAAAACAGAAACATTTTTAACATGTTGCTGATTGAAAAAGGTTTGCTTGAAAAAAGAACTCAAGAAAGCACAGGGAGGGGGAAGAGAAAGAAAAAAAAGGCGAAATGATGGATCTACAAAAGAGAAGAATAAAGGAAGATGTTAAAACACACAGACACTTCGACAGTAAGAGATGATCTAGCAGCAAATACATAAAGAAAAAAATAAAATAGCTGTTGGAATAACTCTGGATGTGCATTGGCATTACTCAGAGAAAAGGCAGAGCTGGGAAGACAAATTGATCTTTCTTCCATTTCTGGGTCATGAGGAGACACCTGTAAAGGCAACAAGCAAGTCCTTTATGGAAGAAAAAGTTTCCAGAAACTATAAAAAATCAAGGAAGGCTCTTATCATGTGACAGTGGTAAAGAATCACAAAAAATGTTGCTTCTCAGGATACTGACAAGCAACATTTGTATTCAAATGAGGGAAAAACGGTGTTATACTTGCAGCTTTCTCAACTATCTCTGACTACTCTTTATAGATCTCTCTTGCTCCCTGCTATGGATTTAAAGGAAAAAATGTCAGATCTGCCACATTCATTCCTTATAATAAGAAAATTTTAAAATTATTACTAAAGTTTAACAAGTCCAGATGAGTCTACAGCTATACCACTTGTCTGGAGGTGATCAGTCTGTGGTGATAAAGACTTGCATGAGTACCAAGTTGCTGGAGTCAATGAACTTGACTTTCTTTTATATGAACGTCTTACGCTATTGAAGTATTGACAAAAGCCTGAATGTTAAGGAGAACTGAATCCAGTCCAAAAGAGTAAGGTTGTGGTGGATGAATAACATTTCTATGAAAGTTACAAAATAATTACAAACAATGAAATTGAAATCTGAATTACTTTATTTCCTCATAGAATCATAGAACCAGAATCATAGAATACCAGATTGGAAGGAACCTGAAGGATCATCTGGTCCAACCTTTTTTGGCAAAAGCTCTGTCTAGATAAAAGTACGGTCTAAACAAGATGACCCAGCACCCTGTGCAGCTGAATCTTTTGTGTATAGTGGGGACCAAAACTGAACACAATATTCCAGGTGTGGCCTGAGAAGTGTTGAGTAGAGTGGGATAATGACTTGTTTATCTCTGCCGATGATGTCCTTGTTGATGCAACCCAACATCCTGTTGGCTTTCTCTGCCACTGCAGAACACTGTTCACTTGTATTGAGATTGTTGTCCACCAGGATCGCCAGGTTCCTTTACACAGAGCTGCTTCCCAGTCACATAGATCCCAGTCTGTGCTGCACACCTGGATTATGTTTTGCCAGGTGCAAGACCTTACATTTGTCTTTGTTGACCTACATAAGGTTCTTATCAGCCGACTCTTCCAGCCTATCCAGATTTTCTTGCAGGGTGAGTCTCCCAAAATGCCCTCTCCCCTACTCAGTTTGGTTTCATTGACAAATTTCATTGGGGTGCACTTGATCCCATCATTCAGATCACTTACGAAGATATTAAATGGTATTGGGCCCAGTATTGATCCCTGGGGGACCCGACTTATGACAGGTTGCCAGTTCAAAAAATAGCCGTTTACCATCACTCTGTGGGTGCCGCCTGTCAGGCAGTTCCCCACCCACCACACAGACCTCTTGTATAGACCATAATAAATCAGTTTCTCTAGAAGGAGGCTGTGGGGAACCTCGAAAGCCATGGAGAAATTCAGGAAACAATGGCCACTGCTCGCCCCACATCAGCCATGCATAATTAGCACTTATGCTTTTCATGCTCGAGACACTTTTCTCTTTCACTTTTTTGAATTTTAGAACCCAAGGAATTTTCTCTTAGGTCTCACTGGTCTTGTTTTAAAATTACTTTTAGACTTACAGTATCTGTCTGTGATATTTGATAAAGTCATATCTTTTTTTTTTTAAATTTATTGATGACGTCCTTGGCTATCATCAGCAACAGTGGCTATGTCTAAAGCCCTTATTTTTTTGACCAACAGTAGCCACAGTAGCCTAGACTGATAATCATAGACTCATAGAATGGCCGGGGTTGGAAGGTACCTTAATGGTCATCTGGGTCCACTCCCCTGCCATGGGCAGGGGCATCCTCCACTATACCAGGTTGCTCAAAGCCCCTGGTTAGAAGGATGTGGGCAGTTGCAGATCTCTTGAAATCTAGAGCATGATATGTACATAGGTTATTGACTCAAAGCCCTAGTGGAAAAGAAGGACATGTTAAATTTATGAAAAGAATGAAATGTTCAATGTGGATAATATTGGTTCTATTTGATATATATTTTCCATAGTCAGATTATTTACTTCTAAATTCTGATTCATAACCTGGTTTTGAAATATCAGTATTTTGCTTGCTACCTGAATTGCCTTCTAATGTTCAATGCCTTTGACAACTTTGCTATTTGTTTGGATTTTTGTTTTTGCAGAGGGAGTAGCAAGAAGGAAACATATAAAAGGATGAATAAATAGCCAGTCTGAATCACAGAGAGAAGTCAGATTCTTATTTGTCTGCCCTACACAAATAAGCTGTTCATAATAATGTTAAATTCACAAGTCATATTAGAAAGAAAACTCCATGCTTAACTCATAAAGATGGGAAAAGCATATTTGTACATAAAATAAGATTTCATCCATATTATGTGCTGTTACAATTTTTACTCTCTCCCTATCTACATGTGCATACTACCGTCTCTATACTTCAGCTGTATTTTCAGTCATTAGTTGTGAAGAGTTTAGTGATGTTTAAGTGTGTGAAAGTGTCCATAAAAATAAACCACGATGTTCTGAAGTGCTACAGTCTAGTTTAACCCACAAGCAACGTGAATAAGTTCTCATTTCAACATTTTAAACCTAGCAGGATAATTGAATAAAATGAGTCTGTACCAGGAAATTTTCAAAGTACCTCAAATGGAATTTGTATTTCACAATACAAAACATTATACAAAACGTTATCAAGCATAACACAGTTGTGACTGCTGAAAGCTATTTTTTTTTCTTATGAGTACTTTGAAAACCCTTGGCAGAGAAACAATGAAGATTTCTAGTAGAATCTCAAAATGCTTTTCTCTGTGCTCTCTCTCCAGAGAGTTGACTGTTCAATACACTAACCACTGTACCTTGTACTTTTACTTGTTATCTCACTTGCACTGGGTGCTAGTTATTGGTCTGGGGAATAAAAATCAGCTTATATTCTAGAAGCTAGCCATCAGACTTAGCTTTCCATGAGGCAAAGTGAGTGTTATCCAAAGTTCAAATGCTTGCACAGTATTTAGGTTTTGTTCCTTACACTGACATTTCTGAAGTTATTGCCTGCTGCACTTGTAGGAAGCAGACCTTGGTCTGAGGGACACGACTGGCTCCGTATAACTGAGCTAATCCTGGTTGGGTGGTCTCTGGTTTACTGGCCCAGAAGAAGCACATGTGTGGTTGAAAGGAGAGGGGAAAGAAGCCAATGCGTCTGTTCTGCTTGGACTTGATTCTTCTAGCACTGAGATTTTACATCACACTCTCTCTCTCTTGGGTAGAGATTATTAATTATGATTATTATTATAGTCTTGTAGTAACATATGAATACTAATTTTTTTTTTCTTTGAGATAGGTTAACTTCACTCTTCATTTCTTTTCTGAAATTATAACTCTTCAGTAGGTCGTGGTACTAATTAGCTGAATTGGAAGTTGCATACAAAAATTTTCCAGACATTATGATGTGAATATACCATTTAATGAGGACTATGAAACCAAAAATGACATTTTTCCCTATAATTAAAAGAAAACTTAAAAGTATTCTTTATTCAGTCTCATTTCTTACTTTTGAAAGACCTTCGAACAGTCTAAGCTACTGAATATATTTGAAATATTTGGTTTTCATACTCAAAAATGATCCATTAACAACAGTATTGTTCTGCAATAGTCATCTCAAAAATTTTCTGTAGTCCACTGTATTTAGTACTAGAATGAAAGTAGTTCATATGTAACATAAGATGTTATGGGTATGCATATAAAGTGGCTAAATTCCTGGAAAAATTCAACATTTTCTAGACAGCAGAAGGAAGAAATAGGTTGTTTGCCCCACTGCTGCTGAATCCTCAGTTATTTTAACCTTGCTGATACAAAGTGTATGAAAGATATTGTCAAAGCTCTCTGTGTATTACTTGTAAGAAAATATAAGGCTGGATGAAATTACAGAATTGTCCAATGAAAGAAATGGAAGTCACTGTGAACTCTTTGTGTATAGTTCTTAGTGCACTTCATATTTGTCTTTGTCATAAACCTTTTTCCAGTTGAAGTGCATCAGGTTCATACATGAAAATATCATGACCTTTGTTTCTATTTCTGACTTTGATGGTTGAGGTCTTATGTGTATGGGTTTGTTTGTGATTTTTTGTTTGTGGATGGGTTTTTTTTTACCCCCTATGTTTTTTGCATCTCTGCAAGTTGTCAATGACCTTACAGCTCAGAAGGGATACAATCCATTGAGAAAAAGAAAAGGCCCTGAACTATAAATAATTCAGAACTAGTTCCTTATGTGTTAATCCAGAATATTTATAAACACAGAAATGGTCAATTTGTCTCAAAATAAAGCAAATAAACAACTAAATAAATAATAATAATCAAATAATTAGAAAATAAAAAACTCTGAGGATATACCTCTGTTTCCTAGACGTACTTACTGCAGGAATTTTGTTTGGTTTTAGAACATGAGCAACAACACAGTGTATTTTTTATTGTGACCCTTTTAGTTTCTACTACTGTTGTTAAAGGCTGAATGAAATATTCTGTTGCTTAGAGTCAGCTTCCTGGTTAAGAACTTCTTAAGACTGCCCTTTCTTCTAAAGCAGCAGTGGCAAGGGCCCAGTTCCTGGTTCCCAGTGACACAGTGCTTCAGGGTGAGATGCAGCTGTAGAGGGACTGGAGTCAGCTCTGGTGGACTGCATTGGAAGGACAGAGAGCATGGATGCACCTCATGCCCCTGCTGGGAAGCTCTGTGAGCTGCTGGAACCAATGGGGGCATGCAGGAGATCTGAGAGATGGGAGACTCCTTGTCCCCTGGGGTTCTGCTACAGCAACGCCCTCCCTGCCTGTGCCTCGCTTCGCCTGGGACATGCACTCATGCTTTGCTCTCCAGAAGAGTTTGAAGCCAGACAGCCATGTGGAGCAGGCAGAGGGACCTCTGGCTGCCCAGTGGTCTGCTCCCACTAGTGGTTGCCAACCTCCTGCTTGCCTCAGAAAGCTCCATCAGTGCAACCCTGCCCAACCAGGATGTGGCACAGACCCTGCTGCGCTGTTTCTTTGTCTGTGGAGCCATCTGAAACCCTGCAGTCAAAATGTCCATTTGTTGTGTATTCTATTAAAGCACGCACCTCTGTTGTAAAGGTTACAGAATGTGTTACTGAATTGAATATGTCTTATGAAACATTCTAAAATACCTGAAAGCTAAGGAAACTGCACAATTTAATTCAAGTGTTTTTGTAACTCAGTGACTTGGCTCTCCCTTCCTTTCAGCTTTATTTGTATTTAACTCCTCATTGCTTCACAAAGTGATAGACAATGACTTCATCACACTTCCTTCCCAGGTGCGAGTAGCATGTGGGTAGGAGGATAAGAGGAGTGAATGGAGTTCTTACCCTGAGGTGTTACCATCACATGTTGTGGTTAAAGAGTGCTTCCAAAAAATTTCTGAGTTTAATTTCTGTAACTAATGTACACATTTCTACATACCCACTGGCATGCCTACCTCTTTCCACTGCGTACAGATAGAAATAGGTCAAGGCTATTGTCCTCTGATGTGCAAACAAGCTGTGTACCAAAACCGGAGACTCTCAGGCCCTGGTTTTGCAAACTTCACAGTTCAAATATCCTCTTTGCCTAACGTCAGTTACTTGAAATAAAGAACAACCTTCTTGATTCCAGATGAAGAAAGGTCCAAGTTATTAAACTGTGTGAGTTAAATATGAATATACTCTTGGAGAGTTTTCCAGACACCTTCAAAATGAAGCAAAGTGTTTGAAAGAGATTCTCTGCTCATTTGACCTTTGAATCGGTGTAGTTTTAGTGGCATCTCTGAGATATGCTAAAAATTAAAAATATGTGGATCAAGCCATCAAAAGTAAATTTAAATAAAACTGAACATTGGAACTGGAATTCTTAAAAAACCCAACCAAAAAAACAAAAAAAAAAAAAAAAAAACCCAAAACAAAACAAAAACAAAAAACCCAAAATCAACCAAAACAAAAAACCCACCTCTGTTTGGGACTACTATAGGGGGAAATTGCCATTAATGTCCCCGTCAAATAGAATATACACAGTAAAACCTGTGAAGTTTCCCTGAGTTCAGGCTGGTTATCTCACAAATCTGTGCAAAGCTCTGGTGAATAATTTATACCAGGCTTGAGGTGACAAGTTAAACACGCCCATTTTGTCTAAAATGCTATGAAGGCATCAAGATGGAGCCAAGCTGCAGGGTGAGTAGAGCTCGGCTGATGGGAATCTGAGCATGTCGAGAAGGGGGATGCTGCTGTAAAGAAAATGAAATGTAATGAGATACTTTTTCATGCATAATTCATGGGTAAAAACATGACTGCATAAAAAGCCGTGGATTTTAACAAGGCAGGGCTGCAATCATACACATTATCTTCCCAGAGGAACTTTATATAATATTGGTCAAAAAGAGAGGATTCTGAATACCAGTACAAAATAAAGCTGACATGTTTTCAAATGCAGTAGAATTGACTTTAATGTACAACGGCTGTAAAGGAAACAATTCATATTTACACCTCAAAATGCTTCCTAGGAAAAAAAAATACTTTAAAACATATGCCTGTATTTCCTAGCTTAAAGAAAAAAGTAAGATGAGGTCTGAGAAAAATAACTCATATGGATAAAAAAAAATATCTAAAATGCATAAGCAGTATTTTGTTGAGTGTGTTGTTAGGATTGTGCTTTGAAATCTTTTGCAAGCATTTTCACTTTTTAGAAGCAAAACTTTTGATAGGAATGACTGCTGTGAACAGGCTTTAAAAAAGATAAAATGTTAGCTATTGTCACCATAAAATTTAATTTGGTTGCATTTGCAAAAGCAAATACTGTAATTCAGCTTTCAAGAACAGTTTAGTGGCTAGCACATGACTGTTTGAAATGGTGTTTAACGCTTGGGGTATTTAGTTGAAGGGATTAAAAATGGAATGTTGATTAAAGCTTGGGATGTCTTAAATTTATCACCACAAAATCCTAATGACAGACTTAGCTGGAAGGAACAGGGATGCCTCCTTTAGCAGTTCACTTAGAAGGAGCAGATCACATGCAGAAAAGGCACCAGAACGAGTCATAGGGAGTTTCAGAATCACACAAGCTGAAGGAATCTGTGAAGTTGTTTAGTTTACACTGTGCAATCTCAATATTTGTAAGGAAAGTAAAATAGCCATTTTGCATCCAGTTACAGTTTTATAGTCCTGACAGTTGGGTGAAGAATGCATTAAGGGTTCAGAATGATTGATGTTTCAAAGTATTCACCTTCCAGGGGAGTTTTTTCCCCTCTCAGTTGTAGGCAGAAAAACACTAAGAGGAGTGAGTTGAGTTGGTATAGTCACTAACAGACTAAGTCATTTAAATAAAATTATGTCATTAGCCTTTATTGATAGGGATTCCAAATTCCTCCAGGTTTTGACAGTATAAAAATAAATATAGTCTTTTTGAGCTAGACAATAGTTTAATATCTGATTACAGAATTTTATCAGTTCACATCTTTTTTAGCAATTCAGGCTAAAAGAAACACATCGCTTCCTTTTGCTTTTTCAGACTAGCAGTGTAATAGTGTTTTCAACTATGATCTCTAACTGTGCTCCTTCACAAAAGGCTATCCTTCTTAAGTTGTCTATTGTCTGCATTTTTAATTTTCCTTAATGTTTTCTCAATAGAAAACACTGCTTCTCTGCAGCTTTTGCAGCCATTGCTTAGCCTTTAAAGAGTATGACAATGATTTGTCTCACAGTATGCCTTAGTGAAATCTGATTATCTATTGGTTTAATCCAGGACTGACTTGTCATACTTGCTCATCCCCCATGTAGAAGACTTTAGAACTTGAGCTCATTCTGGTCTTTGAATAGCTGATTTTCTGTAATGGTTTCCCTGTTTTTAATAATTCTGTGTTGTTAAGGGAGACAAGGAAGGGAGAAAGAAGACATGAGGATCCCTCAATTCATNAAGACAGGGTGGGAAGCAGTGTAATTAACAGCAGGAAGGTAATACAGAAATCAGGAGATTAAATAGAATCACAGAATCACAGAATCATTAAGGTTGGAAGAGACCTCAAGGATAGAATATCCCAAGTTGGAAGGGACCCATAAGGATCATCGAGTCCAGCTGCTGGCTCCACACAGGACCAGCCCAATAAGAGCAGATGACTGAGAGCATTGTCCAGACGCTTCTTGAACTCAGCCAAGCTCAGTGCTGTGACCACCTCCCTGGGGAGCCTGTTCCAGTGCCTGATCACACTCTCGGTGAAGAACTTTTTCCTGATCTCCAAACTAACCCTCCCCTGTCGCAGCTTCATGGTGTTCCCTCAGGTTCTTGTTTCTTTCCGTGTTCTTGGAGCTGCAGCAGGGGACTTCAACTACCGCTCCTGGATTCCGAGGACAAACACCTCACCTATGAGGACTCTCACTTCGGGGCCAAGTGATCACGACATCAATATGATGGATGAGCAAAATGGCGTTTATTAAACTGCATCACAGGCTCATTTACTCCCTTTACGGGGCGTGGCCACTGTGGGGCTCTGTGCAAGCCATAGGGGTGTGTCTAAGCTCACCGTACAACTCGAGATCTTCCGAACGGGATTCCCTACAGGTTCTATCACTGGTCACCAGAGGGAGGAGATCAGCAGGGAAGGCCTCACCTTCAAGTTCAGACTATTCCTGCTGTAGGAATTGCAAAGGAATGATTTCCATCTGCTCCCATCTACTTCTCAGAGCATGTGCCATCATTCATATGCTCCCATTGGCTCTGGATTTTGTGTAGCCTCACTGAGAGCCATTTCCAAGCATGGAAAGGGTTTGTTTGCTTAGCTACCTGCGCTCCAAGAGAAGTTCTCATGTCCTCCACCAGGCTGAATGGCTAGCTGAATACCTGAAAATGTAAAGTAACTGAAATGGGAATCAAATGATATTATCAAAATCCCCTTCTAGGAACCACAGAAGGCTCTGCAGTTAGGAAGATGCAGCTAGGCTGAGCCCACATAATTGGGGTTTGTTTTCTATTTATTTTCTTAACTCTGAATAGAGCCCCTCAAAGGTTACGTAATGGGATTGTGTGAGATGTGTGCAGCGTCAGGGACTCTGGTGCTATATCAGCGAACTTTGCTTTCAGCCTTAGTGACTTGAACATAAGCTTGTGTCTTGACCTACAGGGAAACATTACTTGTTTGATCTCCCAGATCTCTGGAATACATGATAAAAACACCCCAAATTCTGACTGGCAAACTTCAGAACAAAAAGCCAAAAAAATTCCTAGAACAAAATAGCAAGACAAATATTATTATGGGCCACAATACTATAGCAGGGTTATGTGAAAAAGCACACGAAATGCCGGTCTGGAAGCATTCCATTTTATACCAGAGTCATTAATGAATGATTTCTGAAGCAGTTTAAATATTCCAGTCAGCTGACCAAGGTGTGGAAAAGCTGTAACCCGGGAGACAAAAATCCTTAATTCTGATACTATTTCTAAAACTGATTACTCTGTGGGTTTTGGCAGGGTATTTAAACTCTTCACTTCTATCTCTAAAATAGTAGTAACAATAATAGTGGGAATGGTAATAATATTCTAGATGAGGCTGAATTTTAATTTGTTGCTAAACTATTTTACATATGGTATAAATTTTAAGGTGTATGATATAGATATCAATGTGTATCTGGTCCTTGATGTTAGGCCTTGCTACAAATCCATGCTCAGTGTTGTGTCCTCTGAAATAAATGTTCGTCAAGCTTAGCCATTGACATTATACTAACAGAAAAATTGTACATTCAAAAGCAACAAGGTAGGTCTGTCAGAAGGCTGGAGGCAGTCAGAAGAAAAGAAGGTTTCTTTTAACACAAATCATCACCAAGGTTACTAAGAATATTCACGTACATATTCTACACTCTTTTGCTTTTCAAGATGTGAAAATGAGACATATGCAGTGGTGTTTTAATTTAGATAATAATTTTCTATCTTTGGCAGGAAAATAATAGAACTGAAGAAAAAGACTTCTATCATTGCATTTTCCTTCAAAATGGCACTAATAAAATGAAGTGATAAAGACAAACCATGCTATATTTACCCATACGTACAGTGTTGCAAGGTGATAGGTGAAGTGCTATCCACGTTAGGGATGAAAAGGAAATGGGAACAAAAGTGTAAGTGAGAAATTTCATAGCTTATGCGCTAGTCAGAGTTCAAAGCAACTGATATGTGAGAGTGGTCTGTCCTTTTCCTGCTCTTTGGAGCCCAAAAACCCAACTTACTTGTTGGCACTTACTTGTGCCTCATTACTGGGCACAATGTTCACAGACATGCAGCAGTCTTCCTTCCTATGCTTCCTTCAACCTCGAAAGCCTTTTTTTCAGATATCTGTTTGATGCTACTGATTGTTTTTCATATCCCAGGAAAGTATTTTTGGTAAGGCAATAACTTCATCTCTCCTCATTCTAAACCTGTACACTGTAAGCAAGGGTTCCCTTCTGGAGGAGAGGATGTCGGGTGCCTATCTCTCCAGTATTTTGCTGAATTGCATTCTATTTCTTCTTTGGACATGGCGGCAAAATAAATAGCATGTAGAATTAATCAGTTTCTTTGATTGCTTGATGTTAGCAAGGGCTGTCATTTTAGCTGTTAAATCAGGAGATATAATACTGCTACAGCCAAAGTGACAGAGGTGTCATGATCCCAAGCTACACATAGCAGGAGGGTCTGAGTGATCTTTTGGTGTTTCTTCCATCCCTATTTGCTGAGATTCTGTGTGATTTAAGCGTTTAAAATATATCTAAGCCATATTCAAGCTGTCTAATTCATGTACAAGCAAACATGGCTGTGAGAGCAGTAAGCTGCTTGTGTGGTTACGTGGGGTAACAGAACAGTTTTGCTGAGAGTATCATTGCCCTTTTAGCCATGATAGCAGACATGAAGCTAGATTAGATAGATCTATTCAATGGGCAACTGTGTTCATGGTTTATGGTTCAGACATGATTCAACATGGCTAGAATAATGTTTTATTAATTTCCGCAGTGGGACCCAGCCATTCTCATTTAGCAACAATCCCCAAAAGAGTTAATCCAAAAGCCATGTCATACAACTGTATAAATTCCTTACATGAAATATACACGGTGGTCAGAAGCAAGATGCTCTGAAGACCTTAAAATGATGATTGATTTTGTCTAACTTCAGCACTGCCATTCTTCACTGCCCTTTAAGGCGGTATGGATACTTGCCTCTGAGTAAAAACCACATCTTTTAATTTGGGAAAGGAAGTAATGAATATGTAATTGATAGTTTGTTAGATCCACTCAGTATCTATTCTGCCTAGAGTATTTACAAGATGTGTATGAAAGCATTCACTTACAGGGTGTATCTGGTGCAGCAAAAAAGAGGGAAGGACTACAGTCTGATTTGCTGTGATTTACCATGGTTTCAGGACTGTGCATCTTATCTTCATCCCCAGTGAAGCCTATACCAGTTGTTGGTCCTAGGAAATACCTCAACTTTTTCTTTAACAACTTCACTCAGTGCATATTCATGAAACTGTTCAACCTTGAGACATGACTAAATAGAACTTATTTACCAAATTTTTTTTTTCTTTCTGATTTTGCTCCATGTAGTCCATAAAGAGATTTTATGAGAGAAGTGACTCTACAAGATAAATGGTTCCCAGGGTTCTGATCTCCTTGAGCTCATCTAATGGAACTGAAACACACCAAACTGTAGTACGCAACCATACGATTACAGATGAGCAGGCCAGTTGATTTCATCTTCACTGAATCTCTTGGACATGAGGATCCTTTTGCATAGGCGTATCCAGGAATATCAAATGCAGAGTAACCCACAGTATAGACTGCATACATTGGTATGCAGTGGTGACTTTAGCAATGTCAGGTCTTAATACTTTGACAGATCATGTATTTTGCCATCTGATGACTACATTAAAAAACATACACGTAAATAAATTAAACAAGAATGCAGCGCCTTGAACCTGTGCCAATACATGCAACTTCTAACAAAGATATAGCTCATTCTGAAATCCAATATTTCCTTGCCACTTACAGGAAACTATCACATTTTATACAATAAGAATGTATTGTGAACAGATGAACACCAACACACGCTACCATTTCTGCAATGTACAGTGTGTCCTTTGGCATATGCAATGGGACCTTGATCAAATATTGTTACACTGATTTTTACAAAAAATAGAACAATTCCTATTTCAAAGTGTACGGTTACCTATCTTGAGCCCTCAGTATACCAGCAAAATTCCAGGTGATATCTCTGACAATTTTCAGTCATATCAAGGGCACAGCATAGACTTAAGATTTATAAAAAGGACAGGTTCACTGACAGGATGTATTCCAATGTGAGATAATTAATTTAAACCACAGATAGCTTATAATTTTGGGTTAGACATGATGATCACCATAGTGAAAGGCAAAGCAGAGATAAAGAGTTTCAATAGACACTCTTTAGGTATTAAATACCCTAAGTTTACAGGGGAAAATAGGTTTCTGATCTGTACCAAATAGAATATAGTATTACTGTGGTGGTGGCCATGTTATAAGTTTAGACAATGCTACACATATGACCTTCACAGAGTGTCTTATTGCTATATCTGTGTTCTACAGATAGTGACAGTAACCATTACAAAATTATAGTTTATGTTGATCAACATGATTTTACAAAGAACATGTCAATAAAACTAATTTAGTATTTTTTCTGAAATAGCAAACTTGTCTGATGAAGCAAATTACATCCATATAAATTTCTAAATTTCTAAATGTTTTCAAAAACATTCTGCACTGCAGGAAAAAAATAAGATTGCATTGATACTGCCTATATTGAATGGACAAAAAAAGAGGATCTGGTGGATTACAAAAGTAGGAAAAATTGTTTAACAAGAGGTTAAATAATGGCTTTAGCTATTCTTGGAAGAATCCTATATAGATGTACTTCTAGACCAATCTGTGCAATATAATTACCAAAGGGGGAATATAAAATTAATGATAAAATATGCAGATGATTCAAAAAATAATCAAATGAAAGCTAATGACAGAATCAAATCCATGAGAAGTGTTGATTTGTAAGGTAGAGTCCTTTGTAAAATGTTTTTTATCAGTATGACATTCAGGAACATGACATGTATGTCACACAAGGTGACAATCTGGAAAGCATTGGCTATTAGGCGGTCCTAATCTTCTACCAGTGATAGAAAATGTGATCCTTGAATATATAAACCAAAGGGCATAGTAAGAATAAAAAGGTAGCATTACATTTTCACATGGAATTAACAATACCATATTTAGATTTATTGGTCTATGATACTTTCAGAAAAGTTAAATAAAACTATTAGACTAATTCAAGTTGAACAAAGAACTTAGTCAATTTACTTTTCCTGAAGAAGGTCAAGACCAGTCTTGATGACAGTGTCCTAGGAAAGTAGACTTTTTTATAGTACCAAATTTAATTTAGAAGAAAAAAGCTTTTTTTTTTTTTTTCCTGTCAGCAGCAGTAGGCTGAAGTTAGGCAAATTCAGCTAAGAAGTGCACATTTTTAGCAGTGAGAGTAATGAAGCATTAGAACAATTTACCTATGAAAGTAATGGATTTTCTATCACCCGAAATCTCTAAATTAAGACTGCATGTCTTTTTGGAAGATATACTATAGCTCGAACCAAAGTTATGGGTTTGATTTGGAAATTACTGAGTGACGTTCTTTGCCCTTTGCTATAGTGAGAGGTCAGGCTAGATGATAGTAATGGCCTCTTATGGCCTTGAAATCCATGAATCTAAATTGTGGCTTTGCTTAATGAAGAACGTGCTAGAAAACAGTGCCTGCAATTCCTCATACCACCCTCCCTGCCTTCACAGCCTAAACGCACAGATGACCCAAATGATAAATATTACAACTTTAAAAAATCTAATACAAACTTTCCTGCTATATTGCAAGTAAAAGAATTGATTTTAAGGGAACTGCTGCCCTGTTATAACTTGGTAAAAATAAAGCAGAGTAGCTCAAATCCTGTTGTTTTGTAGATTTTGAGCAAAACTCTTTGACCATTAAGTCTGTCTCTTTCTCTCTCGCATACACTCTCTCTGACATATCTCAAATCCAAGTAAACAATGATTAGAATTCTTGAGGTACATTAATTTTTGGTGTGGGTTTTTGTAGTATTAATTACAATATTTTTTATAGTATTAATGCACATATTTTCAGGACACTCCCAGGAAAGCTGTTTTATAATAGGCCTTTCTCTTAAGTTGTTTTAGTCATCTCATTGACTGTTTCGTATGTTATGGTACTATGCTTTCCACTTATTTGCTTGCTGGAACAAGCACCTTTCTGAATATTTTCATACCTATGCAATATTTGTGGCAACAAACCTTTCTTTCTTAGATTATAGTAAAGTCCAACACACATGCAGAAAGCACCTAGGAAAGTTTCAGTGCCACAGCCTGTAAAGCTATAGCTGAGCTTCTATTAATTTATTTTATTGCCATAGTTATAATGTATGTTTTAAGTAATGATGGCTTTTGTATTTCTTGTTATTACTTGTATCATATTAGTTGTTATTTCATATTACTTCTAGACCTAATTGATATGAATACAAATCTTCAATTAAAACAAGGTAATTGTGATCCTTCTCTGGTGTGTACTTGATGAAAGCTGTGCATATTTAATTTCTAAATTAGTGTCCCTTTCTTTAGAAGTTCCACAAGAAAGAAGTCTGGTAGGATTCCTCTGCTGAAACTGTAGTGATCACCATGGTCACAGCCTGTAGCCTGTGCTTCAGATACATGGACTTATTCCTATCTCCTTTCAAAAGAATCACATGTTCAGATATAGACATGTTAATTTGCTCCAGACATGAAATAATGATAAGACTTCACTAAATATTCAGCTATGATGTCAGAAGCTTGTGGGGAAATGAAACTCCTCTACATATTCTTTTTATAGTCTTCCCTAGTCTTTTTATAGCTTCTTTAGTCTTTGCCACTTGACCGATCTATTGGTATCTACAAATGGAAGGATTACATCCTAAAGCAAAAGATTTTTTATTTTTTTTTAATCATTTCTTGGGCTTAAGATCTACCGTACTAACCACACAGGGAAATTAGAATAAGCTATTAGAAAATGAAGGCTTTAATTCATACATAAAGACCGAACACATCATTTCCAAGGTATTCTTGAATATTTCATTCTAATCTGCAGAGTGCACTTTTTTTCCTCCTTTGTACAGTATTGGATACTGGATGAGATTCATTATCCTTCTTCTCCCCTGGGTGCAAGCGGTCCTTTCTCTGTGACCCAGATAACAAAAAATCTAAATCCAAAACATGAGGTGATACCTAGACAATCAGAAGGGGCATAGACATCTTTAACTTTCTTAGTATCTATGTATTCATTGAGTACAACAGATATGAGAAAAAATATTCCCTTGAACAGAAAGAGGATGTGTATCTTGGAGCTTTAAAGAGCTATTTTTACATGGTCATTCAATTAAAGGAATTCTTCATTGTATAAAGGACTAGGTATATTCATTTAGCTCTCTTGGAAAGTGTTGCTGTGAGCACGGCAGAGAAGGAAAAAAAAAATCCGCTGGTCGGGATCAGTTGGTCTCAGCAATTGTCTTCTGACATTTCACTATGGTGGTAGAACAGACATATTCTGGAAAGCCTGGGAGCTTAATTTTATGGTGCAAATTTTAAGAACCAGAGCAGAATTCAGACTTTTTTTTCATCAGTCTATTCATACTGGACATAAACGGAGTACTGATGAATTTCAGCATTCATTAACAAATACCATATATAGATTCTTTTAGTCAGAGTGAACATATATGAACAGTAAATCTAGGAACAAGATTGTAAAAGGTTTATTATTATTATTTAAACAATTATTTATTCTTTTTTAATAAGAAATAGCAGATAATCTGGAAAAAATAAGCAGAATGATTTCTAATGCTTCAAGGATCATTAGTTCTTTTACTTCTGTTGCTGATCCTTTACTTCTTGGTACCACGCAGGAGTAGAAGTAAAACAACAAATCAAAATATGACATTATTTTCTAATTCCAGAAACAATGATCTCAACCTAGAAAGTGTTTAACACTTTTATTTTTATTTGAGAGTAGGGAAATTCTGAAAAATTAAGGAATTCCTTGTCATTAACCTCTGAATTATTAATATTATTCTTATCGAAAAGGGAAGAGGGAAAGAGAATAATATGTATGCTACTACACACAGAGATTCAAAGAAAATGTAGAAGTTTGACAAGGAACTGAAGAAAAATTTCTTCCTCTGAACTGTCACTTCTGTGGTTCAAAGAGTTTTCCAGTGACCTGGAAATACACAAAATGCTGGAGTTGCGACTTTCAAAGTTTTACCACGCAGTACATAGATCTGCATGGTCTCCATGTGGTTTAAATCAGACCTTAAACTTGCAGCTGAACCTAAGAACATTTTTCAGCTCACCCATCATAGGTTTTATAACGCTTCATCACGAGCTTGGTGGGGCATTGTTTTACTACTTTGGGAGCTTTTAGGTAGGAAAGAGATAACAGCAGTGCTGGAGAGCTGCCAGATATTTCCAGAATTGTGTATGGTAGTGGTAACTTGTTCCTGACAAAACCTGAATTATTGTAATGTCTAGTTGTGAAACAATGCTAGACATTTTGCTTATGCCGTGTATATCGAAGTCAGTCAAGTACTTTGCCGTCTAATAATTCCTTTTTCAGTCCTACGTTTAGTGTCAATTGCAGTAGATGCTGAAGCACGCTCTTGCTATTTCATGGGAGCATCTACTATAGCAACCTTCAGCATTTTTAAATGGTTTATGTGTTAAGCCCCAGTCCATCTTAGTGAAAAGTTGAGCAGAGTATTTAGGTCTTGACTTGCAAGGGCTTATTTATATGGCACAAGAAGTCATTTCAGGTTTTCTTGCCAGCTTTATTAGAATATACCTGAGCAGCTTTTACCAGTGTTGCTACTGGCACTGACATGTCTTTGGTGGTTGCCTCTGAAGTGCAGTATAAATTTTAGTTCGGACTTTGGACAGTTTCTTTTTTAATTGACTCTCTGCTGGGTAGTTATCCAAGGGAAAGCAAAAGCAAACGTTTTCATAGTTTCTTGTACTTGATGCAGAATGTTGTGGGGTCTGTGATGATCTTTTTGTCCCTTGGTGATTGTATCCACAACCTGGGTCTGACTCCTGTTTTCAACCCAGAGAATGTTGTTTTGGCCGCTCTCAACCATCCTGAACTTTAAAAAGTGTTTACTATGTCATGTGCCAAGGTAATAGGAGTGAGACCTTATCCTTGGCTCAGCAATCTGGAACATCAATATAGAGAGTAGAGATCAGATTCAGAGGTGTCGGCAAGATATACTGCAGCATTTTGCACTGGTGAAAGCTCCTAAGGGCATGTGGCTTCGCACCAAGTGGTACTGAACTGCTATAAACCAAATGAAGGCCTGAGATCATGTTATCCTCTTTTGCAATGGCATGAAGCCTCTAAGGCTTTCTATCAGAATGAGTAGAAGTGCTTAATAATAGATGCTGCTATTGAGATTTAAATATTAATGTGTCTATACATACATATTCTCAGACTGTTTTGTATAAGAACATTGTCCTTTATTAACTCACTGAGCTGTTGGAGTGGAAGTGAGTATTCTTATGGTGAAGTAATGTGTTTGTGAAGCTCTGTTACTGTTTATCCTTTTTTTATGCAAATAGTTTTATCCACCCTTGCTCAGGTTTTATTCCTCTGTCATTAGCAATCAATTTTTCCCTTAGAATTAAAAAGGAAAAACTGTGCTGAAAAGCTTTTTTAGGAGACAGGAATATGTAAGAACTTTTAAAAAATATGTTTAACTTGCTAGATGATCTGATTTTCCCCAAATTAATTTGTTTACAATAAAACATTGTTGTTGTGTTTCGTACTTATGCTTAGGATAGCTTCAGAGCTGGAATCTCAGCTTCTCCACAAAACTAAATGTTGCAAAGTGCTTTGACTAACGTAATTGTTAGATGTTCCCTGACTAGCTAATGCCTACATACTTGTATTCATATTATGGGATGGTCCCTTCAGGGAAAGCCTCATACTGTTTCCTGTCAGCGTGAGTCAGTTTGCCTGCTGAAGTGAAGTGCTACAGGCGATTCAGATTGTTCAAGAATAAAGTCTGATTAGTTGACACTGAGGTGTACATGGCAAATAAAATACCAAGTATGAGCTAGTGATTCAAACGGTTCCCTAAAAAGAAGCATTAAGACATCACAAAGTTGTTCTTCATAAATAAAAGTTAAGCGGGTGAATGTTTCTCAGATTGCCATGTGGGGTCTTAAAATACACATAGATAAAATTCTCTTTGCCTTCTAGTTGCAGAGATCAAGTCATAGGGGGGGAGGAAAATACAGTGGAAAATGAAGAAAATATTTCCTGTTTTACTCTAGTTTGAAGTTTTGCAGAAATCAAATTTCTCCTCATGTATTTACTATATTACTTGCAATACCAGGCAAAACAACTTTATTTTTCTGATTAAATTATCTGTTTAAGGAACAGTTTCTAACAAGCTCTTTGGGACACAAATTGAGAAAGTGGGGATGTTTCTAAACCTGAGTGCCTTAGTAAATCTCAACAGATGTAGACATCAATCTGAAATCTTAAGATGGGTTTCACTCACTGAGTCTAGTCAAATTCATATACATGCCCAGAGTCTAAACTGATCCCTTAGTCTTGATACTATATGAACAAATCATAGAATGGTTCGGGTTGGAAGGGACCTCAAAGATCATCAAATTCCAACCCCCCTGCCGTGGACAGGGACACCCTCCACTAGACCAGGTTGCCCAAAGCCTAATCCAACCTGGCCTTGCACACTTCCAGGGATGGGGCATCTACAACCTCTTGGGCAACCTGTTCCAGTGACTCACCACCCTCATAGTGAATCTAAATTACCTTCTTTCAGTTTAAAACCATTACCCCTTTTCCTATCACTACATGGTCTTGTAAATAGTCCCTCTCCAGATTTCTTATAGGCCCCCTTAGCTACTGGAAGGCTGCAATAAGGTCTCCTTGCAGCCTTCTCCTCTCCAGGCTGAACAAGCCCGACTTTCTCAGCCTGTCCTTGTAGGAGAGGTGCTCCACCCCTCTGATCAACTTTACAGCCCTCCTCTGGACTTGCCCGAACAGCTTCATGCCTTTCTTGTTCTGAGGACTCCAGAGCTGGACGCAGTGCTCCAGGTGGGGTCTTACCAGAGTGGAAGAGAGGAGCAGAATCACCTCCCTCAACCTGTTGGTCATGCTTCTTTTGGTGCAGTCCAGGACACGGATGGCTTTCTGGGCTGCAAGTATGCATTGCCAGGTCATGTCGAGTTTCTCATCAACCAACACATCCAAGACTTCTCCTCAGGGCTTCTCTCAATCCATTTCCCACCCAGCCTGTAGCTGTGCTTGGGATTGCACCGACCCACATGTAGGACCTTACAACTGGCTTTGTTGAATTTCATGAAGTTTGCATAGGCCCACCCCTCAAGCCTGTCTAAGTCCCTCTGGATGGCATCCCTTCCCTCCAGCATGTCAGCTGCACCACACAGCTTGATGTTGTCCTCAGACCTGCTGAGGGTACACTCAATCCCACTGCCCATGTCACTGACAAAGATGTTAAACAGCTATATACATTGCATACCTTATCCTGGTTTACTGCTTTCTCCTTGGTGAATTAAAACCTACAAGTAAAAAGGTGACTGATTGATATTGCTTTGCCTACATAACTATCTAGTCAAATATCAGAGAATTATCAAAAGATGATCCAGTCCATGTCTCAGAAGATCTGAGCTCAGAAGCAGTATTGCAAAGATCCTGGCTTTTAGAATACAGCACAATGTCACCTTTTAGTCTAACATTCTCCCACAAACACAAAGACGAAGAAAAGTCTCAGAAGTAGGAAACACAGTGGCAGCCATCCTGCTTGTCTCTATGAAGCAAAATAAAAGGAATCCATTAGCTATAGATGTGGGTTTTTTCTTCATGAGATAGTCAGATGCAGTCATGATGTAGGCATAGCAGGATCCTACATTGAAATAATACCCTACCACAGATATTATAAAATGTTTCATTGTATAAGGACCTATAGAGTAAATAAAGAATGTTCAGAGTGGTTTAATGAATAAAAAGATATATGTTAAGAATTTTTAATTCCAAAGATTAATAACTACAAAGAGGGGAAAATTCAAAGGACATGCAGGAAACATGGTTTTCAGTGTGACAACTCCTGTAATATCATTTTTAATCACTTTTGTGCTTTAATTTGAGTTGTTAAATCCATTAAGAGGCAGGTTAAGTTACATTAAATTTCTTAAGTGTTGGTGCAATTGTCACAACGCTATTTTTATGTCAGAGCATCTTGCAAGAGAAGGTGTGACTATGTGCCAAAAGAAGGCATGTCCGCTGTGCCACAGTTGAGAGGAAGGGCAGCCAAAACCATCAAGAGAAGGAGAGGAAACGACATGCACCACAAACACCTTGTTGATGCACAGGCCAATCTGCACTTTCTGAAGAAAGTCTCTTTCTAGTATTGGCACAGGAAAAGAGATCCGACACTTAGAACATGGTTCTACGGAAAAAGATGCCATTAAAAGGTGCTATTCTCACTTAGATAAAACTTTGCCAAACTTTAACTCTGCAGGATAATTTTTTAAATGCTAAATATCTGGTTTGCATTCAATTTGCATTAAACATTCATCACAATCTATCTTATTGGTGCTGAAAATAAAACTGGGGAAAACATGTTTGTTGCACATTTTAAAAGCTGTGATTTTTCCACTAAGGTTATCCACACTATCTGTGCAGTACCTATATTTCTGAGAGAGGAACAGAAATTTAGCACAGGAGGATTTTCTGTCAATATGTCTTTTCAGAAGCCATGAAAAACTCACTTTACACATGGTCAACAGGGCTTGTTAGACTTTATCTACAAAATTCCCCCAAAATATTGTCTGTAACAGTCTGACTCTACCTTGGAACTGCAGGACTGAATAAAAATGTCCTAGCAACTTGTTCCTGATTGTTGCAAAGTACTATGTCACTGGCGCTCAGAAGTAAGGGTAGAAAGACCATTTCTTCATATATCTACCATGCTAGCTTTCCAGAGACCTGGAAAAAAAACCCCAAACAAATAAACCAACAACCCAAAAAAAAATCTCACTAAGAGGCAGAGAGATAAAACAAACAGACACTGCAGTTTGTTGAAGGCTAAGGAAAAAGAGGGAATAAGGCAATGGTATTTGAGAATGATAACATAACACAAGATCGAAAGAAAACTTTGGAAAAGCCAAGAAAGGACAACAGTCCTGGAAAGAGAACACAATGAAGAACTGGGACTAGAGTTTGGCGTAACAAGTTGATGTCCCTGCTGAAGGCAGGAACCCTGCAATGTAACTGAACCTGATGGG
The DNA here is from genome assembly GCA_013399095.1 of Psophia crepitans. Classification (NCBI taxonomy): domain Eukaryota; kingdom Metazoa; phylum Chordata; class Aves; order Gruiformes; family Psophiidae; genus Psophia; species Psophia crepitans. Next base: position 32,082 of record VWZZ01006317.1, on the reverse strand, counting down.
AAGACAGGCAAGACCAGAAAATCAGCAGCCTGGAAAGAAACAAGGAGCTGCTGGGTCAGCTCTGAGTTAAAAAATCAGAGGAAGAATTTGCTCACTGAACCACAAAGTGCAATCCAGTACTGTGAAACACAGCAAAGCACCAGTTCTCTGCATATAGGGCCTTACAAAGTAGAGGCTGATAATATACTGCTGCTGGCAGTTACACAGGTTAGGTCGCAGCGGATAACAGTGCTGATGGCACCTGAAAGCCCGCACTGTGCTGATGAACTGCGTGCATGCTAACACAACATAAATTTCTGGTTGGAAATGTGGCAGGAAATTGCATTTCTTTACCAAAAATTATGAAGAGTGTCCTAGTTTCAGCTGAGAGAGAGTTAATTTTCTTCACAGTAGCCAGTATGGGGCTGTGTTTTGGGTTTGTGCTGGAAGCAGCGCTGATAGTGCAGAGATGTTTTTGCTGTTGCTGAGCGATGCTCACACAGAGCCAAGGCCTTTGCTGCTTCTCGCACCGCCCCGCCGGCGGGATGGCTGGGGGTGTGCGGGGAGTTGGGAGGGGACAGACAGGGCAGCTGACCCCAACTGACCAAAGGGATATTCCACACCATATGACGTCATGCTCGGTTTATAAGGGGCTGGGGGGTAAGAAGAAGGGAGAGGCAGCGACAATCGGAGTGATGGCGTTTGTCTTCCCAAGTCACCATTACGCGTGACGGAGCCCTGCTGTCCTGGGGATGGCTGAACCCCTGCCTGCCGTGGGGAGTGGTGAATGAATTCCTTGTTTTGCTTTGCTTGTGCACGCGGCTTTTGCTTCACTTATTAACCTGTCTGTATCTGAACCCACGAGTTTTCTCACTTTCACTCTTCCGATTCTCTCCCCCTTCCTGATGAGGGGGACTGAGCGAGTGTTTATGTGGTGCCCAGCCACCGGCTGGAGTAAAACCACGACAAGAAGTTTTTACAGTCACAGCATTAACAGGAATGCCAGGGTTAAATTAGCCTATGAAACAGCATTTCCAGCCTTTGCAGTCCTTCATGTGTTTCCATTTACAACCTTAAAATTAATTAACAGAGGGATGTGTGTTTGTAGGTGTATGCAGACAACGTAGGTCACAGAAGAAGAAAAAGGTTTCATGCTTGCATAGCTTTTACATAGCAGTCATTGCCGAAGATAGAGTCTAATTATCCAGGAGTGACATTCATTCGCTTTCACCAAAAACTATTAACTTCCTTCCATAGATCTGTCCTGTTCCTAAACACTTACTTACAACATAATCTTGATTCATTCCTAAAGCCTGGTCAATCCTGATCTCTCAATGAGCCAAACAGAGACTGTGAAAGGAAAAGTATGCTTTTGTGAGGTTAATTACAGTCTTTAACTGTTGATTCTGTGACTTTATTATTTTCTGTTGCAGATATTTTGTTAATATTCCCTTAGAGGGCTCCTTTAGGAAGGAAAACATGTAAGGGTATTGACTTCTGATAGATATTTTTATAAGGAACTGCTTAACTTTGAGTTAATTACGTGGGTTTTTAAAAAAAAATTACATGTTAGTTTATTTTACCTTTTATTTTATTTTATTTTATTTTATTTTAAATTACATACTTTTAAAATTAAAATTTTATGAAGACAGAAATGTTGGTCTTCAGAATTCCTTGCTGTGTCATTCCCGGTCTGCAAAAGGACAGGAAGAAACCATTATTCCATGTTTTTTTATTTTTCCGAAGACTCACAAGCTTTTCACAGATAAACTGAATGTCAATCCATATGCATATGTCTGAGGAGTTACCTATAAATTATTTTCTTGCATTATTAATCGTATCTGTTTTATTATACGACTGCTACAACTGGTTCCACCTACATCTGTAGAAATGCATGAAAGATTTTAGTAATGCAGATTTTTGCTGTCTGCTTTAGCAACCTATATTTAACACTTTAAGTATTAGTAGCATGATATGACAAGTGCTTTCCACTGTTTCTTTGTTATAGTATGCCTGCCTGTAGGTCCATAACTTTCCCTTCCCACCCTCTTGTCAAACCAACAGGAATAGTCACTGGGCAGCATTATTTGCTCTCTTTCACAGTTTTCTGTATACATATTTTTTTCTTGAGCTATGTCCAGATATAATTAGGTCCACTAAGCAGTATACAATTAGAAAAAAGTAAAGATTAGGGGTCTATAATTTTATCGGTAATTTTTTAATCATTAATTTTATCTTATCAAATGCTCCACTGTGCATAGTTTTACTCTGAAATGAAAATTATTTCCACCAGTAAAATGATTCTTTGGGGTGTTACTACACCCTAACTTTGTTCAAACTTGTGCATAAAAATAGGGGAACAAGGGAGCATACACTTCTATTTTCTTCATATACTTTGCATACAGAGATGTTTAACTCCTGCCAGAACTTGATACAAAGCTACAAGAAATTAAATCGGGCCCTTGCACTCATCATTGACTTATGCAGAATTTGGACCAAACCATCTACACAACTAGCAAAGTAAATCTACTGATTGCTCACATAAACAGCTATGAAGAAACAGTCACTACATCTAATTTGTATGTCTATATTCCACAGAAAGTTATATTGGATTTCAAATGCAGAATCCGTGAAAATTGTCATTTATTTCTCTTGCTTTTGCAACAATGTCCACAATATCAGCAAAATCCACGATATCAGCTTAGTAAACCAGCAAGAGAATGCTGGCTCTTCTAAGGGTAGAAAAAACCTCTCAAACTGACTTTGTTCTCAGAGAAAGGTATGTTGGGAAGAGAAGAGAGATGCTCAAAGTTAACTGGAAGTAATAAATGCAGAATCATTATATGGGCTTTTGAGAAGAGCTGTCTGAGCACCTCTTGTTTGTTTGTTTGTGAGGACTGAAGTGTATGGGAAGCACTGAAGGCATTTCACTCAGTTATGCTCACTACACTGAGAATACTCTGGTTCTCCATCATGATATCTATTAAGCAAAGATCATGGTGTAGTTCAGTTCCACAGCGTGGAATTACATGTGAAGCCTCCAGAGCAGGAGTCTCCCTAGCTCTGGATTTATATGTGCTTCAGGACTGGGGCAGAGCAGCATGCACTAATTTTAAGCATAAAAGTGGCTGTGTTGTGTTCAGTATGACTTTTTTGTGGTGTAAGAGTTAGACAAATCCTTCACCACCCTTTGGACTTATTATTAACTAATAATTTAGCACAGTATCCATTTACTTTTTTTTAGTTTATGGGTCTTGTTTTAGTATCTTGCAGGGAAAAAAAACGAAAGAATGCATTGAACTGATCTTACATGCTTGTCTCCAAAATATATTTTCTTAAAGAGCAACTACTGATTATTGTAATTATAGAAATCCCACTGAGAACAGCTATAATCACATCTCCATCCAAATATCTACTCTTAATTTTATTATTTGTAATATGAAGCTCTGTGGAAGTAATAATAAAACTTAATTAAAGATACATTGTACATCGGCTTTTCCAGTTGAGTAGATTGAAACTACAGCTTAGCTACCTTGCACCCTGTAAAAACACATTTAGTTCTTTGACTTTGATATGAAATGTCCAGTCACTGTTTCCTCTGGGGAAATATTCTCCACAGAAAAGCTGAGGATCCTACAGTCAATTAAAAAAAGGAAAAGAAAAAGGAAAAGGAAGAGGAAAAGGAAAAGGAAAAAGAAAAGGAAGAGGAAAAGGAAGAGGAAAAGGAAAAGGAAAAGGAAAAAAAGGAGAAAAGAGGAGAAGAGAAGAGAAGAGAAGAGAAGAGAAGAGAAGAGAAGAGAAGAGAAGAGAAGAGAAGAGAAGAAACAAGAATCAGAAAAAAAACATTTCCTGAAAAAATATAGAGCTTAAAAAGAGCAATAGATGTTGAAGCACTTTTTATGCTATATGTTGTATTTGTTAAGGACTAGATTTGTCAGAGAACTGTTCAATACTGTGGGACTGGTTTGATGCTATGTCATTCAAAGGGATACAAGATTTTTTAGCAAGACTGTGAATGATATGAAATCTCTCTTTTAAAATCTGCAGCTCATGCTGTTATATCCACTGTACAGTTGTAGCAGAAGTTAAAGTAACTATAAACAGTAATGTTTTCAACTAATAATGTCTTGAATAGTTTTTCTCTTTTTTTTTTTTTTTTTTTTTTTTTGTAATAGGTAAGTTCAGATCACCCCATAACCAGAGTGTAATGAAATTGTCAACATTTTCTTCATTTCTTCTTTTCCTGACAAATGGTGTGAACATATCACCTTTTTCTCTTAATGGAAAACCTAACTGGAATACATCAAAATGCTATTAGGTTTTTCATTTTCTACCACAATTTAATGCTGGGGAATGCATGCAACCTTCATCTGCGCACGACTGTAAAATATTCCCTGTCCCTGATAAAATGACTGCAATGGAAAATCAAGCAGAATTGTTCTCAGTTTTGTATTGCTATTCCTTTGTTACAGTCTCTTTCTGACTGTGTGTAGGAGGATTATCAGGGCTACACAAATACACACGGGTTATATTACCTAAAATGTGCTGAAAATGACTTAGGTAAAATGTTAATCTGTAAACATGTTTAATTAAAAAGTCTCCATCTTCAATACTACTTTGCTACATACTGCATTTCTTCACAAATAAAAATCGAGAAAAAACCAATGCATTTATCATAAGTTTCAGGAGGTGCTGATTTCAATATTATGTAGAAAATAGAGAAAAAGATCAAGTACACTCATCCCAAGGGAAATATCTGTAACCTATTCGTTGTTTAATTCATTTTGTCATGAGCTAAACCAATAGTGAGATATAAAGTAAATCTAGGCTTGCATACATAATATAAGTCAACACAGAGACTAAAAATGAAATCCTTCATCTATACTATTACACCTTACAAGATCAAATCATGTTCCTTTTTGAGGTAATTTCTTTAAATAGGAGCAGAATCGGGCCCTCGAATCGTGTTGCTCAAAGGGAAAATCCATTGCAGAATGCAAAACAAATTGTAATTGTAACCTAAGTACAAAATGCATAATTATGACAGCAAGTTTTTAAATAACATGGTGTACTAAATAAAATTAAAGATACTTTTACTTTCCTAGCATCTTTTACATATTTGGAAACTAAAAAAAGGAAAAAAGTATTTGTCTTGTAGTAATTATTTTTGTCTCTATAGCAGTTATAGTAAGGAAAATGGAACTTCATCAAGTTTCAAAAGGCACGTTATTGAAAGAACATCAACAGTGTAAACTTGCCTTTGTCTAAAGATACAGTTTTCTGATAATTAACTATGGTAATTTTATAAATGATATATGTATGTGTTATACATATATACAGTTAAAGGTACGTTTCTGAGTAAGTCTTTCCATTCATAGAAGTGAAGGAATCAAGTACGAAATAACTTAAAACTTTTTATTTTATTTCATCTGGAAAATTCTATCTATAGTCTTTGACAAAGAATGCAGAATATTTTCCCATTTTCTTTTTTAATACATAATGTGCAGAAAAAAAATCAAAGTTTTGGAATAGTTGTTTCAATGCAAAATAACATCGAATTATTTGGATTAATTTGTGCTTAGATCCAAAATTTCTGGAATTAAAATCAAGGCAGCAAAATTGAATAAATGTTTTTTCTCCAAGCATCCTGTGTAAGGACATACTTATTTTGAAAAATAAATATTGCTAGGAAGGGAAAGTAAATTTGTGAATAATTATAACCAAATTGTAATAATAATAATAATAATAATAATAATAATAATAATAATAATAATAATAATAATAATAATAATAATAATAATAATAATAATAATAATAATGCCATTTTGGTTAAGGCAGTGATGATTCAAGGGATGAATTCATAGCAGGGCTCCCAGTTGTCAGTCAGCAGCACCTAGATCTGGTCCACTGAGGCTGCAAGAGCAGCTGTAGACAGGTGTCCTACCCTTCTTCATGCTCATCAGCGGGCTGCAGCTATTGTCTCAACCACAGACATTGTCAGCCCCTAGGAAAACCAGAGATCAAATGTAGAGGTCATTAGCTAGCACCTTTTGGTCTTGCTATAATAACATCCCGATTGCATACATGGCAATTTACATAGCATTACCCATTATGCTTTGTGCTGCAATTTTGCTTTTGGAGGTCACTCTAACTTGATTAACTCTCTCTTAAGAGTGCCTTTTCGAAGCATCAAAGCCCCACATTTACACATTTTACTCTATTCCTCGTTGGCAGCTTCTTTGAAACTCAGGTACTGTCTTGAATTGTACTGGGAGTCCTGAAAATATAACCAATAAAAAAAAAATAAATCCATAAGGTAAGACCCAAAACATTCAATAACAATATGTCCAATTAAAACTAGTTATGTGGCCTTGGTAGGCTTACAGCCTTTCTGAGTTTGCAAACCTCAGTAGATATTTTTAATTGCTTTTTCTATATTATTTATTTGTTTCAGCTGTAATTAGATACACAGACTATCTGCCTCTCTTGTTCATTTTCTTCAGCATTAGCTGTTCACAGTGGATGTTCCTTCCACTAGGTATCTGTCAGAATTTGGGATTCTATACCCATTATCGAGATTGATAGCAGTTATCAAACCTCAAAATACGCATGTGTTTTTTAAATATTAGCTGTCACCGCGTGATAAGTTGCGTTGCATTGTATGTTGCAGAGTAGAGCACAGAGCCCAGTGGGGCTCAGTTTTAAAGAGCAACATACTGAACTCGATGGCAGAGCACAGAAGCAGCATAAACACATAGACGCAGAGACACACACAGACACACACAGACACTGGTGTTCAATGTTTAATGGAAATCTATAATTTAATCACATAGGTAAAATGGAAATTTTGGTTTTACATCTGATAGACTGGATAAAATTTATTGTAAATTTTGAATAATTAGTTAAACGGAACATGCATAAAGGTTAAAACACTGCAGAGAAATGCAAAGTACAGGAGAGAACAAATGCAAATTGACCTGTATTATAAACGAGGGAGAGGGTAATCGTGCTCCGTTATGCATTTTACAGGACAGTGGTCTACCAAAGCATTAGGAGAAATCTAGAAAATGTGATCCTTAATACATGTCTCTGAAATCCTTCTTATTTTGGAATATGAGCTAATTAATTTTTCTTCAGAATAACTTCATACCTTTTACGAAAAGCAGTCAGAAAATCTTCACTACACTTTTTTATTTAATAGCAAAAATTAATGTTCTTAGTGCTTTAGCGGCAACATACCTACATGCATCCGCATATGTATAATAGCATCATTTTAGCCCATGAGTCCAGTATTTCTTTTACACTCCTAAATAATCTCAAAACATTTTACACATTCTTTTCTGCAGAAATTTGCATATTAATGCAGTCTAATTGGCTACTCTTGTAGCCTTTAATGCTATCTGCAATATTCAGCTATCTTTAATAAAGAAGGAGTAGAACAGGTTTTGGCTCTTTAATGGGGACTTTAAAAGTATATAATTATCCCTTTGTGCATACAAACTAACAGAAACACTTTTATACTGACAGAGGATTGCCGCTATTATTTATTTTTTTATTTCTTTAAAAGGTAGTGGTGAAGAATTCACTTCTAGCGAGCTAAAATGTGGTATTTTAATTAAGTGGAAAACTTGAAAAGGGAAGCTTTTTGCAGAGGGGGCTCAATTGCTTCTTACAACCTTTCTGAAAAGGGCAGAGTGTTAAAACAAACCTCCCACTTTTATTTTCAAAAGGGAAAAAAATCAGAAGCTAAAGATAATCTCTCCATTAGTATTATTAAGAGTGTTCAGCTTTCTTCATATGCTTTAGAAGCAGACAGACTTGTCATGAGCATCACATTTGCAAGCACTGTCACAGCTACTGAAGGCTCTGGTAAAAGCACAGAAGTGCGTTAACAGTAACTGCAAGCAGCCTTTGGGGAACAATAGGCTTACCTATACTGTGCCCAGCTATTCAAAAAAACAAGTTGCTTTATTATACTCCATACTCACTTTAGTGCTCATATAGTGCTTGACCCAGCCTCATTTTTTGAAGTACTGTCACTAGTTCTAAACACCTTTTTCATTCCCTTTGGGTTAGCTAATTTGACTGTTACAGCATTCACCAAAATAACACTGAATCCAGCATGTAACATCCAATATGTTCTACTGCTAGAGAGAGAAACCTTGCTTCAAAGGTTCTTCCATTATTATTTATTTCGACGCACACACATATTTGATCATTTGTCTTCTTCTAAAAGAAAAAAAGAAAGATCTAAAAATTATTTAATTATCTTGACAGATACATGTTGACAATAATTACATATAAAAACCTGTTAGTATTAAGACAATAGCAAAAAGTAACTCAGAATTTGCAGAACAATTGTAATAGTGTCATTAGTGCCATAAAACTTCTCAAGCATGTCAGAATCACTCAGCAAGAACAATGTGGGACACTATTACAAAAGCCTTGTCTAACTAGAAAGTAATTTCTGTTTGGATTTCACTGTGTTGTTTTGCCAATTAATCTGCTCTAGGTTGGTTGCATTGTTGAATAAAAATACATTTTAACATGCTGTGTGGATGCCTTACACAGGGTGATGGAAAGTGGGCTAAATTTGCATGACCATACTTTGTCTGCTGTAATAAAGCCGTGGCTGCAGTATAATCAAGCTGAATAAGTAATCAGCTAGGATAGTGTTTTCAGATCTTTTTTTCCTTAGGTCAAGTAAGTCCCTAACTGACATACTTTTATAGGATTAGGCAAGATCTAACTAGGTTTGGCATCTAATCTGTTTTAGACAGTGGTTCATTTTTTCCATCATTTCTATCCATAGGGAGGCAAGGTCACCCAATATGTAGAGAGAACAGACTGTACTTCTGCATGACAAATAAAACCAGGGGAACACAGGCAGTCTTGAAAGAGAGTCTGAAGTGATTCCATTTCAGACATTGTGAGAAAAGATCTATTGCCAAATGGTGAAATGAACTTTCTAACAGCAACAAGTTATGTGCAGATCTTGATAGATGTAATATCAAGCCAGAAATGTCGTAATACTTTGAACAGTTTTGACTTGCTGAAGCACAGAAATGACAGCCACTGGTTCTGATCCCTCTTATAACATTCATTTCCTGGTCTTTGAAAAGGGAAAAGCTAAAACCACCTCAGCCTGTACATGTGCAGATGACACCAAGTCGGGGGGAAATGTCGATCTGCCAGAGGGTAGGATGGCTCTGCAGAGGGACCTGGACAGGTTGGATCGCTGGGCAGAGGCCAACGGGATGAGGTTCAATGTGGCAAAGTGCCGGGTCCTGCACTTTGGCCACAACAACCCCAGGCAGCGCTACAGGCTTGAGGCGGGGTGGTTGGAAAGCTGTGTGGAGGAAAAGGACCTGGGGATGTTGATTGATGCTCGCCTGGACATGAGCCGGTAGTGTGCCCAGGTGGCCAAGAAGGCCAACGGCATCCTGGCCTGTATCANCTGGAGCACAAGTCTTATGAGGAGCGGCTGAAGGAACTGGGCTTGTTTAGTCTGGAGAAGAGGAGGCTCAGGGCAGACCTTATTGCTCTCTACAACTACCTGAAAGGAAGTTGTGGCAAGCTGGGTGTCAGCCTCTTCTCGCAGATAACTAGTGACAGGACAAGGGGGAACGGCTGCAAGTTGTGCCAGGGGAGGTTTATGTTGTAGATGAGGAGAAATTTCTTCTCAGAAAGGGTGGTTGGGCATTGGAACTGGTTGCCCAGGGAGGTGGTGGAGTCACTGTCCCTGGGTGTGTTTAAAAAAGGTTATATGTGTTACTTAGGGACATGATTTAGTGAATAATAGGTGGTGGGGGGATGGTTGGACTAGATGATTGTTGAGGTCTCTTCCATCCTTGATGATTCTATGATTCTATGTTTCAGATGACCAAATAACCATAGAAAAAGTGAAAACATCACAAATTAACAAAAATCTGTCTCTCAACATGTTGCATTATTCTTCTCAGCTATAAAATTAGATACATAAGTATCTAGTCCTGTAACAGAAGTACGGTTTAATAGTTTTATTTTTCTAAAGATACTCTGTTGACTGCATTCTTATCTTCAGAAACTGAAAAAATAGATGCGCATCTTCAGAATCCCCATCAGCTCTTCAATTACAGTAAAAGTAATTGCAGTACAAGGCAGTTTTTGTATAACATAGAAGAATTAAGAAGATTTCCTCACTAGTGATCCACAACTGCATCCTCCCAAAAGCGAATCTGAATGTGTGTCTCCAGCAAACAACCAGAAAACAGGATAAAAATTACCATGAGGATCAGTTCAATAAAATAATTAAACTGAGAGCACATGTTCAGGGAAAATAATTAATACAACAGACCTTAGCACTAGGCCATTTGTTTGAAAGCCATTCAGAAAAATTTGACTGCACAAGGTATCTTAAAGGCCAGCAGGGAAGGCTTAGATTCCCCTTGATGATCAAGTTCTGTATATTCTTATGAAATAGAGCTCAAATACATTTTAAAAGACTGGTTCACCCTTTGTCTGCTTCTGGCACTAAATATGAGAAGGCAAGGTAGACAGAGGAAAAAGTAAATGGTTCGTCAGCACTTTAGATATTCCTTAAAGAGAGTCTTTTCGATTATATGTGTATCAGAGATGGGCTGTTTTATACGCATACTGTCCTGGTGAAATAGTTCTCAGAATGTTTAGGAATGTTCCTTGGCAGAAATATTTAAAAAGTCACAACATTTTTCTATTCATTGCAATAATTTCCACTTACAAAAACCCCAGAAAAATACCTAAGCACCCAGGACAGGGATCGGAAACAGCTTTTTACCCGAAGAAGATATTGCTTTAGATATGCAGCAGGACAGAAGAGAAACAAAATGTCAACCCAATCTCTGTCTCCCCTGGAAAGCAATCCATATAAATGATATGGAATAAAATTGCTGATATATTCTGATCAAGTACCTTTGCATGAAAAGAAGTCTGAGATTTAATATGCTGGAATTTTGTATTTCCTCTTGCAATGGCCACTGGAGAGGATGGCTCCCTCCAGCTCACTGCTGTGAGTTACTTATGGAAAATAAAGTGCAAAGAATGCAATTCTCTCTCTCACATGCTACACCTGGCTTGTGGATAAAGATAACGGCTCTAGTCCCTGTTGCTTCCCGTTCTTTTCTTCAGATGACTTAATTCATCACAAGCAGGGAAAGCAATAAAATATATGGGAGAAGCAAGTGCTGCAGCATGAACATAAAATGTGCCTTTTATATATTCAAATTCATATCCAGTTGTAGGAAATATTCATGACTAATATTAAACTAAGCCCAGAATTAGGCAAAATGCAACAGACATATATTGAAGTGAGCATTTTATTATGTGCTATGTCAGTCAGATTAAAGAAAAGAGTGCATGACACCGACAGGATATTGCATGTATATCAAGCAATCTATTTATATATGACAGGGAGGGTTTGATTTCTGGAACGAGTGACAACCCAATGAAATAACTGCTCGCCTTCAAAATTACTATAGTCTAAATGTATACCCTTTAGAATACAATTTTAAATTACAATTAACAAAATGTAGATAAATATGTTTGCGAATCAAATCTGACATACAGAATCGAGGAAGAAGAAATAATCTGTAAAGATATCAAGAGGGTTCTGAGTGTCATCAGCACCCTGGCTCTGAAAAACTGAATGAAGGAAGCAAAGGAGGTTTCTCTGAGAATCTCAAAGAAGGTAATTTAATAAAAGGGCTGATTCATTTGATGCCAAAAAGGCCTTGAAGTAGAGGTGGGGGTGGGAAGTTATATTGTGCTTTTTTTTTCCCCCAAGACCAACAAGTAATCTAGAGAAGTGAATGTGCCATGATTAACGATATCTGATCAGGATATGAGCCTGTTTGTAATAATAAAATGCAGCGTCTCACATGCTTCACTTCTGTTCTAGACAAGTTAAAGCTTTTGTTTTACTGCATTAGTGTTTCTGGTCATTTGCTTCCTGCTCTGGTGTAACATTGAGTAAATATCTGCAGAGATCAAAACTTCTATGCTAGAAAAGAGATAATTGCTGTGCCATTTTAAAATAGCCCTTGNAAAAAAACACCACAAAAAACCCACACCACCCCAGAAAACCTAAGGAACTAAATCTGAACCCACTAACTTCATTACCTGCAAAGATAAAGCGCATTGAAACAGAAATTCTTTGAGTTCACAATCATTACACTTGGATGCTTATACAAGAAAGTAGGATAAAGGAAAAGAACAATCAATGGTCAATTGACTTTATTTCTTTTTCTAGAACTATAATTTGCATGGCTGTTGCATGTTTCCAAGGTTATCTGAGCAGAACACATGACACTCAGTTCATAAAGTAGGCTGAATGAGAAAAGCAGATATTCCATGTGAGACACATCAACCTGCATTCTAAGCAGTAATGAGAATCACTGTAGTCAAATCTCTTGCCCTTACTTCCATGAGGTTTCAGCAATATCTGTTTGGTGCATTTGGGGGAGCTATAGGACAGATGCAATCACGTATGGCTTTATACATCAATAATTTCAAACTGTATTTTCTCATAACCTTTCCTTCTTTGTTCAAAAGGGGACTTCCATTTTAAATTGTAATCTATGACTTTTGAAACGGATGTTAAAGTGTCTTGCCGACAAATTCTTCTGGTTGATTTTCGTCTCTCTTCTTTCTTCTTCTCCTTCTTGCTGTTTCGAAAAGCCATCATGGTAGCATTATGTGAAGGTGAAAGGTACTAGACTGTAAAGTGACAATTAAGCTCCCATTTTTTAGTGGGATTGCTATGGGGATTATGTATTTAGGAGATGATAATCGAAGTTGCACACCGATGTTAAAATTCAGCATATATTAGCTACTTATAACCAGAGATTAAACCATTTCCATAACACACTGCTAACATCTTAGTCTGAATTCTTTCTACTTCCAAATCTCACTCTACATTAAGCTTGATTACTTGTGGCTTCATAATGCATTTGCTAATATCATCTTAATCCTTCAGTGGCATTATACTGTATAACAATGAATAACGACCCAGATACAGGAGCTGCTGTATCACAAGATCCAGGGAAGATTTAGTGCAAGGAAGCAAAATTGTCTGAGGTTGTCATGCTTAAATAATAATTATTAGCGTGGGCTAAGAAAATCCTGGCCTCTGATTGGATAAAAACTGCTAAAACCCAGGATGATCTTTACCTTCTTATCTCCGGCTCGAACTTCTGTTAAAAGCAGGTGCTTCCTGTACCAGACCTTACCCTGACGAGCAGTGTGGCTGCAGATTTATATGTTCTTGCACCCTAACCTGAAATGAAAGCAGGTTCTTCTCAGAAATGTTTAAAAGATGAAAGTGCTCTAACAACAAAGTACATGATTAAGCAACCTTTTTGTGATATAAAGTACGTGTTTTGAAAATGTCAATGCTTTCTCATTCTTTGTTGAAAAAATAAAGTGCATTTCTGATTGAAACTAAAGTGCCTTTGTGATTAAAAGTGAAAGCAAAATTTCACGATCATGCACTAGCTGCTTGGATAGGGAAATGAAGGCCACATAAATGGAACAAAACTAAACAATATTCATGAATCAGAGAACATTTTTTCAGCTGGGCATAATATTCTTCCTTACTGCTTGTCCTCAACTATTGTGTAAAGTTACACATTTACTGCGCTCCACTGCAGAAGTGGCTGCATTTCATTTCATTTCATTTAACTAATTCCTGTCTCCCTATGTCTCTCTAGAAAAATGGTTCTTTTAGAATGAATGGCTTGATATGGATATAAATGTTCACTATTAAATTTTCATTCTTATCAGAGCTTTGTAAGGTTCTGAATGCAGGAAGCGAATTTTGGATTTGGGAGATCCAGACTTCTTTCTTGATTCTGTTAGGAAATCAAGATTGATATCTTTGCACACATGCCTAAGAGATGTAAGAGTTAGGTCGGCACTGCCTTTTGTAGGACATCTATGGCTGTCTTCAGGATTTTATCAATTGCCCCTCTGGGCATTAAGACAGTGGTGGAGTTCAGAATTGCTGCTGGTACTTTGTGAAGAAAGGAGAACACCATGGGCTTCAGCAAGCACAAGCAGGACACCCAGAATTTTAATATGACTCTGAAGAATATGGAAAAACATATCTGCAGACTGGGCCTTCAGCGGGAGTTAATGATGTCAAGTCCCTAACGTGAGAGGCAGCTCTGTTGCAGCTCATCTTCTCATAAGGTAGCTTGTGGCTAAAAAGAAAACTACAATCTTAGTCATTCCCTACCTGAATTAACCCATCCATGTAATCTGTAAAAAAAGAAGTGGACCGTGACTGTTCCACAGAACAAGTAGAATCATAGAATCGTAGAATATCCCGAGTTGGAAGGGACCCATAAGGATCATCAGATCCAACTCCTGGCTCCACACAGGACCAGCCCAATCAGTTCCGATGACTGAGAGCATCGTCCAGCTTCTTGAACTAAGTCAAGCTCGGTGCTGTGACAACTTCTCTGGTGAGCCTGTTCCAGCGCTTGAACACCCTCTCTGTGAAGAACCTTTTCCTGATATCTAACCTAAACCTCCCCTGACGCAACTTCATGCCATTCCTGCGGGTTCTGTTCCTGGTCACCAGAGAGAGGAGATTAGCACCCGTCCCTTTCCTCCTCCTCGTGAGGACACTGTAGGCTGCCATGAGATCTCCCCTCAGCCTTCTCTTCTCTGGACTGAACAAACCAAGGGACCTCAGCATCTCTTCATATGTCTTCCCATCTAGACCCTTCACACTTAGTTGCCCTCCTTTGGACACTCTCCAATAGCTTTCTGTCTTTCTTGTACTGTGGTGCCCAAAACTGTACACAGTACTCAAGGTGAGGCCGCACCAGTGCAGTGTAGAGTGGGACAATCACTCCCCTAGACCTGCTGGCAATGCTGTGCTTGATGCACCCCAGGATACGGTTGGTCTTCCTGGTAGCCCGGGCACACTGTTGGCTTATGTTCATCTTGGTGTCAGCCAAGACCCTCAGATCCTTTTCAGTGTGGCTGCTCTCCAGCACGTCATCCCCCAATCTGTATGTACAGCCAGGGTTGTCTCTGTGGCAGAATCCTTAGTTATTTTCTTTGATGGTACCTTGACTGAGAACGGTGGCAAGGACAGCAGAGGACACAGGGGAATTTTAGCTGTTTCCTCTTTTAAAAATTCTGGTTTATGCAGTTATTTCTTTTTTTTTTCCCTGAGATGATGGACATTTGTGTTTCTGAATGCCACTTACTGTGCACATGGAGAGGAATTAGCATCATCTACTTAGTTTCTACCAAGGGACTGTGAGTACTTACCACTGACTCCAACTTCTCTCTGCTTCCTATCAGAGGACCTTCTTTTCTTTTGTGCCTCCCTTGCCTTCCCTTCTCCCAGATGATTTTTCCATTATTATTGGATACTTTGATTTTCCTGTCTGTGGAAAATGAGCTTGTGCAAAGAGTGCACTGTATGGGTCTGATAGTACTTCTAAGTCAGTGATAGCATTTTAATGTCTTGTTTTTACTGGCTATTGAGTTTGGCAGCCTTCATCAGTAAAGAGGGAGGGAAGGGGGCTGCAGACAGCCTGCCACTCTTCTGGATTCCTACCATGTGCAGCTCTGTCTGGTGATGTATTTATTCCCAGTTTCTTGAGAAGTAGCATTTTACTTGGACAGTGGAAAAGAAGGTGCACTTAAGGTTTCCCATTGGAATACTTCAGATGAGAAATTAATGTCCCAACTTTGATTCCACTGAAGTCTGGGGCAGAAAATACATAAATGAATGAACTAATAAGTAAATACAGATAGTAGCGGGTGCAAGATTGATCTCTGAAGTACGAAACAGCATCATCTTATAGGAGAAGATCTGTTGGGTCTTGCGCTGGAGACTTATGACGACTGAGGTATTCCCAGAGCTGCGCCATGGCCCACTGCCAGGCACAGGTGATGGGCTCACCAGCCAGTTGCACGTGGCACCCAGAGCTCTGCGAGTGCCCCAGCCAGATTGTGTTGCCGTTGGGAGCTCTCTGAATTTGAGCTTGTCCAAGGTGCAGCCTGCTGCCATAGTCGTGCCTTTGTTCCCAAACCTGCCTCCCGTTGTACAAATCCCATCCCGTATCTTCTTCCCTTCTCAAGTCATACATCCAAAATATGAAGGTTTAAAGACTGGGTGAAGAAATATTGAGAGGCCTGGGAGTGAGACATAAGAGTCTCCCAGCTTTGCTATTATTGTATTTTTAGGTCATTTTGTGGGAGGAACTGTAAGCATTAACTCCATCTCTCTCTGTGGGCCAGTTTTGAAGATTTGATCACATTCCAGAAACATGCTTTCTCTGTATGTCCAAGCTTCTCAGGCAATATGTATTCTTTCATATGATAGGAGCATATTTATAGAATCCATTTCATGTTTTCATTATTGAGTACTTCTAGTACTGTGTAGACCAGTGAAAAAGAGTCATTTAGTGTCATTTATATGAAAAGTATACAGCGAGCTGTTTCTATTCAGTGTTTTACTGGTTAACTAGAGCAGGGTAATGGTAAACATTTACTGCAATATATAGGCCACCTACATTAGAAGGTATATTATATTCATAATAAATTGCCTTATTCCCCGCATTGCATGTGAGGAAACCTTAACTGTGTGAGCAGTGACATTTGCTTTACAGTTAACTATTTTATCTGTTCAGTTGTGAGGAAAGCTGAAGCAGATGAGATTGTATGCAGTCATTGATTAATACCTGGAAAACACAAATTTCCTGTTGTGTACAAATCTCTTTGTTCACACAGAGCAGAAAGTGACTGGGATTCCACAACTGTGGAAAAATGAACCTACCTTTGGGTCAGGTTCTCAACAAAAATGACAAAAAAGTGGGAGTGAAAAATTAAGAGGGATCCAGAAGTAAAGAGAAAACAATCTTTCTTAGGGAAAGAGGATGTGGCCTCATGAATAATACTGTAAAGCCCTGAATTCTGAGTCTTTAATAGTGATTTCTTGATATTTGAGATGGGGGGGAGGGAAACATAAAAATCTTTAACCCTTT
The DNA here is from genome assembly GCA_013399095.1 of Psophia crepitans. Lineage (NCBI taxonomy): Eukaryota > Metazoa > Chordata > Aves > Gruiformes > Psophiidae > Psophia > Psophia crepitans. The sequence goes on along the minus strand of VWZZ01006317.1, from coordinate 15,079 downwards.
ATCCTAAGGTCATTTTCTTGTGACAATGATCACCAGATCTCTTATAAAACCTAAACCAGGGGAAAATTTGCTTACCTGTGCTGTGCCAGAGAAAAACTCAAAAGAACTACGTAGTTTTTATGTTAGATAGTGTCCAACCTTTATGCAAGAGGTCTAGCTTATTCAACTGATATATCTAAGATGCAGATGAAGGGTTCCCAGGAAAGAAGCTGAATAATACCACAACTTTCCCCTTCAAAATTCATTAACCTCCTGATGTCAGTACAGGTTCAACCAAACCAGCTTTCTATAGTAACTTGTCTTTTAACTTCACCTCTCTCCCTGTTTGTTTGTACATCAAATTTAGCGTCTCCATCAGTTATAATACTCCAGGTTTACCCTGAACTCATCACCAGCTCTGACATATGCCCAGTTCTACCACATCACACTCCTAGTCGCCAGTCAGTCGGCTGCTTTCACATCGCACTTTGTAAGACAGACTGCTCCCCCAAGTCTTTCTCAACGTACTTGATGTTCACAGGTCCTAATCATCAAGAGCATCAGAAGAATGTATTAAAGTGAAAGGCAAACTAACCCTGACTTTTCTGGTTTAATAATTGACATATTTTAAATTAAAATAAGACTAAGAATGGCCTTAACTGTACTCATTTTTCCTTCAGGAAGGAATTGCCTAAAAGAAAATTTGACTTGTAAATCGGGCAGCATGAAGGCCTCTTTAAACTATATACAATGCAGTTAGTATAAAAGCCGCTTTTCAAATTTGTATCAAGAATATGCTAGCAATGTGTGGCTGTAACCTTATTTACAGAACCACCTTTATACTCACCTAAGTGCAAAAAACAAAGATAGTTTTATTTTCATATAAACTTTCAATTCATTAGCAATTAATTGCTATTTAAAATTTGCTATAATAACTAACCATTTACAATACTCTCTGAAGCAGACTCTAGCTTACATAAAGGCTTTCATTGTATAGTCCTAAGCATGTTTTGTGCATGTACATTTGGATTTTTACAGCATAGAGCTGGTCTAGAAGCCTATATTCTCCTCCCAATAGAAGAACTATTACAAAGATCAAAACCATTGTGTCCAAGTTTCTGATCCCCTTTCTCTTCCTCCAGGTTATATTGGTTCTATAGCAAAACAAAGGAAATCAGCTGGCATTCTGCATCCTTCTCTCTCTTAGAGGAGGTTTATTGTAGCTTAATTTAGACTTCTATTTCATGTTAAAGAACTGTCAAACTTTACTCATTTGTTTTGCATTATCTAACTCTGGAACCTTTGCTGATTTTAGAACACCTTTTAGCAATAATTTTACTTAGACGATTTTAAACAGTTAAAAGTACACAGCCCTCTTCCATATGGACAGAGGACTGATCTTACATAAGGACAGAGGATTTTTTTTTCTCTAAATGAGTACTCAGCAGTTTAAAACCTGAAATTATGAAACACAATTTACATGCTGCTTCTTTAGCTATCCATAATGATTCCTGTTAACAATTTATCTGCATTTTCACTTTCTCTGTATTAGGATTAATTTCAGGATCAAATATTGGTTTTGCCCAGTGAGTGTATGATAGATTGAGGTAATGATTCCAATCTCTGTTTTTAGTATCATGACTACTGATAAGGGAATCTTTAGCATTAGCCACACAAAAAGGCATATTTTTGTACTGAAAACCCTGGATTGCTCTTTAATTTCCTGTGTTAATATTAGTGTTTCAGTTAGCTAAGGTACAGCACCATTTTAATGAGGATTTTGCAGCTTACGGGAAGGAATCTTTATCTAGTCTCAGATTTCCACCCAGTTGCCCTTATAGTAAGCACGCTAATTTGTGTTTGAGTAAGACTTGCCTTAAAAAAAGAAAAAAGGCTTGATTGGTAAAGATGGGCAGATGGAGGACCTACTGCTTTCCTCAGTAGTTTGTTTCATTAGTTAATTATTCTTACTGTTTAAAATCTATACCTGATTTCTAATTTGGGTGTGCGTGGTTTCAGTTTCCAAGTATTTTGTCCCCAGGACTGTACTTATTTAGCTAATCATGTCATGTCTCTGTATTCTTTTTGATAAGAGTTCTTTGTGCATCTACACCTTCAAGACAGAAACTCAACAATTCAAACAACAAAGCTGCATTTTATTCAAACACCAAATTTTCCCCTAAAGACTTCTGTACTGCCATATATATATATATATATATATCTATAAAACAAAATTCTGTAAGACAACAGAACTTGAAATTCTGAGGGGAAAATAGAATAAACTAAGCATTCATGTAAAATTTTAAGGGATACTCTACTGTGTGAAATGGAAGGAAACTCAGAACGTAGAGGCTTTGGAAGAGTATAAGACCTGACTTTATCTTGTTTTTATTTTTCTACAGGGACATACATGTATGTCAGTTTATCAAAAGATATATGGATTCCTTATTCCATTTGGTTTTGAAAAGAAGAGTAAATGTATGTGAGGTGGCATTAAATATTGGAAATGTTGCTCTGTTAAGTGTGATGATTTAGTTATTAATATAGCAAATGTGAAGAAAGAAAACTCAGGAAGTTAGGCTTGAGATACATCTTTAGAGTACAGTAAAAAGAACTTTTTTTAAAGTAAAGAGATTAGAATTCAATAAATCCATCATTCCTTTGGGGAATTGACTCATGAAAAAATGTTGAAGGTTTCTTTTTTGAGGAGTCCTATTGTGGGACCTAGTTAGGCTGGAGAGCTCGGCGGGGAGGAACCTAATGAGATTCAATAAGGGCAAGTGTAGGGTCTTGCACCTGGGAAAGAAGAATCCCATGTGCCAGTACAGGTTGGAGACTGACCTGCTGGAGAGCAGTGTAGGGGAAAGGGACCTGGGGGTCCTGGTGGATGAAGGGATGACCATGAGCCAGCAATGTGCCCTGGTGGCCAGGAAGACCAATGGCATCCTGGGGTGCATTAGAAGGGCTGTGGTCAGTAGGTCGAGGGAGGTCCTCCTCCCCCTCTATTCTGCTTTGGTGAGGCCGCATCTGGAGTATTGCGTCCAGTTCTGGGCCCCTCGCTCAAGAAGGACAGGGAACTGCTAGAGAGAGTCCAGTGCAGAGCCACGAAGATGATCCAAGGGAGTGGAACATCTCCCTTCTGAGGAAAGGCTGAGGGAGCTGGGTCTCTTTAGCTTGGAGGAGACTGAGGGGTGACCTCATCAATGTTTATAAATATGTTAAGGGTGAGTGTCGGGAAGATGAAGCCAGGCTCTTCTTGGTGTCATTAAGCGATAGGACAAGGGGCAATGGGTTCAAGCTGGAGCGTAGGAGGTTCCAGGTTAACATGAGGAAAAACTTTTTCACTGTGAGGGTGACAGAGCACTGGAACAGGCTGCCCAGAGAGGTTGTGGAGTCTCCTTCTCTGGAGACATTCAAAACCCAACTGGGCATGTTCCTGAGTGATGTGCTCTAGGTGGCCCTGCCTTGGCAGGGGAAGTTGGACTAGATGATCTTTCGAGGTCCCTTCCAACCGTTAAGATTCTGTGATTCTGTGAGTCTGGAAGAGATGGGAAGTGGATAGACTGGATATCAATAAATGGCAAAGAAGTACATTACAGTAGGGATCTTGCTTGTGTTCATACAGTGCATAGTACAGAAAGAATTCTTGTGCCAAACAAAATATAGATATCAGCCAGTGCCAGAGGCCTGTATTATTCCTGTATGGCATTTTTTGACCAGGGCATGCTAGTGATTCAGATTGTTTGGCCTTTACAACTAATTTTCCCTTAGATTCTGGAAATTCATGGGTCCCATTCTTAGGCCAGTCACTGAGTGAATTTTTGGGCAAGCCTTTTAGTCAACTGCATGTCTCTGTTCCCCATCTGAAAAATGGGATTAATGCCTCTTACTGGTTGCAAGGATAAAATCTATGGACACGCTCATCGTATAAGATGCTCAAACACAATGGTGGTTGGGGCCAGAATAATTTTGGTTACTAGTTAAGAGGAAATGAAGAATCTGGCTCAACTTTTTTGCAAGAATTATGCTAATTCCTTTCATGATTATTACACAGAAAGACAAAATGGACTGATGGTGAAGACAGAATATTTTAAAAAATTTTTTCCCCAAGTTCTTGGATATTCCAGTGTGAAGTATTAAGTTCAAGCCAGTTCTGTAAGACGTACACGGATGGAAGTAAAATGCTAAATGTTTCAGCCAGCAGGCTTGAAAGCTTCTGACCAAAACATTGTATTTCTTTACTTCCAGCTGTGCGTGTCTAATAACACATTTCATGATGTTTAAATACCAACTGCATCACACTACTCCTTGATATTGAGTGCAAGAAAAAGGACTTAATTTGTTGATGAGTGGCATGTTGCAGGCTGGTAGTAATGGCAGTGGTGATTTTACTGGCTTGGTGCTCCTACCTCTGTTGCACCCTCCTCCCTCCTTCTCTGAACTTGAATGCTTAGAGCACATAGAACACCACTGTGTTCCCTGGTTCAGGATTTCATTTCACTACATCATAAGCTACTAACACAACCTTGTCATTTCAATTTGTCACACTTTTTTGTGTGCTCTATATCTGACTGAATTCTCATCTCACCAGCCCATAGGCTACTAGTCTGGAACAAATCCCTGAAATATAATGGAAAGAAAGATAAAAAACCCCTAAAACTAAGACCAAAAAAACCCCCAACCCCAAAACCCAACCCAAACAAAAAAACCTATCACAAAAAAACCACCCCCCAAAACCCAACAACAAAATCCCCCAAAAAAACCAACACACACACACACACATACACACAAAATAAATAGACGACACCCAGTTCCCACCTCTCCGCCCAACAGAAGCAGACACAAAATCATGTGGAACAGTTGTTTCTCCTGGTTCTGTCTGTTGTACCAGATCAGTCAAGACTGGCTACCAACAACACATCCTGGTAGTTGCTGCCACCTTGCTGGGTTGCCATGGCTGCTGATCAGGGTGCCCTAGGGCCAGCAGGGAGGCACCTTCTGAAGAACAGCTTGGCTTCTCCAGGATATAAAATACTTTTTCTCCCTTTATCTTCTGGTCTTTCCTCTTAGGAAATATGCAAAGTTTTGTGGAGGAAATTCTTAGGGATCAACTGTGCTGCTTTGCAAGCTGAACAGCATTTGGAAAGGGAGGAGGCACATACCTCCAGGCTTTGAAGAAAACAGGGGGAAAGCACCAGCTGCCATAATCAGTAAATAAGTGACCATGGGAGGAAAGCATTGTGGCCGTACTTTGACCCAAGTAGATACCTCAAGTTTTAGAAGTTTTGATGTGGTTTGAATTTGTTTTAAAAGACATTACTTAAACTTGCTACTGTGAAGTCAAGCAGGTCATTTTGCCCCACATCTCACTTGCTTTGTGAAATTAACACATTTCCATGTGTTTCTGTGAGAATAAAATCCACTGATGACCCCCAGATACAGATGTGTTTTAAAGAATTTCTATGAACGTGCATCAAGTACTTTAGCACTCACTGTATTTCATGATGTCAGAATAAGTGTTTTTCCCTAATCAGTCTGACAGAATTAGAGACTGCAGCAAAATCAACTCCATAGGAATGATACAGATTAAGATTTCAAATTTTAGTTAATTCATCTTGTATACCCTACACCCTCCCATGCCCTTCAACCAATATATACAATCAGGAAGGCAAGACAAAAAAAACCCTACATATGCATGCAATATAACTCAGATAATGCTACCAGAAGAACCCTGAAATCAGGTGGGTTTAGATGCATTAAATATTGCATTAATTTTTTTTCCACATGTAATATATATTTTTGACACTGCTGATCTATCAGAATTGCACAATACTTTCTGCTTTCTTTATGCTAAAGGGAAGCCATAGGAGAAACAGTAGTTCTCTTAAGCAAATTTCCCCCTACTGCTTGTCTCTGCTTGTCTTTACATTTACTGTTTTCATTTCTTTTCTTCTTTCTTTTAAGCACCTTCAGCTTTGTTGACAGGATTGGACTTCCTTTCAATGCAACATGCTATTTTGTCAAATGCCAGCTAGTCTTATTCAGGTAATTAATTTACTTGCTGTACATCTGACCCAGTTTTGTTTGTTAATTGACAGGTCAGACAACTCTCTTACTCACAAGTAATCTATTTTTTCTATCATCTGATAAGCATTTCTAAATAGCCAATTTCTAACTGAAAAGAAAATTTGTGCATAGTTGCTAACTGTTGTAATTTTTTCTAAGCTTGTAGACCACATTTGCAAATATGATGTATGCAATAAGAGAAGTATCAGAGTATCAGCTTCTCCTGTTTGCAAGGGAATCAAGACAATCAGAAGCTGTGCATCTCATCAAGGAGATCCTTACTGTCAAAAATTCTCTCTGTGTTTTTCTATATTATATTTTCAGTGTAAAGTAACTTCTTTCAGTGTAAATCACATTGTAGTCCTGCACTGTGTACTGTAGGGGAATTTTTGATAGTGTTGATAGTCTAGGAAAGGTTATGTCCATACTGAGCCATTTGCCGCCATTCTCAAACTGGGAAAGAGAGAGTCAACACAACCAGAACAAGTGTGTTCATGTCACTGAGATCCTTCACCCAAGCAAGTTGTTCCCTGAGGACTAGGACACACTGGGATTAGGCTGTTGTAACATCTCCAGGGACAGTTCCACAAGCCCTCAGCACATCCTGTGCAGTGACAGACTCTCACCAACCTCTAATAAAGCCCGGTTTGCACAGTAAAGACACACCCAAAGAAACACATCTTATGTCAAAATGACTTCTCACACAAGTAGTGCTCACTCATCAGCTTGGGCTTCCAAGGCTACACTGTAGTTCTCCACTAGAATGGACCTTGGACTAGATGATCTTTCGAGGTCCTTTCCAACCCTTGTGATTCTGTGATCCTGTGATTCTGTGACCTACATGCTCCATATGCACATTGCTAGCATGTGGAGTTCAAATACGGTTTTATGCAGGAAATTCAAGCCCAATAGAGTGAAGACCTTAACAAATTTAGTTTTGGATATAGATCTTCAAGTTCAAGGGAAAGCTGATGGTTTATTTCTATGTGTTTTGTAATAAAAATTAAATTTAATAAATGAATTTTAAATACCATGAACCATACTGGCTTCTGTCTCGGAGAGTAATGTGTAAAAGGTGAATTTAAATTAAAAAACAAGTCAATAAATACTATTCTAATTCTTTGAGAAGGTGTTTCCAACTAGAGTGAAATTTTCACTGTATTTCACACATTTTGTGATAGATTTACATCATTTGCTGAGAGGAAATGTCCCAAAATGAGAAGCTGAACCTGCTCTATCTGTAAAATTTTTGCACAGGGCACTGGTTGTTAAAATAACTAGTTTGTCTATTATCTTTAAACTGCGTATCATTTTAATGACGAATTTATAGTTCATTTCTTGCTGATGTTTTGATATGTAGAAGAAGAGTGTATGAGGGGTAAAAACACATTAATCTTCATATTCTTGCTTTCACATCTTATGTGATGCTCTTCCCATCTTACGTGACGTTGTTCACATCTAATATGTGAATGTGATGCTATTCACGTCTTATATCTCACTGATAGTCAGCCGGTGTGCTTTCTGATTTGTAAGTATAGAACTTAGGAAACCTCTGTGAGCCCCTATAGTAACCATACTAAACTACCATACTTGTTTGTGCTTTATTTATGTAAATCAAGTAAAGGTTAACAAAACCTAAGCTCAGTCTGGAAAGTTTTTAGTGAAATTGCAATAAGATCAAGAATTTGTTTTGAGATTAAGCTAAATTAAACTTTTCATTTCACTTTTTTCATCAAGCCATATAAACCACCCTTAAAACAGAAGTGCCACAGAATAGTATAAGGCCTGCTTCCTAGCTTTACTACTGGTTAAAATTGACTGAGATAGATTCAGTATTCAAGGAATTTCCTGTGACATGAACATGACTGCAGAAATAATTTTCAACATTAAATTTGGTGAACTGCTGAACTTTGTTAATATTTTTTGCAGTGTTCAATTCATTTTAATAAATTGTACAGCACTAGCAGTGGAATGAAGTCCAAAGTCTGAAGATTGAAAGCCTGAACAGGTCAAAGAAAAAGAGTTGGCTTGCAATCTTGAGCCTGTTAAAACACTAACTAGAAAATTAGGCAGGAAAAACAGTTACAAAAATATTGAGAGTATCTTTGATCAGCTGGTTGAAGAGAAGTAATATGACAAACAGGAAATTACAAAGAATAACTATTTTGACTGTAGTGGAAATAGCGACTTAGGTAGCTGTAGTTCAAACTAGATACAGAATATTTTCCTGGAATTTAAAGGAAAGGTATCCAGATGTCTAAACATTCTGCTCAATGTGGCTTTTATTTCAAATTTGGCAAGCCTTCAGAAAACTGGTAGACAAGTTTAGCTGGAAGATGTTTTCCAGTATATTTACATAATTTCATACATATTTTATGCTTCTGCATTACATCTTTTAGCAGTGGTCATATTTAATTTTGGGATTCTTTTAAAACATTACATATAGTTGTATGAATTGTTTCATTATCCCATGTCAAAATGCTTTGCATATTAAACAAACCTTTAAACCTATGAACGGCTATAATAAACATAAGTGAAGATAAACTATGGAGAAAGGTGTTATGGATAATTCAGTGAAGTGTCTCCATGTAATTGTAACATACTGTTCTCAAATGAGGAAAGAATGAACTGCAGTGAAAGAAAATTGTTGTTTCTCCTTTGCACACAAGCACATTTTTGGTACTGTGTATTTTAAAAGTAAAATTACATATAAAAATTCTTTGCAGATCCAATAAAAAAATGGATGCAAAGCATTCTGCTTGGAGTCTGGGACAGAGAAATCATAAACTACAGCAAAGATACAGCACGCCTAGACAATAGAGTACATGTAGACGTGAAACGTAACAGGTGGGGTCAGCTGTACGCTCTTGAAGGCTACATCTTTTAGCAGCTGCTGTTTGATGAACAAAAAGCACAGTGCAATACATTATAGCTAATCCTGCAGGATGCTGGGTAGCCTCTAATCACACCAGTATCAGGTGGTATAGCCATCAGCATCTCCCCGCTTGTGGCTGCCATCTCACCCTAGGGGGCCAGAGAGAACCTGCTGGAGATGCTTCCAGTTCGGACTATGAATATTTATCTTTCCAGTTTTATCTAGCTTGTTATGCAACAGGAGTGGGATGTCTGCTTTTGTTTTCCCTTTTGTTTCAGGAATATTTCTGTGGTTGAAGCCAAACAATATTGTTTAAAAAAACCTGATTTTTTTTAGACCCAGAGCCCATGTCCCATTCTGCTCATGAAAGCAGACTTCTGGCTTTTGGGGAAATGTTTATCCATATTTTGCATATTGTATTTTTAATTAAATGAGAAGTGTAGACAGAATTGTTTATACACTGTGTGTATATGCAATTAAGGGCAAAAAAAAGATTCCTTTCTAACATAATCAGCTGGGAGATAGCAGAATTATTATTCTGGATCCTGTTCAGAATTACAAATAACTCAGATGAGTAAAACAGCAGATACAAATGAAAACAAACTCTCTTTCTTTGTTTCTGAGAAATAGAAAAACACAGATACGTGTATATAGAAAACATGATAATTTTTTAATAACACTTCATTATGAAGGTACAATACATACACAGTGCTATCCATTTGATTATTTCAGCATATTTTATAAACATTAATTAACCTTATTTTATTAAGGTATCTATTGTTTCCTTTGCTCTTATATGAAATCTGATAGGATGGAGAGCTGCAGACCAGACTTTTCTGTTTCATTTTTCACTCCTTGGGTGTGGGATGATCAGCGTTCTGGAAGTTAGGCTCAAATTGCCTCAAGGTATTCCAAAACCTGTAAGGTATCAAAATTCAGTGACTGTGATTCAGGGCACATTGCTGTGATTAGAGGCAGAAGACAACTCTATTGACACACTATTGTGGCCAAACAATACAAACTAGCTCTGTTCTGAAAGGTGTGTTGTGTTAGCATGACAACAACAGAAGGCCATGTTAGTTCAGGTTGAATGGAATTACAGCCTCATGGCTTCCAGACCATAGCTGACTTAGATCCAGAAAGATTCAAGGGTCGACAGAAAGGACATGTGTAGACCTGCCCACAGAGGAATGACACGGAGCAGTATAGCACCCAGATTCTTTTCTATGCCTTTCTTTGTGCCTTAACAACTGCTAGACTATCTTTCCTTTCTAAAAAGAAGCATGTGGAAAACTACAATAAAAACTGATGTCCTAATAGATATCTGAGAAGCAACAGCAAATGCTACAGTGCAGAAAAGAAATGGGAGTCTTACAGATATGTTTATTTGTCTGAAAGCTTATTTGCTACAGTTTTAGGTGATTGAGCAATTTTGTGATACCATTCATACATTACTGTCTCTCTTCTTCATTACTGCTTAATGATGCAGAAAGATGTGCCCTCATGTACAAAAGGGTTAAATCTGATATATTGAAAACAATCACTGAAGTGTTAGGATGGAGGTGACCTCTACAAGACAGGTAGTACATTTCTCTGCTTTGGGGGGAAGATCAAGAGTGACTAGACTTAGACCTTTGTATACTCAGTTCTAGAAACCCTTTCTGACATGTATTTCATTCCAATAATTATCTATTCTTGTACTTGGAAAAGACTTCTTAATATCAAACCTAGATTATTTTTATTTTTTTTCGGTGACAAAATTAAGCAAAGATGGTCTCCTTCCTCAGTGGATGTGGAGAATATTTGCTGATGTTAGAGGAAATAAGAAGAATGTAGCCCAGAAGAGACCCAGAGGAAGGAGACATGCTAATAGTAGAATCTAGTCAACCATTTGAATTATGAAGGATTATGTCAAACCACGGGGCTAAGTTAAATTATAGTCAGAAACCAGGCTGTAGTCAGAAAACAAATAATTTGGTAAAGTCAGGCTGAAGAGTCAAAGGAGAGTGCAGCAGTGGTACCCGAAGAGGCAGGAGCAGGAATCAGAGGCAGGAGCAGGAATCATCAGCAGAGATTGCTGGAGACCTGCACTCAAGACATCCAGCAGCTGGGAGGAACATGTGGGACTGCATCACCGAGGTAATAGACCAGCCAGGCTCACTGGACAGTCCTTAAAACCTTCTCCCCACCTTGGCCATGCCTAGTGAATCCTTTCTGTCCAAGGACCCAACAAGTTGGTGAGCAAATAGTCAGAACTGGCATACACACATCATGTAACACCCTAGTGAATCCATTTCCAGGGATGAGTCTAAACTACAGGTGAATTGCTTTAGGGATTCCAGTTATGTGGCCTTTCAAGTTCCCTGCATTAGCTGAGGATCCAGCCCTGGAAATCAATCAGCTCCATAGCAGGTTGCCATTCAAAGCAGCTGAGGATCACAGCTCTGTGCAGTAGCTGCAGTAAATTCCTGGCAGAGGAGAACCCCTCATCTCAAGTTTCAAGTATGGGACTGATTCTGTGCAACATCAACTTGATGCATTCTGCAAAAAAGCAGGTGTGCTGCAATTCAGCACATAAACTGAAGTAGAGGTCCACAAGCCTACAGAGCAGGAAGTCTACTCTTTTTAGATGAGATTTTGACTTGAAATTGTGATTCATGTTCCAAAACACAATGAAGATGATAAGAAGTATGTTAAAAGCCAGTAATTAACTAACTGAATAATAAAAATTGCTACCATCATTAAATTTCTGGCTTGGTTTGAATGGTTAATTTTTCATCTAGTTTAAAAACTTAACTATTTTATTTGTATTTTACTTAGAAATGAGACCATGATGTATCAGCATGCAAACAAAACTTGGAAGTTTGTTCGAGAAACAGTAGGACGCAACTGTTCTCATTTATGAACTGGGATATTATAGTTTTCCCAGGCTATAGAACACTTAGGAATGTGTGAAGACACAGGTATCCTCATTTCCCATTAATTTCACCATAAGCTGAAGACACTGCATGCCTCACAGGAAATGCTTAATGAGTGACATAACCTCTTCTCCATAATTTAGGCAACTAAACGAGCTGAATGAGCTAAACAAAAGGAAATTTTACATGGGCACAGACATACGCAAGGATGTGGAATATGAGGTACATCTACATCCATTCAAGGTATATCGTTCTCAGGTATGTCCTTTAGGCAGGAGTCCAGCACGTTTTTCAAGAAGAAAACCATCTACCATCCACTTGATAAAACTTCATCTCTATGCTAAGGGACCTACACCAGAATCCTGTGTCTTTCTGCAAGGGGAGAAACCAGATGCCCATCTTAAACACAAGATCAAATTCTCTTGGTAAGATCGTAGAATCACAGAATGGTTTGGATTGGAAGGACCTCAGAGATCATCTAGTTCCAACCCCCCTGCCACGGGCAGGGACACCCTCCGCTAGACCAGGTTGCCCAACACCCCATCCAACCTGGCCTTGAACACTTCCAGGGATGGGGCCTCCACAGTTTCTCTGGGCAACCTGTTCCTGTGTCTTACCACCATCATAGGGAAGAATATCTTCCTTAGATATAATCTAAATCTACCCTCCTTCATTTTAAATCCACTGCCCCTCATCCTATCACTACATGTGCTTGTAAACAGCTCCTCTCCAGCTTTGTTGTAGGACACCTTTAGGTACTGGAAGGCTGCAACAAAGTCTCCCAGGAGCCTTCTCTTCTCCAGGATGCACAAGCCCAACTCTCTCAGCCTGTCCTCGTAGGAGAGGCGCTCCAGCCCTCTGATTCTCTCCATGGCCCTTCTCTGGACTTGCTCCAACAGCTCCATGTCCTTCTTATGTTGGGGGCCCCAGAACTGGATGCAGTACACCAGGTGGGGTCTTACCAGAGCAGAGGGTCAGAATCACCTCCCTTGACCTGCTGGTCATGCTTCTTTTGATGAATCCCAGGATATGAATCATAGAATCATAGAATCATTACGGTTTGAAGAGACCTCAAGGATCATCCAGTCCAGCCATCCCTCCACCACCTATTACTCACTAAACCATGTCCCTAAGTACCACATCTAACCTTTCTTTAAACACATACAGGGACAGTGAACTCCACCACCTCCCTGGGCAACCCTTTCCA
>VWZZ01006316.1:74479-121394 GCA_013399095.1 Psophia crepitans | reverse complement strand
TATTCTATTATTCTATTCTATTAATCTCTTTTTTTTGACACAAGTCAATTCCTCTCCTTCAGTTAGTATTTTCCCTACTTTAACATTCTTACAAAAAGCCTGTCTTCCTCATTTTAAGCTAAATTTTTCAACATTGTACTGCATTAAATGCTTCACTAATGACAAGATAGATGAGATGTACGCCATTTCCCTTTACTATAAAACTCAGTAATCTCACAAAGATACGAGAGTACTCTGTTGAAATAGCCTTCATAAACCCAGATGGGTATTAAAGCACCTGAAACATATCTACATTTAGCAGTCTATTCCTCCCTCTCTTTCTCCAGGACTGTAAACAGAAGTCTATATTCTTTTATCCTTTCTCTACTGAGCCTTAGTGTCCTATAGGCTTGAATTAACTCGCCTCACAGTCAGACATGCTTGCTTGAAAGAGAAAGGTACCTTCTTCCTCAAGCCTTATGTTGCTTCCTCAAGCTTATTTTGCATTTCTGACTTCTCTCCCCCTTCACTTTTCCAAGCCTATAACTGTCCCAGAATAGCTTTAGTAGAAATGCAAAGATAAAAGGAAGGTAAAATTTGGCCCTCCAGCCCCCAGATTATAGACATTACTACAAAGTCTAGCCATATAAACATGATGATAAATCCATACAGAGGAAGTATTCTGTTTTACTTGTCATAGATGGATGCAACTTAAAGGTGTCTAACACATTCTTTAAAAGAGCAATCTTAGCTGGTTTTTTTTTCTGAAGGTGCTCATAGTTACATTTGTTGGGAATGGAAATAATAAGAAAAGGCCAAAATGGACACAGTCATAGAACAAGTGAGTCACTAACAATTTATTTCAGTCTGCTAAAGGAGAAATTGTTTTATTAGTTTACTATACACTTAATTCCCACAATCCACCTCTGGGGATTTCAGGGATATTTCATCCATATAACTGAATTTCCTGTAGAAAATTCTATCTAATCACAAACAGTTCTTCAGTTTTACTGGGTATCTAGAGAATTTTGGAGCATAAAAGCCACATCAACAATTGCACATCAATCCAGAGTCCAAGATGCAACAAGGAGTCTTAGTTAAGATGATTTTAAAAGCAATTCATGATACCTGTCCCTGGAAAATCTTCCCAACTGTACCAAAAAAGGTTACCTAAAATGTTTACTTGAAATGTACTGCAACGTCTGTGTGCAATCTACAGTTCAAGGTCATCTCCTGATTTGGTAGACTGATCTCATTGAGTTGTATTTATCTGGGTAAAATATGAATATACATAAATTTATACGCAACGTGTTAAATCTTGATGTGTATGTTTCAAAAATACTTACACACATACTTATATATATATGTGTAGATATGAAAATCAGTGTTATAGTCCAGTGAAAAAGGGAATAGTAAATCTCTAGTGTTTGAGCATGCTTGATATACCAGCTTGATTTCTGTATTCCCATCACATACTATCAGCCATTAGTCTGAACACAGGCAAAACTGTAGGAATCCAATAAAGGACATGAAGTGCCTTTAATTCTGAACTCATTTGCAATATGTTTTACATTACTCTAGTATTTTTAATATAGTCTTTCATTAAAACACCCATAACGGCCCATCATTCTTTGACAAGTTGAAATGCATAAGTAGACTATGATAGTGCAATAACAACTACTAAAATGTTTAAATGATTTATTTAATTTAAATTTTCCAGTGAGAAGTGAGGCAGATGAAAATTTTAGTGCTGAAACTGCTTTCGTTGACACCATAGGGAAACAAGAATGAAAACACTGGAGATTGCAATCAGAAACCCAGACTGAATGTTTTTCCACATAAAACCATGTAGTGGACATGATGCCCACTACATATTTCACTTCCTAGGTTCACTTCTTTCAAAACAAACCCTGGCTAAAATAGACATAGCCAATATTTCCTCTTTATTGCATTTTTGTGCTATCTCATTCAGACTAATGATAGCTGACTGTTTCCTATTACCTGTCCCTTTCAGGATCCTGAAAGATCCTGTTCCACAGGATCTTCAGCAAGGGTTCAGTCTTCACTCTTCCAACTGCCCATGTCTCTTTCTCCTACATTTCTGCGATTCCAGTTCATCCAGTAATGAAGCATGAGACAACTCTAGATTCATCATTGGCTTTTCATCACTGTTAAATTACTTCAAAGGCAAGCAACTATCATTGGTTTAGTTGAAACAGTGAGTTCTAGCCTTCCAGTAGCTTCTGCTGGTAGACTGCAGCTACAACTGCTCATGCTGGTGGATGCCAGATTCTACTGCATAATGACTAGTTCTGTGACACATGTATCATGCAACTCTAACTACTTGCACATTCTTGACCCAATTATTGTAGTAGGTATATTTCCAAGACCTCAGATGACAGGGTGTTCAATTTTTAGTAGTGATGTAGACACCACATATTCAGCAGAAAGGTGTAAAGACACTTTCCCTTTTATTAAGCCAGCAGGGCTTACCTTTCTTGCATTTCCAACTGCACATCAGTCATGCTCAGCTACTACACTTCAGATTAATTTTTCCGTGTATATCACTGTTTAAACTTCCATAATAATGCTAAGGCTCAATATACTAGAATTGTTTTTATAGCTTTTCACAAACATTTCTCAATAATTAATTCTGTAAGCAGGAACTTCAACATAAATAACATTATTGGTGTATGACCATACACCTGGTCATGGTGAAAAATAACATTTTTGTAATTGGATGAAAAGTAAGTAATATTGTACAAGTGCTGTATCCTCTTCATTAATAACCATTTCCTTGAATTTGGTAACACATTCACATTTATTAGTGAAGATTTGGTCAGTGATTTGGAAGAATAATAACATAAGGCCAAAAACATTCCCATTGATGCAACTAGCTAATGGCTCTTTCTTCATTCTGTTTAGAGATTTATTATCTAATCCACATTCAATACCTTTAATATGTGCCATTTTTCTCTCATACTATTACAGATTCTTAATAAAAACGTTGTATAATAACTACAAAGCATTAGAGAAATTTAATTTTCATTGTGTTAATAAAATAAAAACAAATTCGTAATACTTAATATTTCAGTAAAATTACATACAGCTGATTTAGTGGAATCAATTTTCCATAAACTCATATTGAATCTTTAATTATTATTATTTGTGTATACAGTTTATTTTGTATGAAAGAACTGCAATCATCCTGATCATTAAAATCACTTGTATTTAATATAATTTTTCATGCAATGCTCTGTAAATAACCAGTGATTTAGAGCTTTAACCACCCTGATATCTGCTGGAAGGCACAAAAATCTTAGGAGATTTCTAGAGTCCACTGATGACAACTTACTGACATAGGTGATTGAGGACCTGACCTCAGTGATGAAGAAGAGAAAGTGCTCTGCTGGGCTTGATAATACTTACAAACAAGGAAGATCTGTTTGTGGATGTGAAATTCAAGGGCAATTTTGGTGCAGTGAACCTGAGGACGTAGAGTTCTAGATCCTAAAAGGAGGCAGCAGGGTAAAATGAAGAATCAGAACCCTGCATTTTAGGAAAGTAGATTTTAACCTTAATCCATCAGCATTGCATTCAAGGTGGAGCCCAAGACAACTTGCAGATAAAAAGAGAAAACTAGTTGAAAATTAATCCAGGAAAGAAAATGCTAAACTGATTCATTAATGGGCCCTAGCAGCAAAAAGGGCTTTCTTTCTCCAGCTGAACAACATGCAGAGCACAGGAAATGAAAAGTAGATTCAGAATTTCCAGCTGTCTTTAAAACTGTCTGGATGTCAAATAGAGAGTGACTTTCAAATACCTACCTAAGAATCAAATCTTTCTAGCCTGCAAACCCTTCAGGACAAGGAAGATCTAAATCTTCTGTGAACATCTGAAGAGGATCACAGACTGATTACTGTTTAGGTCAATTTTCCTTTATTTATGGTTTGCTTTAGGAAAAAAATCCTTTTCTTTCTCTTTCTCCCCTCCTACTTTCCTCTTCCTTGCCTTCTAATCCTTGATATTAGAGGTGTGTCATCCATTTTTCTCTCCTTTTCATCTCTAAAAGTTACCTGTTGCCATTCTGTCAGTCTGACACCCACATAATTCCTCAGGTCACATCATAAATATATTTCTAGTATAGTGCAAGTACAGTCTGAAATGCATGAAAGGTCTATGAAATACAATCTTGGTTATCGTTTCCTGAGGGCTCCATGCAGTGTAAAGAGTCAGGATTTATAACAGCCTCAGCCTGCAACTCTTACTCTGCATCTTATGCAGTTCTCTCCTTAAAGAATCAGCATAGGAAATTTATCGTCTTAATCTTGGGAATAGAATAGAATCATTAAGGTTGGAAGTGACCTCAAGGATCATCCAGTCCAACCATCCCCCCACCACCTATTACCCACTAAACCACGTCCCTAAGTACCATATCTAACCTTTCCTTAAACACCCTCCGGGATGGTGACTCCACCACCTCCCTGGGTAACCCGTTCCAAAGCCCGACCACCCTTTCCGAGAAGAATTTTCTCCTCATCTCCAACCTGAACCTTCCCTGGCGCAACTTGCAGCCATTTCCCCTTGTCCTGTCACTAGTTATCTGCGAGAAGAGGCCAACCCCAGCTCACCACAACTCCCTTTCAGGTAGTTGTAGAGGGCAATAAGGTCTCCCCTGAGCCTCCTCTTCTCCAGACTAAACAAGCCCAGTTCCTTCAGCCGCTCCTCATAAGACCTGTGCTCCAGACCCTTCACCAGTTTCGTTGCCCTTCTCTGGACACGCTCCAGGGCTTCGATATCTTTCTTGTGGTGAGGGGCCCAAAACTGGACACAGTACTCGAGGTGCGGCCTCACCAGGGCTGAGTACAGGGGGACAATCACCTCCCTGTTCCTGCTGGCTACACTATTCCTGATACAGGCCAGGATGCCGTTGGCCTTCTTGGCCACCTGGGCACACTGCCGGCTCATGTCCAGGCGAGCATCAATCAGCACTCCCAGGTCCTTTTCCTCTACACAGCTTTCCAGCCACCCCGCTCCCAGCCTGTAGCGCTGCCTGGGGTTGTTGTGGCCAAAGTGCAGGACCCGGCACTTTGCCACATTAAACCTCATCCCGTTGACCTCAGCCCAGCGATCCAACCTGTCCAGGTCCCTCTGCAGAGCCATCCTACCCTCCGGCAGATCGACACTTCCCCCCAGCTTGGTGTCGTCTGCAAACTTACTGAGGGTGCACTCAATTCCCTCATCCAAATCATCAACAAAGATGTTGAAGAGGATGGGTCCCAGCACCGACCCCTGGGGCACACCACTCACGACCGGTCGCCAGTTGGATTTGACTCCATTCACCACCACTCTCTGGGCCCAGCCATCCAGCCAATTATGAACCCAGCGAAGAGTGTACCTGTCCAGACCATGGGCCACCAGCTTCTCCAGGAGAATGCTGTGGGAGACCGTGTCAAAGGCTTTGCTGAAGTCTAGGTAGACTACATCAACAGCCTTTCCCTCATCCACCAGGCGGGTCATGACTACTGCAGGGGTGATAAGAGAGCTGGTGATGGAAAATAATGCTTGGACAATGGTGGGTCATATATGAGAATATTAATAAAGTAAATTCAAACAAAAGCAAAGTGGCACTTCAACTTATTTCCTTTCACAGTAGACTTTTAACTGGGTACAGTGCATAAAGTTTGCCTGTGTCAAGCTATGGGTCATAACACTCAGCAGTCCTTAAAACACATGGGATCTGAATGTAGAAAGTGGTTTCTTTGGATTATGATTGCTTATTTCTTATGGGTTTTATAGGATGTGGAAGCCTTTTACAGGAATGATTTCCAAAAATATCCATGATTTCCGAATATATTCATGGGTTTAATTAGAAAGACTCCTCATTTCTGATCACTGTTGGCATATTATGTCAAGAATGGCAATAAAGTGACCAGATAACAATCCCAAGAATCAGTCTGTGCATGGTTTAGGGGAAAATGTCCTTTGAAACAGCAGACTTAGTATGTTATGTCCTCAAGAATCCTTTGGGAGCTTCTGAACATTGCTACTACTTCAACATGCTCTGGGATTTAAAGTCCATCTGGGTGTTTTAACCTGTAAGGGTCAGCCAGTTGTTCTACCCATCCCTACGCCATGCTCTACAGGCATCACCACTTTGCCAGTCTTTGGCTTCTCCTTTACTGGAGTGAAGGAGTTTGTTCAGAGCTTGGCATTAATCTTAAATCAGGAAGGAACCTATAACATTAAGATAATTATGGACAAACATGACACTTCAGAAGATTTTAATGACCTTTTATGGCATCTTGGAAGCAGGAAAAATAAGCTGAGTCACAAAATCATTAACAAAAAGTCATGATAGCAACTAATGACCTGGAAATGTTTACAGTTAAAGTGGATAAAATTCCTATCTAGAAAAGCAAGAAAACACAAGCTAGAAAAATCGCCTACTGATACTCAACACACAAATGAAACTCGCCTTGGAAGGGTTCAAATTCACACATTAAACACAACTGTTTTGGCACTGAGGGGCATAGGTTACTCACATACACATGCCTGCAGCACCCAAAGTACAGTCATACCACTGGCAGGAATGGTACCTTCTGCTGTCTCTTAAAGGGCAGTGCAAGAGGTGACCAGCTTTAAATCCACAAGACGCGCCATGAATGCCCTGCTGGTAAAACAAGCAAAATACTAGAGATTAGAACCACATAGCATTGTTTCAATAACCACAGAATCACAGAATAACTTCACCAAAGGACTGAGGTGGGAAGGGTTCTCTGAAGATCATCTGGTCCAAACCTCCTGTTCCAGCAGTGTCACCTAGAGTTGGTTGCCCAGGACCATTTGGTACTGACATCATTATGTGGGACATCATAGAAGATGAACTGTTTGAGAAAGGGAAAATAATAAAGCAGATCCTTCTGAAAGCTTCTTTTGCCGTAAAACAAGGCAATGTCAGAGGACTTGCAGAGGAGATCCAGTTTTTAGGGCAAAATGGCAAGATGAGCATCATCATATTTCAATGGATGTGATCAATAAAATAACAGCCATGCCCCCAACAGCTAACAAAGCAGAAACACAAACTTTCTTATGTGTTTCAGGTTTCTTGAGAATGCATATTCTGGGCTACAGTCAGATTGTGAGGACTTTCTATCAACCGACCTGAAAGAATTTTTTCAACAGTGGCCTTGAGCGGTGACAAGCCTTTGAAATTATCACAGATAGTTCATGCAATAGCCCTTGGTCCAGTCCGGACAGTGTAATAAATGAGAAATAAGTTTTACACTGCAGCCAGAGAACATGGCCTTACCTGGGGCGTCAGCCCAAAAGACTATCCTGGCCCTTGAAAAACAAGTTTTGTTGCAACATGGCACATCAGAAATGATGGAATCAGACAACAGGACTCATTCCTGAAACAAGGATCACCTCTCTCAATCTGTTGGCAGCTCTTCTCCTAATGCAGTCCAGGATACTGTTAGCCTTCTTTGTAGCAAGGGCACGTTGCTGGCTCATATTCATCTCGGTGTCCACCAAGACCCCCTAGGTCCTTTTCTGCAAAGCTGCTTACCAGCTGGGCAGCCACCAGCATATACAGGTGCATGGGGTTGTTCCTCCCCAGATGCAGGACAGTCCATTCATCAAATCCATATCTTCACAATTTAGCAACAAGAATATTGTGGGAGACCACATCAAAGGCCTTACAGAAGTCCAGGTAGATATCAATATCTCTTCCCAGTCATGACGCAGTCATTCCATTGTAGAACACTAGATTAGTCAGGCACAATTTGCCCTTAGTGAAACCATACAGGCTGTCTCTAAACAACTTTACTTAAAATTTAGATACAACAGGATTTAAAATAAAATAAGTCAAGCAAATTGAAGATAAGTACAAGACTATTGGTAAGTAAACTAGCAATGTAATAAGTTGCATAGCAATGTTTTCTTGACTTCCATATGTCAACAGTTTTAGCTGAATTTTCACATAGAAAAAACTTAGAGATGAAGGCCAGAACTTTTATATGACATTGCTTATTACAACAGTTTTATAAATTTAGGGACAAAATCCGTAGTTTTTATTATATGCAGAGTGCTACCACATTTTTATTCCTACAAGCTATTAAAACACATTCAAAATGTCTCATTTTTCATTTAAATGTCTTCATAATTCTGGTGCTATGTGTAACAGCAGACTAAGTTTTACTCTCGCCTAGATTATTAGGTGGTAGAAAGCATAGATTATTAGATAACAGATTATCTGCATTAATTGTGCTATCATTTAGCACTTGACCCAAAGGATAAAAATCAAATGTATGTATTGAACTCAGTGAATTAAATCAGAAGATTTAATTCCCATGTTCAAAAAAGTAAAGTTATATGAGAAACACATAGAATCATAGAATGGTTTGGAAGGGACCTCAAAGATCATCTAGTTTCAAATCCCCGCTACCATGCGCAGGGACACCCTCCACTAGACCAGGTTGCCCAAAGCCCCATCCAGCCTGGCCTTGAACACTGCCAGGAAGTGGGCAGCCACAGCTTCTCTGGGCAACCTGTTCCAGTGCCTCACCACCCTCACAGAGAAGAGTTTTTTCCTTATATCTAATCTCAGTCTACCTTCTTTTGTTTAAAACCATTACTCTTTGTTCTATCACTACATGTCCCTGCAAAATGTCCGTCTCATCTTTTCTGTAGGTCCCCTTTAGGTACTAGAAGGCTGCTATAAAGTCTCCTGGGAGCCTTCTCTTCTCCAGACTGAATAAGCCCAACTCTCAGCCTGTCTTCATAGGAGAGGTGCTGCAGCCCTCTGATCACCTTTGTGGTGCTTGAAGAGCTCCATGTCCTTCTTATGTTGGGTGCCCCAGAGCTGAACACAGTTTTCTGGGCTGCAGGTGCGCATTGGCAGCTCATGTTGAGCTTTTCATCAATCAACACCCCCAAGTCCTTTTCCTCAGGGCTGCCCTCAATCCTTTCTTCACCCAGCCTGTAGTTGTGCTTGGGATTCTGACCAATTTGCAAGACCTTGCACTTGTTGAGCTTCATGAGGTTCACACAGGCCCAACTCCCAAGCCTGTCAAGGTCCTTCTGGATGGTATCCCTTCCCTCCAGCGTGTCGACCGCTCCACACAGCTTGGTGTCGTCGGTAAGCTTGCTGAGGGTGCACTCGATCCCACTGTCCATGTTGCCAACAAAGATGTTAAACAGCACTGATCCCAACATCGTCCCCTTAGGAATGACACTCATCGCTGATCTCCACTTGGACATTGAGCCCTTGACCACAACTCTCTGAGCACAACAATCCAGCCAATTCCTTATCCACCCAGTGGTCCAACCATTGAATCTATGCCTCTCCAGTTTAGAGACAAGGATGTCATATAGGACAGTGTCAAATGCTTTGCACAAGTCCAGGTAGATGATGTCAGTCACTCTTCCTTTATCCACCAATGCTGTAACCCCATCATAGAAGGCTACCAGATTTGTCAGGCATGATTTACCCTTAGTGAAGCCATGTTGGCTGTCACCAATCGCTTCCTTATTTTCCATGTGCTACATATTCTATCTTGTGTACTACAATGCATGTTTTAGGAGGTATAAAGATAAATAATTCACCACTCCCTCACAGATGTCAGAAGCAGATGTCTACACATTGAAGAAGATAGGTTGGATTCACTGTGGACCCTTTCTTTTTTTCTCCTTGGAGATGAGATCTGTAAACTATATTCAGTCCAGTAACATACACTTGTTGGCCTGTCATATGAATGATTTGTATCTCAGACATCAAGAGCAACTAGTGGTGCACTTCTGATTAAATAAATCAATCCGTTCTAAAAGCAGGAAATGTGCTGTGCATGGAGGGAGGATTATGCAATGTAGAGACACCTGTAGTGCATTTGTTCTCAATTTGTTCTCTATTTACTAGGATTTTATGATGATTTTAGTAATTATCACAATCAATTACTTCCAAGGATCAGAACGTGATGAGGGCCATTAAAACTAGATATAAACTAGAGTGTATAATCAAAAACAATGCAGGCTTCAAATAATCCACATTGTACTCATAATTACTGGTGATCAACATACATTTTAAAGAATAATTACTTGTCAATATTACATTAATATACTAGGAGGTTTTGCTGATCTTTAAATCGCTATCATTACAATGCCTGAAATTACATGCATATGTACTTGTATATATGTTTTTGCAAATGAAATTGGAAAGTTACAAAATTCGTCTAGAGCTTTGAACTTCTCTTAGTTCTACAGGTCACATTATAATCACATACATTATTCCTTTCACTTCCAAACACACATTTTTATAAAATCTGCACAGTCATTACACTAATGTATAATTTTTTCCTTTAGTTTATGCTCTAGTAATAGAGAGATTGATAAAAATATGTACTTTGTGCTTCAATTCTAAAGAAAACTGCTACTGAAGGAAACAGATCCAGCAAACTCACATATAGAAGCTGCATAACAACTATATAGAGTATATGCTATAGCAGTAAAACCCAAAGCCTGAAAGACTCACTGTCCAGTGTGCCCTTTATGACAATCAGTTTTGCTCGGGCACTCTCAGGATATATTTACATCATCAGAAGAGAGGGCTACTGGGAAAAATTCCTCAAGCAAAAGACTTGGGAAGTGAAGCCATCAACACTTCTTTTAGCTTAAAACATTTTCCCGTGGATTTACAAACCAAAATATCAAGTCCACGAGTAGCAAAAAGTCAAGTGCAATAGGAAAAAAGCATTCATTAAGGAAAAAAAAAAAAAAGCATTCAGTTTTTCCCATGTTCTGACATGCTGGCAGTATTTTTAAAACTGGAGTTTCATCTAGAGTTTTGAGTAATTTGAGTAAGTATGTTAAGCTTCAGTCATCTACTTAGAAGTAGTTTAATGTAAACACATAAAAATATTGCATGTCCAATATATACCAAGTCTAGGCAGGCAAAAAGAGAGGACCTGCATTGCTCAGAAATGACCTGGACTACCAGGTCCACCCTGTACTTCTTATCAGGGTGTTGGTTATGTTGCAAGACAATCCTCGTCAATGATGAAAGGGAACAAAAGTCATTTTGGTGTATCCCTAAACTTACCTGGTTTAGTGCAATCCCTCTACCCAGTCAATGCAGGACATTTTACCTGCAACAAAATCCAGAGTTCATTGATCAGTACGGTAAGACGTAAGCTGAATGATTTCCTCAGCAATCTGTTCTCATGGAAACAAATTCTCCTAAATGCACCAACATAGAAAAATCAAAAGTAATTCAATTGCACATTGATTTTATTTTATATGTATGCAGACACCAGAAAAAAAAATTGAGAATGATGTTCAGATGACGTACAAAAACCCCCAAGATTAAACTGTGTCAGTTTGTCTTTATTTTAAGCAAATAAAGTTTATTTGCTATATTTACTCATTCATAGTCCTCCTTACAGAATCAAAGAATCACAGAATCGTAGAGGTTGGAAGGGATCTCAAAAGATCATCTTGTCCAATCCCCCCTGCCAAAGCAGGGCCACCTAGAGCACATCGCTCAGGAACGTGTCCAGTCGGGTTTTGAATGTCTCCAGAGAAAGAGACTCCACAACCTCTCTGGGCAGCCTGTTCCAGTGCTCTGTCACCCTCACAGTGAAAAAGTTTTTCCTTATGTTAGATATCATTGCTGAAGTATCCATGTTATTTAAAAAAAAAAAAAAAACACAAAAAACCCACACACCAAATAGAAAAAAAGAATGCTTTTCAGTTGTGCATGTGAATGATTGCAGTGGTAATTTTTCCGGAATTCATATATTTTAATGAAATTAAAATTTCAAAAAACATTTCTACAGATATAATACATCTGTTCAAAACATGGCTCTGAACCTGTCCTGGGTGCACTACAGATCACATAAAAGCTCAAGGTTTTTCTTTGCTTATTTTGGTTTCTCAGTAGGGTTTCTCAGTGAAGGAGTGATTCAAACGAGGCAACTAGTGAAGAACTATCACATCAACGCCTTCACATTTAAGAGAAGAAAATTAACTAATTCTGCAAAATTTCCTTCTAAGCAAGGACTTTTATGAGCAAAACCATTATCACAGCCCATTTATATCATGGAGCCATGGCAGAATAAAAAGTCATCTCAATGTCCTTGAGCACTGTACCATTTCTGGTCTTTAACCTTCTAGTTGAGACTTTAGAGCATGGCAAGGACTCTAAACCAGCATATCTATGGTAAATGGCCAGAACCAGACCTCTATGTTTCTGTGTTATGTTGCTCTTTCACTAGCAATGGTATGTACCATGCAGTGTTAATGTCATGCTGTCCTACTCATTCATCAACTCAAACTGGTTTGGCTTTTGGTTTTTGCTATCTCCTTTTTTATTCTCCTGTATTAGCCACAGAAAAAGCATAAAGGAAGGAAAACACTGACACAATACAGGAAAAGAAATAGATGCTTGCTCTTTTCTGGTTTTGGGAGAATAAAGGTTATTTTTCATCCAAAAATTCCCAATTAAAAAGATGGCAATAACTATGTAAACTCAGCCTGGAACATTCTGACACCTTCAGAGTTTCTGAGAGGAACACATTGCTTTCCTAACCTCTCCTCACCTTGCCTCTGCAGCAGCAGCTGCAACAGCAACTGCATCATAGAGAATAGCCAAGGAGAAGACATACACAGCTACAAGGATTATACACATGGACTGGAGAGAATTCTTGCTACTTGCAAAAAAAGATACTTGAGTTACATGTCCACTAATGGGTTGAACTTGCAGGAGGTTGCAGGCCTTGTCTGGGACAGGCAGATATTAGGAGAAGCCACCACCCGACCCTCCCCCCCAGAAAAACCAGCATAACTACCCCACTAAAAAAAAAAACCCAAAAATTCCTGTTGCTTCTTTCCCCCCTTTTTTCAACCTCATAATTAGAAACTACCTCTTCTATAATGGACAAACAGGACAGTGATACTTA
The DNA here is from genome assembly GCA_013399095.1 of Psophia crepitans. Classification (NCBI taxonomy): domain Eukaryota; kingdom Metazoa; phylum Chordata; class Aves; order Gruiformes; family Psophiidae; genus Psophia; species Psophia crepitans. The sequence continues at coordinate 108,459 of VWZZ01006316.1, read as the reverse complement.
ACTGTACCAAACATTGAAAGCCAGTATTAAATCCATTAGCTGTAATAAAAGAAATAACAGTAAAGAAAATGTCCTGCATCTGAAAGTTAAACAGAAGCTGAATTGTCTCAAACTTTGCAACTATTGACATTGAGATAAAATTTACATGTGGAAATGATGCAAGAAACAGAACTGTAGTGTATTGCACTACAGAGGCATTTCTTTCCATGTGATACAGGTTAGTAACCCAAACTATTCCTCAGTTAAGTAGGCATCATAGAAGCAGCATAGAAGGCAGTGCGTGGATTTGTATCCATTCAAAATGTACTCCTAGCATTCAAGTTTCTTAAGCATGTTTATACTTCGAGTGGTTCTTCAGGCAAAGTTTAGGAGTGATTGACATCTTTCCATAAAAATATTGATACATTAACCTTGTGAACTGTTGAACCAGTGAGCAAGACTAATTGCATTAAAAAGGGACAATTCACTTAGGGCAGAGGAGGAAGTAGATGCATTGATGAAAGGTGTATGCTCAGAAGGTAACTGAATAAGCAACTGACATTTTATAAATATGAATTTAGACATAATTTGGTGAGCTAAATAAGGACCCCAGCCTTGACTAAGTTACTGTCCCTATTCTGAGTGTAATTTTTCATGTTGATAACTGTGAACAATGAAGCAGCAGAACAAAGAAATAATGTTTAAAGTACTGAATCAACTTGGAGGTCATTCTGGAAAACCAGAAACATTCATAATTTACTAAGTTACTTTACCGTTCACTATCCAAGTTATTCCTACTTCGTGGACCAAAAAAGGCCACTAGTCAGAGAGTGGTAGACTTAGAAAATGATAAAAGTATCGTCCTGCATATTCCTCTGCCATCCCAGGTTTGGCATCCTCCCTGCTTATCTGGGATGCTCCAGTGCTTCTTGAACTTGGCTCCCCATCAGCACAACATGGATCCTCCAGTCAGAATGTATTTAAATAAACCTTCTGTCTGGTATTGCCACTATGTACTTACTGGAACAGGATCAGCCATGTGTTTAATCAGGAAAATATTCATTTGTTTCACAGGCTAGGAGAAATTAAATAGGGCAAATATTCTTAAGGGGAATAATTTGTATCTATACTGATGCTGGAGCTGCTGACTGGGAAACCCTTGAAACATACCTGAGTCCACATGATATTTATATCTGTTGTACACAGAGAAATTATCAAATACTTTGAAAAAAGCTAGTTACTTGAAGATCTGTTCAATGAGCTTTTCATTTATTGTAACAGATATTAATAATGGATAGCCATTAGATCTTCTTACTTGACCATTATCTCTTTACACCTTTAATCATTTTCATTATTTATTATTACTTCTGTATCCACTAAAAGGCACTACTCCTACAAAATCATGTTCATCTCCTTTCCGACTTCTATATCAATTGGGACTAATTATGAATGTAAACAACGAACACACCCTCAAATATTAATGATTTGAAGCTGATAATTCTATGTTAATAGAACGTGGTGTGATGAAAGTCATATAATTTTCCACAACATTTTCAGATGGTGTTACCTTGGTTTTGCCTTGGAGGACACTCATCGTTCAGAGGAAGGTCTCTTACCACATCCTTGCTGATAACAGCTGAAAATAATACAGGCTGAAACATCATGCCACCTCTCCAAGCAACAGCCCTAAGTGTTCAAGGAAATTTGATTGGAAGGAGCTCTGAAGATGCCAAGGGGAGGTAAAACAGAAAAAGATTGTTCTCCATCACTTTTGCAGTCCCAATGGGCAATAACGATTATAGTTTTGTGTCTCCACATGAAAAAGAAAACATTTTACCTCACAGAGATGTATTTAATCAACAGAGCCGTCATTTTATTTCAGTACTGAGCTATGGCGGTTGTTCTCATAACCTACAGTTTAGAATGTGAATTAATCTCCCACTAGATGCATCTCTATTGCGTTATAGTTGCCCAAATTCCATCACAACATTGCTTAAGACAAGAATGTTAAGGACTTTTTCCTGCTTCAAGACTGTAAAAATCAGTTGCTGTGTCATAGCAGTGGTCAATAATATCCATTAATGTTCGTGCATTTGTCAGTCTGACATGACCAGCAACTTAAAATGACAATAATCAAATACATAGAACAGTACTTTTCCACACTTAATTTGGACACAAATAATGGCATCAGTTAATGCTGAGAGATAGAAAGTCAACATCATTAATTTTAAAATTATCTGCAATGAAGGAATAAAATAACAGATAGATTTGTAATAGAATATCAATCTAAAGCTCTTCTAATTACATTGACAGTAAAGCAGGGCAGCGGGGAGGAAAAATGTGTATTTCTGAAGTTGTACATCATTATGGCAGACATCTTTTGCACTGGTACGAACTGTTCTCCACATAGTAAAATATAGCTTTATCTTCTTTAACGAGAAATGTTTGAAGTAATTGCAAACAGTTGAGATGATGTCACATAAGTCTTGTAAGTGAGTGAGGGAGTTCTAGTACGGGGGCCTGATCATTCACTTTCAGAAAGGCCCAACAGAGTTTCGCCTCTGATGTCAGTAGAAACAGGAGCAGGCCCAAGGTCCACTACACTAGACTTTTCCAGAAAGTAAAGTTACTGTGCACTGGGCCCAATACTGAAAAAATTTCTAATTTTAATTATCTACATTGAAAACATGCAAGCTGAACCTTAATAAACCTTAATTCTTCATCAAACACCAATAGGGCTTATCAGTAATAAACAGCAATCAGCAATAAATGAGATTATTTTAGCTGGACATTCTGCCAGCAATGTGAATTTTAGGTGCACAATGAATGACTTAAAATCTAAATATGATCCAGGACTCTGTAATTAAACATACTCTACTGTTATTCTTTTGAATTACTTGCTACAACCTTGTACAAATTACGTTGTGCAGGTGCTGAAGACGAGACTGAAGATAGCGTCTCCTTTTCACTACGCAAGATTATACTAATTATTATTATAAAAGATTGGGGGGGGGAGTTTCTGCAGAAAACCTATACCTTTTTCTCTTATTTGGATAATTTTTGTTGGTGTCATCATGGATGTGTAAGCCCTTTTGATTTTTAAAGACCAAGAAAACAAAAGTAAAATGCTGTCAACAATGTTATTCAAGGGAAGGCAGAGGTTGCATAGCAGTAGATTTATATTATATCCAAAAAGAGATAACAACTGATCTTTTAAAGGAAAGAGCACTATCATACTAGGTTCTGCTTGTCTTGATCACTCAAATGAAATCTAATTGAGTCCTCTCCAAACCTACGAGCTTTCCTTCTGCACTGGTCTGACTTGCAGATTTTAAAAAACAATAAAAATATTCTCCTCAGTTCTCCTAGATTAGCAACACAAGCGTCTGCATTTCTGCTTTACTCTTGTAATTATTTTAGTGCTTGTAGAACCCACGTTAAGTTCATGTATGTTCTTCTCCATGACTGCATTTGTCAGACAAGACAGTCAAGAAAGCCACAGAAGATTACATTTTTGTCAGAATTATATGGGTTGACAGGTCACATTACACTCAAAATCTTCTTACAGACAAAAGGGAACACACCATATATATGAAGATAAGAATCTATTGTTAATCCAGTTAATGTTTTAACCATCCAGTCAACCAGATTATCTAATTAATAAAGGAAAGCCTCTTTAATAATGTCATGCAATAGCTCTACAAAGATTTCTCTTCCCAAATGTCCCACTCCCTCTGGAATCTGAGGTTGTCAGTTTCATTCTTCCTCAAGAAGAACGGGGAAGGGTTAAAAGGAATTGTGAGCATCCTGACCTCTGTACTGGGAGGAGTTTGATCACAACGATGGTGCTAGTGTCCCTTTCTCCTCAGTCTTGGTGACCATTTGGGTAATTTTAACAAGTCTACTTATCACAGCTTCCTTCCTTCTTGTTGGTTCCCAGCTGCAGCTTGCAGACACACTCCCCAAGCCCCAGTTAGCTGTTCTTTGATACACAGTGACAAACCTAGGTTTGCCAGATCTTTTAAAATACATGGGATTCACAGAGCTTACACTAGACCAGGTGAGGCTACGGTCACTTGACCACCATGTTAAAATCAACTCTGGCCAAGGCAGACCTACACAGCTTCTGAGATCCTGCACTCCCAGATCAATACTAAGTCTATGGTCTTTTTTTTAGTAATGGCAAAATTATATTAGTCAGGCTACAGTTGTGAATGTGCTCCTACCCAGCACTGCCCAGTGGAAAATAATCTATTTATATGCTGTCTGGGGACACCTCAGAAGAACTGTGTGAAGACTGATGTTGTTTGAAGAAGAATAGCTTTCTTCCCCCTGTATAATATGAAATTAAATTAATTTAGCAATTCTAAAACTTATCTTGCAAAGGAGAATGTACACACCGCACAGTTCAAGACTTTATTACCTCAAAATGTCAGGAAAAGTTATGAATTCTCTCATGCCCAAAAGATAAAAACTGAAGCTGGTGACATTATTAAAATCTCCCTTGTGAAAATTAGACAGCTAAGGAATCTAACCTTGCATCCTCCTCAGACCAGTTGACATTGTAAGGATGAAGACGGGACAAAATCAGAAGAAAAATGTGTTTCTGTATATTAATGTTAATCCCAAAAGTGGCTTTCACCTCAGCAAAAATTACAAACAGGGAAGATAGCAAATGTAATAGAAGAGAGGTTTATTCTCCCTTTGAAGAAACAGTCAGGCAATAAATTTCTGATGTGCTGAAAGTTTTAGAGATACAAAGGTCAGTATCACTATAGATGCAAACGGCTAATATAGAATATTGCACTGAGTATTCATTATTGTCAGAAAGTGATTTTTATAAAAAAATTTCCATTAATGTGAATCTTGCTTTTATTCTTCTAACGTTCCATGGAAAAAATACAATAAAGGGTAAAACAAATTATTTTTTAATGCATAAAGTATTTATATAATGCTTTCCATAACTTAGGGAAAAATAAGTCAAAGTCATGTTCCCTTTTGTTTCTGCTCCTATTTACACAGATGAGCATTTATAGTCTCCATTTTGTTCATAGTCTAGCCAGTGGGATAAAAAGTCATTAAGTAGTTGCTTTGCGATGATTACAAACCCGTGGATTATTTGCTTTCTTGAAGAGCTGCAACTTTTTGAAGTGGGATACAGGATGAAAGAACACAAATAATAGGGAATCGATCATCTTGAAAACGGCTGCAAGTAGTTGTGTGTTTGCTGCTCTTTAAAACAATTAGCCCTCCTGTCTCTTCTTACATATGTTCAGTCAAACACATTTACCATGTGAGGACAAGGTTCAGAAAATTGTGAATACATTCACACATCCCACAGATAATGCTAAGTGGACAATTAAGTTGCAATATTCAAGAAAGACAAGAATTGCAAACAGCTTGTTTCCTTTCTATTTGATTGCTCCGAGTAGGGATCACTATGATTTTCCTGACTGTATTCCTGCTGTTACTGGCTTTTGTGTCAATCAAAGGGAGACAAGGAGGCTAATTTCCTCGTCATTGTTTTCTCATGCTCACCACATTTTCCACTGAAATGCTGAGAAAGCACAAATAAATATTCACAAAATAAAAAGAATATTCTGAGTTCAACTCTTTCTATTTTTTACAACTTTTATGGCCCCCACACCTCAGAGATGCCTTTTAATCAATAAAAATAGACCACAATTGACTTACAATCTTGCTGGGAATCTTCCATTGCTAACGAATCTCTCCTATATGTATCATGTCTCTCTTTCAATGAATATATTTCTTAATTATAATACATAGCTCTTCAGCTTGCAAAGTTGCAATGTTATTTACACACGTAACTAAGAAGGATTATTCCAAAGAATGGCAGTGCTTAAATTGTCCTTCTCACTCAGCTGTAATACATATAGATTTATCAAGGATCACATGATTATCATATCTTCATGAAGATTAAAATAAATTATATCTATAATATAAACATCAAAAAACAATTTTGGAAATATAATATTTTATTGTAGTTAACCTTTAATTCAAACTGAAAGCAGTATAGAAGCTCTTCCTCTTCAAAATATTCCAGGTTATGGGACAATAATAGCACCAAGTTTAGAGGAAGTACCTGTTTTTACAGAACAGCAGGATCAGTCAGCCTCAGAAATATTACCGTGGAAAAGGAGACTATTTGCCCTGAACAGCCCCCTGAAAAATCTGAACCATTACAATTAAAATAAGTTCCCATATTAATGTCCTCTTGGCTCTACACATAAGTTGTGTGCAATTTTTGCCCATAAATACATTTCCAGGGTAACACTATGAACACGGTAAGTCCATTCACTGTAGCTTTTTCTCCTTTTTCTAGAAAATATCTTCACATTAAAGTAGTTTTCTGCTGCTGCAATATGAATCTCTTCTCATTTTAGTTAGCAATCTCAGAATAAGTTGCAGTGTTGCAAGTTTAAAAGAATTCATATTTTGTCAATAATGAGTCTCAAGCAGTTTGAAACCATTGGAAGGAACAGGCTGAACCAGAGAAAACTACATCAAAACCGGCATGCAGCGTATCTTAGAATCATTGCTAAGTCTAAGAAGGTAGGAAGAGGTACTGATTAAGAGTAGTTTTCATGGAAATAAATTAAGAATAAATAGCATTGTCTTTGATATACCACGCAGCTCTAGTTGGGAGAATGGAAAGTTTAGTCAGTATGAAGTAATTTTATTAGGATATGGCGGTAGAAACCAGTTATCTCTAGTCAAAGATAGGATGACAGAATTAGATGGTGTAAATCCTCATGGTGTAAAACAAATGTATTTCACCAGCTTACCTTGTCACTTCTCAAATTCAGATAAACCAGAAAACTCGTAACTTCACCTCGGGACCTTAGAGCAAAAAAAACCCCAAACAAACAAACAAATAAAAAACCCCCTCAACTTGCTGATTTCTCCAAAACATCCAAACCCAACCATACCTGTGTCACATTGACTGATTTCACAGATTCACAGATTGGTAGGGGTTGGAAGGGACCTCTAGAGATCATCTAGTCCAACACCCCTGCTAGAGCAGGATCAGCTAGAACAGGTTCCACAGGATCGCATCCATGCAGATTTTTACTATCTCCAGAGAAGGACACTCCACAGCCTCTCTGGGCAGCAGGTCCCAGTGCTCCGTCACCCTCACAGTAAAGAAGTTTTTCCTCATATTGAGATGGAACTTCCTGTGTTCCAGTTTGTGCCCATTGCCCTTGTCCTGTCACTGGACAACACTGAGAAGAGTCTGGCCCCTTCCTCCAGACACAGAATCATAGAATCATACAATCACAGAATGGTTTGGATTGGAAGAAACCACAAGGGTCATCTAGTTCCAACCCCCTGCCATGGGCAGGGACACCCTACACTAGACCACGGTGCCCAAAGCCCCATCCAGCCTGGCCTTGAACACTGCCAGGGATGGGGCCTCCACAGCTTCTCTGGGCAACCTGTTCCAGTGCCTCACTACCCCCACAGGAAAGAATTTCTTTCTAATGTCCAATCTAAATCTCCCCTCCTTCAGTTTAAACACATTATCCCTTGACCTGTCACTACACTCCCTGGTAAACAATCTCTCCCCGTCTTTCCTGTAGGCCCCCTTTAGATACTGGAAGGCTGCTGGAAGGTCTCCCTGGAGCCTTCTCTTTTCCAGGCTAAACAACTCCAGCTTTCTCAGCCTGTCCTCGTAGAAGAGGTGCTCCAGCCCTCTGATCATCTTTGTGGCCCTCCTCTGGACTCGCTCCTACAGCTTCATGGCCCTCCTGTACTGGGGACCCCAGAGCTGGATGCAGTATTCTAGGTGGGATCTCATGAGAGCAGAGGGGCAGAATCACCTCCCCTGACCTGCTGGCCGCACTGTTTTTGATGCAGCCAGGACACAGCTGGCTTTCTGAGCTGCAAGTGCTCATTGCTGGCCCATGTTGAGCTTTTCATCATCCAGCACCCCCAAGTCCTTCTTCTCAAGGTTACTCTTGATCCATTCTCCGGCCAGTCTGTGGCTCTGCTTGGGATTGCACTGACCCACGTGCAGGACCTTGCACTTGGCCTTGTTGAACTTCAAGCAGTTTGCATGGGCCCACCTCTCAAGCCTGTCAAGGTCCCTCTGGATGGCATCTGTCCCCTCCAGCATGTCAACCACACCACAGAGCCTGGTGTCATTGGCAAACTTGCTGAGGGTGCACTCAATCCCATTGTCCATGTTGCTGATAAAGATGTTAAACTGTACCAGTCCCAGCACCGATCCCTGAGGAACACTACTCGTCACCAATGTCCCCGTGGACATCGAGCCGTTGACTCTTGGACATCCACCCTTCAGATATTTATAAGTGTTGATGAGATCCCCTCTCAGTCTTCTCCAGGCTAAACCAAGCCAGCTCTCTCAGCCTTTCCTCATACAAGAAATGCTCCAGCCCCCTAATCTTCTTGGTAGCCCTTTGCTGGACTCTTTCCAGTCTTTCTTCAATTGAAGAGCCCAAAATTGGACACAGTATTCCAGATATGGCCTCATCAGAGCAGAGTACAAGGGGAGGAAAACCTCCCTTGACCTGCTGACCACCCTCTTCTTGATGCACTCCAGGATACTATTGGCCTTCTTGGCCACGAGGGCACACTGTTGGATCATGAAGAGCTTGTCTCAGCCCTTCTATTCAGTGTGGAGTTACTCATCAAGTGGTGGCAGGCAGTGGAGGACAGAAGGCCATTATTTTACATTAGGGATATGCTACAAGCTAGGGTAAAAGGGTAAATCCAAATGGTAACTTGAGTTAAAAATTACATAGCAGAAGACCATTTCTGGGGTTTTCTAGACAACAGCCAAAAAAACAATTACAGGTGGTAATAAAAGTAATGAAAAATACTGGAATTGTGAGGAAGGAGATGGAAAATTATTATTCCATCACAGATATGTCTTACAGTGAATTCTGTACAAGGGGGAAAACAGGATAGAATAAAATATCCTGAGTACTGACATTCCTACTAAGACAAACTTTAATATTAAAGAAGTGCCTGATACGGGAAATTGAAATATAATAATATAGTCTGCAAGTCAAAAAGTTGTTTTCTGGTAAAATGGACAGAGATAGTAAGTTTGAAAAAGTGTTTGTAATTTTGAAGATCTGCAAAGGAATATGGGGAGCAGAGTTTGAAAAATATTTTTAATAATTTTGCCTTATCGTAGGTGAGCTTAAAAAACTGATTCAGTTTTTGGCAGCTCTGCTATTTACTGTTTCCTCTATTCATAGCTCATACAGGAATAGATCTCAAGGGCATCATCCTGAATCTTTTCATGTATGTGAGTTTCAGTACTGACATTCTAATGTACATAAGACACAGACCTAATGAAATGGTCCCATTCTCTAAAACAGAATTTCTTACAAAGGACGGATGTGGAAGCAGATGACAAGCTAGCTAATTTTTATCTACTGACAGGGTAGATTAGATTTTTAAAGCAGTGTGATCTAATCTTATTTGCTTATGTACCTCTGCATGCTAAAACGAGATACCAGGTGCACATCAGATGCCTAAAGCTCCAACCATGCAATTTTATATGAAAGACCAATATTTGGTGATTTAAGCAATTTCTAACTGCAGCAGGAATACATTGAGATTGCCTGTATCTAAGGCAGACTCTTTCATTTTCCAGGCTTAGAAAAATGAGGACATAAAAAATTATTAAAAAAATGAAACCTGTCTAGCTAACCTGATAACTGATGAAAAGAAAAATTTGGTTAAGTGTAATGCAATTAGACTTCAGAAACATGCTTGACTTGGTACTGCATGATATATTGCTAAGGAGCCAGAAGACCAGAAAATCACCGTGGTACACATTACATACATTCAGCTCTGAATAACCAGCAAGTCTCAAATTATAAGTGATTCTAGAGTGAGGACTTCTCAGTGAGCAGTGTGCATCTTAGAAATCCCACCGGCACCAGTTCTGATTCTGCTCTGTTTATAAGGTGGTTAGCAATCAAAACACAAAGAAACCCCTACTAGCTAAGTTTGTAAATGACACAAAAACAAATTACAGGAGAGAGTAGGTAACAAATAAAGAGCGGTCTTCATGTTTTAGTCAGGTGGCTAAAACCAAACCTTGTATGGTATTATGGCAAAGTTTGACATTTATGTAGAAAGTGCTGGCAGGAAGTATGGAGAATGCCGGCAAGCAGTGGCTCTGAAGAAGGATTAAAACTCGTGATATGAAAAGATATTACTGCCTTGTATTTGCTTTAAGGTCAAAGTTACTGAAAAGCTGCATCCAGCTTTAGGGTTCAAAACTGAAAAAATAACTGGAGAATGACTAATGGACTAGAAATGTGAGGTGAAATAATTCCATTCATTTGTTCTGCTGAAAAAAGGATAATTTGTGTTACATTGCTTACAGTTTATGTATGAGCATGTGCATGTACATACTTATATATGATGAATACTGAATTGATAAAACCTTGAACTCAGTAGTGATGATAGCTGATTTTTATTTTTTTTTACAAATGCAAGAAACAGTTATCTTGGTAAAAAAACAGTTATTTTGTTCCAGTGAATTGATTATTTGGACACTTTGATTTCATTACTTTTTTCTTTTTTTTTTTTTTAAAAAAGACAAATTGATTAATTCATGTAACGTCAAAACAAGTTGCTTCTGATTTTTTATTTTGATCATTTGTGTTTACTAACCTAAAGATAAACCTAAAATAAATGGTTATGAAAAACAATGTTCTGTAAACCTACTGGAATATGCCACATTGATGTAATCCAAAAACAAATAAAATGAAATAAAATAAAATAAAATAAAATTTTCATCTGTAGTACAGAAACAGGTTAACATTCCCTTTTTTCAATGTAGTGCTCTAACCTGATAGGCAGCTAAAATGACCACACAACCATTTGCTCACTCCCCCTACCCCGTGGGATGAGGGAGAAAATTGAAATGAAAAAAGAGGAACTTGTGGGTTGAGATAAAGACAGTTTAATAGGACAGAAAATGAAGATAATGATGATGATGATGATGATGATGGTGATGATGATGATGATGATGATGAGAATAAGAATATCCAAACAAGTGATACACAGAACAATTACTCAGCCCCCACAGACCACTGATGTTCAGCTAGTTGCCGAGCCACAGTCTAGCCCCTGCCCAGCTTCCCCCTGCTTTATATACTGAGCATGACATTACATGGTATGGAATACCCCTTTGGCCACTTTGGGTCAGCTGTTCTGGCCGTCTCCCCTCCCACCTTCTTGTGCACTGCCAGACTCCTCGCTGGCAGGGCAGTTTGAGAAGCTGAAAAGTCCTTGATTTGGTGTAAACATTGCCTACAACCAAAATACATGTGTTACCAATATCACTCTCATCCTACATCCAAAACACAGCACTTTACCAGGCCAGAAACAAAATTAACTCTATCTCAGCCAAACCCAGGACATTCAGACAGACCTAATTATTAACAGAGTCAAAAAATATCCTGGATAAATTGGATTTCCCAATGCTAAGAATTTTAAAATAAAGAATAAATATTTTTCAAAAAGATATCTTCTAGCTAAGTCTCAGGTCCCAGGCTTAAAAAATATATTAATTCAGAAAAGCCTTATACCTTTCAAAAACTTAAAGTAGCTCATGGTAGCTTTTCCTTCAACTTAAAAAGGAATTTTTTAAAATGTAAAAGAAAAGCATACCAGTTAGGTTGGTACAGAATTTTCCTTTCACCTTCCTTTAAACTTTTTTTTCCATGGTACCATGAAAGGAGAGAGGCCATGTACTATCAATTAGTATTATAACGGCATGTCAACCAACTAAGGCAGCAAGAAAGGAGAAGAAAGGCAGCCAGGCACTCTCTCTTCTTGCTTTATGATATATGGATATTGTTTTTAGAGTCCCTTATGCAAAGCTGACTTTGGAGTCTAATTTTGTTGTCTTTCTTTTCCCTGTGCAATATAACTGAAAGGCCAAACAGATTATCTTAATTCTATCTTAACACTTGTGGTTTCACAATCAGTCAGAGGAAAAATGAGCCGTTGTAGATAATTATCCTTCTGAAACTCCCTTGCTTCTCCTACCAAACTGTGGAAAGCTATTTCTGTATCACCCTGTTGTCTTTTGCACTGCCCTTATACAAAAACATAGATGCCATAGGATCAAGAAAATATTTTAAATTAGCCATGCTGTTTATACCTCTCCAACCCTCATTTTCAATCACAGTTCAATTATTTTATGAAAAATTACCAAGAATTTCAGCCAACTATAAGATGCAAGTGTGAAAATTTTCAGACAAGTGGTTTAAGTTTATCATCAAAAGAAACTGAAACATAAGACTTCTAATGCTGGATAACACTGTAACCCTTATTTCATCGCCACAATAATAAAAACTACAATCATAACATCTTCCAAGTATTTGAAATAAAATTGCAATAAAATCAATGTTTTAAAACACAAACGATTGTCATTATTAAAGCATTATGATATGTCCTAGGTGAACCTGGGGGGGTTGGACTAGATAATCTCCAGAGGTCCCTTCCAACTTCTACCATTCTGTGATTCAGTGTATGCCTGAACACAACAGCCAAAAATTCAGGATTTAAAATTTCTTTTATGTTGTTGTTTTTGTAAGAGCTTCTTTCTTTTCTTCCTACCAGTTGACTTAAATACTCAATATTCAATACTATAGATCAATAATAAGGACAATTATGATCACAATCTGAATTACACTTTCCTTTGTTAATTATTAGTGTTCAGCAACACAAAACATATTACTTATTTCTGTTGTGGAAACAGTAATGGATCTAAAACCTTTTTATTTGGTCTCTATAATATTTAACTCTTATGTGTTCACACCTTTCTCAAGGAAAAGTGATTAACACAACAGTCACCTACATATAGTTAATGGTTTTATTATTGGCAACCGTTCTTCAACAAGATCCTATATCACATCCAAAGAACTGTCAATATTGATGCTCTGCTCACTGAACAGGGGCAATAGCAGGAGAAACATGTTTTGAAGGAAAATAAAGCAGATAATGTCATACAGGAATAGCAGTAGCAAAGTTAGATGTCAGGTCCTTAGCACTTCCATTTTTGAGAATTCATTATAGCAAACTACAAAAATGGTGAGTTTGACTTTGTCTTTTCAAATGGGAATAACAGTCTTACACTATGTAAATTCATCCTTCAGAAATGACCTCTTAAAGACTTGCTTGTATTGTTCACTTGTGCTGGTTTTGGCTGGGATAGAGTTAATTTTCTTCACAGTGGCTAGTATGGGGCTGTGTTTTGGATTTGTGCTGGAAGCAGCACTGATAACACAGGGATGTTTTGGTTACTGCTGAGCAGGGCTTACACAGAGCCAAGACCTTTGCTGATCCTCACACCACCCCGCCAGCGAATAGGCTGGGGGTGCACAAGGAGCTGGGTGGGGGCACAGCTGGGACAGCTGACCCCAACTGGCCAAAGGGATATTCCATACCGTATGATGTCATTCTCAGCCTATAAAACTGGGGGAAGAAGGAGGAAGGGTAGGACATTCGGAGTGATGGCATTTGTCTTCCCAAGTCACCATTACACGTGACGGAGCCCTGCTGTCCTGGGGATGGCTGAACCCCTGCCTGCCATGGGTAGTGGGGAATGAATTCCTTGTTTTGCTTTGCTTGTGCACGCGGCTTTTGCTTCACTTATTAAACTCTTGTATCTGAACCCACGAGTTTTCTCACTTTCACTCTTCTGATTCTCTCCCCCATCCCACCATGGGAGGAGTGAGCAAGAGGCTGTGTGGTGCTTAGTTGCAGGCTGGGGTTAAACCACAACATGACTCTAATCAGAATTTTAGGCAACCTAACTGTTGCTTGTTAACCAGCTTGGCACATTTCATTTTACATAAGCAACTTCAGCCTTCTTTGCAGGAGTGTAACACCCGTCCAGCACTAATTATTATTTATTTTTATTATACTCCTGCCTGCAGCTCCTGTCACAAGCTATGATCCCATTGTAAGTAACACTGTGAAAACACAGAACATGATGTTGCCTGTCTAGAACTTTATAAAGAAGGTTACAAGCTGAGTGTAAGATGGGATACAGCAGATGGATACAGACTGCCAGGGGACTGAATGGAAATAATGAGGCAGTAATTATTAGTGCAATGGGGAGCAGTGTTGTAAAATTCATGAGTGGATTGTAGGAAAGGGAAAATCAGGAAGAAATTTAAAGAAAGTAGCTTTGGGGGTGCTTCTGGCAAAGTCCTGTGAAAGGCAGCAGAGAGAAAAACTACCAGTTAAACACAATTATCTCTTGGTTGATAGGGCTGAGATTGACGTCTGATCATAAGGGAGGTTGATGTCTCTACAGATAGTGAGAAATAAGTAGGAGAATGATAAAGAAAATCTGCCATCTTAAGTTTCATGCAATAGGAAAGAGACAGTGGATTACAGGACATGAGGGAATGACAAAATTGAAGTAGAAAATGAAATCAAATTTTTCGAGTCCTGAGACATGGAAGTACATAAAATTCATAAATTTTACCTGTATAACTGTCAGCTCAAGCATTAAAAGTAAAGCAGCTTCATCCCAGGAAATGTATATGTAAAAGCTTGAGCAATCAGGTAAACACTCAATAGCATGGAGTCATAAAGGGAAAAAAAAATCTCAAAATCAGTTTCACTATCCAGACTCACACCTGCAGCACACCACAGAATACTGCCTAACACAGTTCTTTCCTCGTGCAAGACACTCCCTGCTTTACGAACTGCTGTTACTTTCATCTAGCAAGTTATTAGATAGGGAGAGACATAAAACTGGTGGGCTGCCTCATCCTCTTCCCATCTTTTGCAGATGATGGGCTCCTTTCTGCTTCATTGATTTCTAAGGTTTAGAAGGTATTCCTGCATTCTCCATCAAAGATTCTTTCTAAACTATGCAGTCATCCCTTACAGACTATTGGAATAACGATCAAAAAGAAATTTTCTACAGTTGCGACTATCTCCCAGCCTTCATAAAACTTTCCACATGTCCATGCCCCTTCTCTCTCCTGCAGCCTCCCAGTTTGACCCAAAGAGAAAGGAAACGCCATTATTGCCTTCGAAAGAAAGTAATTATGTATTATTTATCTAATTTTCCCTGATTCTATGGATAAACTGAGTTAAACACAGTTTAGCCTGAAATACTCAAGGAACAACAATGTCTTAATTTCTGGCAACAGTTGTCTAAATTTTGTATTATATTTCAAGTGGTAACTAATGATAGTGTACAGCCTAGCCTGAGGCTGGTGCTAAAAAAATGGACATACAATAAGTGCAGAGAGTAAATTCCAGTGCTGGCTTAGAGTAGGCAACACGTACTGTGTTGATCTGCAGCTGAAGAGTTAAGCACGACTTTGGACTGAAGACAGTTGCAAAAATCCTGTGTCATGGCAGAAATTATGCATTTCTATCAGGACTGTATGAATTTATTGGAAGTTATTTTGTGTTTGTCTCCAGCTGATATAGTAACTTGGCAATAAAGGCATGGGATAGAAGGTTTTAGTAGCTTTAAGAGCTAGTGCAAAGTAGAACAGAAAAGGGCTGAATAATGACTTACATTTGAAAACCATTCTTGCAGAGTAAGGCAATGATGTCTGTGACAGATCAAAGTGCCAGAATTTCAGAAATATCTCTCTGTTTAGAAGTTTGGGGAACATATTTTGCAGAATAAGAGTTGAGTTAGTTCTTAAGAAATTCTTGCCTAATTAAAATTATATCCCTTTACAGTGGAATCTGTTGATATTTGTTTGGAAGAGAGAGAGGGGATGCTTCCCCATAGTTTATGAAAAGTATGAGCTGGTTTAATCTACTTGTGCAACTCTGTCTCTCCAAAGCAGTGAGAGCCACTCCAAATAAAGCAAGCAGCAACATTGCTAATGAGAGAACAGTGACAGTTCACCTTTAGCTGCGAGCCAAAGTTTTGGAGGCTTTGTCAGGTATGTGCAAGTGCACACACACACACACAGAGACACTCACAAGGTCTCCCAGACTTCTTAAGTGGGCCTTACAACATGCCCAGTTCGATATCAGTGTCTGCTCAGCAGACCCAGTGAATCTGGACTTTCTGTTTCATTGAGCGTGTCTTACTACCTATGACCTTATTTGTAGCAAACGTGGGCTTGTTTTCAGGACAGCCATTAAAAAAGAAAAGGTTATAAAGTGCTGACAGGTTCTCTGGGCTAACAATGATCCTAACAGTACACATAACACTAAACATATAATGTAGTCTACGCTGCTATGGGGGAGGTTGTGCAATGTTGTTAGCTTGTTTTATATAGCAAATAGTGAAGGAAAATTAACTTCCACTGTCCTTATCATATCATACAATTTTATTAATATCTCTCCATTAGTAAGTTATTGAATACTAGTCATAAACAAGTCACACAATATGTACATTCCAGTGGAATTTGTTTACCACACAAATCTATGTATTTTTTGCAACATAAGAGGTAGTGAATGGACAGTAAAACTGCATCAACAGCAAAATGAAATTGAGGAGTTTAATAAGCCTAGAATTTGGTTGAGGAACTTTTAAGAAAATAGAATATATATTACTGTTATATTCCAAACTTATGCCCATCTGTTTTACAGAAAGGTGACATCTCTCTACAGCTAAAATCTTCAGAAATTCTGCTAAAACAGTTTTTGCTGTTGTTTAGGAAGTAATTTCTGTTACTCATCACCATTAACCACAGCCTGGATGCAATTTTCAGTAGTTAGAGAATTTGGAGGGGTTTTTTTGCAACAGTTTCTATGAGGAAGTTCATCAGAGCCTTGTGACTTTGGTTTAAAAACAAGCAATTATCTTTCAGTTTTTTCCCATCTATCCTTCTGTGACGGTCTGAATACTTACTGACAGTTATATTGGCTGAACAACAACAACTGACGTAGAGTGGAGAGACAACTTTTGCTTTATTTACAGCATTCTCCTGCAAGGACGTGCTAATTATTTTGTTTCAATAGAAATGGGAAACAGCACTTTAAAACCTTGCATCTGGATTCAGAACTCCTGCAGTCAGCTATGGGAAATCTGTCGCTTGGAGAATGACAGCGGAGGAAGGTGACTAGCAAATAATGAGAGCTTAGAACTAACGGAGTTTTAGATTGAAGGATGTGATTTCTAGGTGAGCGATGAAAGGAGAATAACTGTCAGTGAAAATCTTTCCCCTGCCCTCTGCCATTTTGCGAACCACTTAGAGTAAAACTCCATAATAGCCCCCTGACGTCTGGCTTTTTTCCAAGGTTATACTGTCATTCTTTCTTGAATCTGCATGAGCCTGCCAAGAGATCTGTTTTTATAAATATACAGTTTAAAGTAAACACACCCCTGAGATGCAGCTAATACTCCAAGCACAAGTCATGATCTTGAAAAACCTCATTCTATATATGTGCTGTGGAGGGACTATCAAGAGCTTGGCAGGGAGCTAAGATGAAGCTCCTAGCTGTACTGAGGGTGTTGTATGTGCTTAGAACTCTAGACATCAGGAATCTGCATCCCTGCAGAGGGATCCAGTATGCTATAATTTGGTGATGAAAGACTGAGAATGGCTTTTGATGCAGCTGCCTCTGATGGAAGCAAATGGAAGTGAAACAGTGAACAGGCCAGCTGGAGTGGTAAGTGGACAGGACTGAGTCAGACAAGACAAGTACAGATAAAACAGGATGTGGGAAGAACAATCTACTATGAGAAATAAGAATTGTAAGAAAAAAAGAAATGAAGGTATTACGATTTTAACAGTGGAACACACATTTCTGCTGGTCACTTCATGCTATTCGTATTCTTCTAACATAGGAATTTAAAAGATTAATTGTTTATGCAATATTGGTACACATGAAGTTTTGTAGACGCCAGTGCTTCTAATAAGTAGGCTTGAAGACTGGCTAAGTACTTCTACTCCCGGATGCCTTCTACACTACAGAAATGACTTTTGCAATCCTATCTCCAGTTTCTGTCCCCCATAATCTTTGCTCAAAACAATCTATTTGCTAATGAAGTTGAGTTGCAACCCTTTTAATAGCTGTTATAATAAAAACAGTCACAAGGCTTTAGGCTACAGTACTGAGAACAGCTTCTTTTGTTCCCGTAACAGCAGTTCAACCAGCTGGAGCATTGGTTCAAGTGCATTAGTTGCCAAGAACCATAACCAGGTGCTTGTTAGAGCCTTCCACTCATTAACAGTCTTTAACTGGATTGATTCAGAAGCACCCTTCACTCTTATATAACATTACTTACACCATCAGTATAGGGGTGCTGAAACATCGCTTTTGAAAAACATCAGTGTTTCATGTTGTATTTTAGCTATACAAAATGGCAAAAAAGTGAGTCTTCAATAACCAGTGAAGTGATAGACAGACCCTTAGATTTTTCATGTTCCCAAGTGGCAGAGGTTGAAGTTTCAGGCTACAGATGAAATATACATGATACATTCCTCAGCTAATTATTTGTCAGTATATTAATAAATCACATCAGTCCCTGAAAGGCTATCTAAATTTAGAAGGTTCATGAGATGTAATACATAATTAATACCCTTAGATTGGATGGCTTAAAGGCAAGTGATTTCCTGATCTCATACGAAGTAGACAGCATTTATCATTGTTGTCCAAGTAAGGAATTGCCAGCATGCCCTTTTTTTTCGAATTGTGTATAAATGTATCTGTCATTTATTCTGGCTCATGAGTAGAAAACAGAAATACATAACAAGCAGAACTAGATTTTTAAAGACGCGTGCAGCTTTGTTTATGCAAGTTAAAAGTACAAAATCCAATATGTACACATATGGGTAATTAATTGATGGTTGATCATAACAATCAATGGAAGTTTTACTATTGATACCACAAGATTATTGTCAGGTCACAAATATATGCATGCAAATATCAGTGTGCAAAATTCTCCAACATTTGTGCATATGGCTTCATGTTCTCCAATCTCTCCTTTTCTCAAAATGTTCACCCATAGCCTTTTTGAAAGACAGTCCTCACAGCTTCCCGCACTCCACCTCTCCTCCCTTTGCTCTGTTACTCCCCATAGGAAACCCTTCCCTGGTCCCATTCTCTCCTCTTGTATGCTTTATTTCTGAGAAAAGTCATCAGCAAATGCTAATTAAGTTCTATAACAATGCTTCTGCTTTTCCCTCTAGACACGAATATTCCTATCTGAAAAAAATACAATCTAACTAAAAAAGCATCCCCTCAGTATCAGGCTGTCAAAACCAGTGGTCCTTCCTCTCCTTCAGACCTTCCCCACTATCTTGCTGACCACTGTGGACAGCACAACCATACAGCCTTTCCCACTGCAGAGAAAAGAAGCAAACCCTTCATCTGTGACCAAGTTTGTATCATCATTCATGGGATATTATTTACACTATCAATTCCTCAAAAATCCCTTGAGATCATGGCTTAAAGTCTGAAATTCAGTGATTAGAAGAGAGTCTGTACTCCTACCTAAACATGGATGATAATTTTTGTCCTGTCTCTTAGGCCTCATGGGACTCACTCCACTTGGAACAGGTAGAGTATCAGCAGAAAAGGTACTAAGGAGATCAAGGATCAGAGGTATGAAATTAAGTTGTTCAACTTTCTACCCTACCAGGCTCGTATAATCAGAAAGGAGAACAAGTAACAGTTTATGGTTCATGGAAAAGAAAAAAAAGAGCTAATTGCTCCATAGTATGCAAGTGCTGAAGTATGAACTTTTGAAATAGAATTACCTTACTAATTCTTAGAAATGTTTTAAAATCTTCCTTCTGCAATTGAAGGTATCTTTACAATTGCGATTTAGGCCACTCCTTAACTGTATGGACAGATACACAGGCAATATTGAATGTATGGATAACAGCAGCAGATAGTAAGCTCACTTAGCTAAAACCTGATTCAGTCAGATATGTAGCTTTAGTATGGATCTCATCTTTGACTTGACCTGACTTCAGCAGCTATTTCCATGGCTTAAACTTACACAAACTTATTCCACAAATATTCCTAAATTATTTGATATAGATTACCCCATGCAATGCTACAGACTTGGGGCAGAGTGGCTAGAAAGCTGCCTGGCAGAAAATGACCTGAGGGTCTGGGTTGACGGCTGAATACAAACCAGCGGTGTTCCCAGGTGGCCAAGAAGGTCAACACCATCCTGGCTTGTATCAGAAACAGCATGACCAGCAGGACTCCGCTCTGGTGAGGCCGCACCTCAAATACTGTGTCCAGTTTTGGGCCCCTCAGTACAAGAAGGACATTGAGGTGCTGGAGCATGTCCAGAGAAAGGCAACAAAGCTGGTGAAGTGTCTGGAGCACAAGTCTTAAAAGGAGCGGCTGAGGGAACTGGGGTTGTTTAGTCTGGAGAAGAGGAAGCTGAGGGGAGACCTTATCACTCTCTACAACTACTTGAAAGGAGGTTGTGGTGAGGTGGGTGTTGGTCTTTTCTCCCAAGTAAGAAGTGAGAGGACAAGAGGAAATGGCCTCAAGTTGTGCCAGGGGAGGTTTAGATTGGGTGTTAGGAAAAATTTCTTCACCAAAAAGGTTGTCAAACATCAGAACAGGCTGCCCAGGGAAGTGGTTGAGTCACCGCCTCTGGAGGCATTTAAAAGATGTGTAGATGTGGTGCTTAGGGGCATGGTTTAGTGGTGAACTTGGCAGTGCTAGGTTAATGGTTGGACTTGATGATCTTAAAAGTCCTTTCCAACCTAAAAGATTTATGATTCTATGGTTCTCTTATGCTGATCAAAAGAATTTTTCATCTTATTGCTGTGACCAAGTCACTTTTATATTTGTTTTTCTTCACTGGCTCCCTACTTTCTATCTCAGCAAACTTGTGAAATCACCTGTATTTCTGGTAGATAAAAAAGTGTTTTCATGCCACCTCCTTGCTGTGTCTGCTTTGAAGGAGCTTTTGATATATATGTACAAATAGCATTATTCTTTTTATCACTTCCTCTCTGTTTTCTTCAATATCTATTTGTTTCAGGACTTCAGAGAATCTCTAGTAAAACTAATGGTGGAGCTCAATAGGCTTCACTGTTGTCTGTTACTCAGAAAGTACTTCTTGCTGAGTGTAGAGATGCAAAGTCCAAAAAGGGAAACATTTACACACTAATATCTTATTTTGCTACTATTATGGGAGACAAACCTTTCATCATTCCACTCTCTCTATACTTTCATAAATGTCCTCTTTTTTCTTTTATGCAACTGAGGCTGGGAATATGAGAGGATTTTCTGTAATTCAGTTCTGGTTTTCATCAGTATTTTCAGAAAGGTCTCCTACAATCTTAGTGTCTTACATTGTTATTTTACAAATAATAATTGTATCTGTTGCCTTTATTTGGCATTATAATACCAAAACTATTAATTTGTTATTGTATTTTTTTATATTTTGTATTAATTGTATTGTAATGTAAAGAGTTAAATTTGCAAATCTAAGGTCAACTTATTTGAATGGATTAGTTGCTGCTGCTTTAATGATCCATACATAAAATAATAAACATTAAACACATTGCTATTTGAAATAAATGCTTGTAAAAACTGGTCAGTATAGAAACAAAGGATAACTTAATAAAAACTTCAGAATTACTTTTCCTCTTCTGAAAATAGCCATAACTGTGAATAAATCTATAATATCACCACTTTTTTGAATGTAGACTTACCTATTATGACAATTACAATAATCAAAGAGATTTTGAAACTTTACATATTTCATTATAGTAAAGCGAGAATTTTTCCTTATAGAATTTATAAGCAGCTTCACAGAGACATTTTATAATGTTATTTAGTGTCTGTATTTCAAATATTGTCTCTAACATGCCAAAAAATGATTTTCTTACTATCGTTAGATTTTGTATCAATGCTATATCACTTTCTCCAATTTTTTCTTGAACATACGAGTGTTTGCGGGCTGATAAAATAATGAAATTATTTCTTAACCATTTAGCACAAACACTTCTCATGTTTTCCAAAGTATTGAATTTAATTTTTATCTCAGTTCTATGGTTTAACTCTGTAGGTTTTAGTGCAGCACTATATATTCAGTAACGTTTTCAGAGACATGGCTTTAAAGATATCAGCACCTACACATGGAATGTTTTATAATTATAAAAGTAGCATACCTGAAGGTGATGGACTGAGTTCTTTGATCTTTCCTCCTCTTTCTGGTTGAAGGGTAAGATCAGACTCTTCAAAAGTTCCAGTTTAGAGCCAGGGGGAAAAAAAGAATGCTTGTTGTGTTATGCAGTTGAAAAGAGAAAGATTTATTTTAAGATAGGTTGGTGGTTAACACAATAAGGAAAGGGCAAGAATAATAATATGGGAACTAAAAATGACGTGAAATAAAGGATAACAGAGATTAAGATATTTTGTTCTGGATTTTTGTACTAAGGCAAAACATGCCAATCTTTTTAAATTGTTTGTGCATGTCTTGTGTTTTCATTTTGTCTTACTGAACTGCTTACGAGCATTCAGATCAGCATCAAATTGCATGGGTTGTTTAACAATACTCATGGAGTACTTTTTCTATCCAGAACAGATCTCCAAAACAAGCAAGATGCTCAACTGCGGAGGAGGCAATGCATCATAGAAATGCAATCCAGCCAGTGATCCATAGCAAAAAATGGGATCATCTTTCATTCAAGCTTCATAATCTCTAAATAAGAATTGCTAATTCTAAAGTAAAATTCCTTGGACTGTAGCTCCAACAAGCTAAAATAGTCTAAGTGAAAAAAAACAACCAAAAACAAACCAAAAACCTCTGAAATTAAATATTTACGTATTTTTTCTCAGAAAAAAAAAATTAATGAAAGCTGTCCTATGGAAAATAAGTTTCCCTGTAAACACCTGCCATTTTTGCTGAAAGATCAATGTGACAGAAAATTATAAAGTGGTCAGAGAGTAATTTTGTCATTAAAAGATACCATATTTTTATTTACATTGTGCTAAAAGCCACAGTCACGTAATAATATGGTGTTTCTACTAACACAGACCACACCTTACATATGTGCTAGCACTCCAGTTGTGTGGTGGCTGCACTCTGAACCCAGGTAGGGGCCATACCAGTATAAGAAGTCATATTTTGGAGTGTTGATTTTGGCATATGTCAAATGGATACGACTTTTGTTTGTTTGTTTGTCTGTGCGTGTGTGTGTGAAATCCAGTTATTACATATAAAAGGCACTGGTAGTGCTCGAACTGGAGAACCCTTGCTTCCATTTTTCATAGGAAGAAACTGAAAAACATTAGTAACAAAGAATGAAGAATAGTTCTCTATTTCCAGGCCTAAATAGTATCCTTCTGTCTGATTAACTGCAGGGGAAATCCAGTAATGAAGCAGATATGGACACGGTGGTTACCCTAAAGAACATTGCAACTTTGTGAATGGCAAAGGGAATTTTATGCACTACCCCATAAAGTCAAGCTCAAAAAAATCAGCCAAAATACTTCTTAAAAGAAATGGTTAAAAAAACCACGTAGCATATTTTGACTATTTTTAAGAAGATTAAAAAAAAAAAAAACCAACCCAAAACCAAAAAACAACTCCAAACAAAGTGGAAGGCAGTAGAAAAAGATTTCTTTATTTATTTATTTAATGTTTCCTTTCACATTCTGATTATTTTATGATCCTGTTTTATCCAGTTACAGATTTTTCAGTCTTGAATAGGGATTAAAGGATAAACAAATCATTCAACACAACAGCCTCATCCAAAGACCAGACTTGGATTTCATATTCAGAAGCACACAGCATACTTAAAGACAGAAATTCCTCTACTGACCTGTTCCAGCACCCTGCATTATATTTGCCCAATTTGACTTATGACTGAGAAAAGAAGATAGTCATGAGTGTTTCACAGTGACAGTCTGCAAGGTATATTTTAAGTTATGGTGGTGTTAAAAAAAGAGTATTTACTTGTCTTTAGGTCACTCCATAACTTTTAAATAGTGAAATCATATACTGGGTTATGCATAGAACAGCTAAGCACTTAGGGAAATACAGTACAACTACCTGTGAATTTAGTAGTTGTAAAATTCTGTCATTTAAGGTAGGAATAATTTTTTTAATCAGACTTGTTATTCAATGTGTGTGTGCTTTCATTTCCTTATTGGTTTTGATCTTCTTTGATTTATAGTTGCAGATTCATAATCAATACCAAGTGCCCGCCTGGAAAGCAAATCTCGTCATTGGTCTCAGAAATTTTTGAAGAAAGAATATCCACCTCTTCAGTGGATATTTTGTTTAGTTTTGTCTTGCTCTTGCTAACCTGAAATTAATAAACTATTTGGACCTGGAGCCAAAATTAAGATATACTTATGAAGAGTCATTTTGGTGGCCCTCACATNGGAGGGAGGGAGGAGATCCCCTCACAGCTTTTACCCACGGGCTGATATGGACCTATGAGGAAATGCACCTTTTATCACATCGATCCTTACGAATGTGGTTCACAGGCTGCCGGCAAGGCTCCACACATGGGCTCTCTGCGCTCAGTTTCCGAGGCCTGTGGGGATGGCTGTACCTCCTGGCTGCTGCCCACCATTTCAGTGGGAAAAACAAACCCCATATTTTACAAAAAAAGCCCCTTTACTTTGTCAGACAACTGGGAACTGGTCAGCAGAAGCAAGCCAAAGCAGGTGAGCTGCTGTCAGGTGGCCTCATGCCATTTCCAAGCACAAGGAACTTTCCCAGAATCCTGGACTAATATAGTTAAAAATTATAACAACAACGACTGTTACTTGACAGCTTTACTGTAACTAGACTTTTCTGTATCCACATTTCTACTGTAACTGCTAGGTCAAATAAAGTAATAATTCAATATCTAAATACCCTCAAGTGTTACAGGGTAGTAGTTTCCTCATTTTGATTGGGAGAGGGACATCAAGCCACTTGTTGCATTTCACACGAAAGACCAGTAGCACAGCCAGATATATAAGCCTCCGTCTGCCAGGCTGAAATGAGCACCTGAAAATTTTCCATTGTGTTAATGACAATCAACATAGCAGCTTTGCACCCCGGTCAGAGTGATTTCAGATTAAACTATCCCACAGAAACAACACTGCTTGCTTAATAAACAAGGAAATGCTCTCTTTTTCTATATCCTTAAAATCTCATACAGAAGCCATACTAATTTTTCTCAAATAAATACATCTGGGCTAGGCAATGAAGTCTCCCCATCAGTGAAACCAACATATACAATATTAGTGAAACGCTCTACAAAGTATCTAAACAATTGTAGTTTAAGAATTCGAAATAATCAAGCTTTTCATTAACGCTGGCTTTAAGCAAAAACATTGTTCACCCATAGTCTGCTATGCCCAAAAAGGCCGCTAATAAAACTGGTGCCTTAGGACATATCAGAGCTACCTCCAGCTGGAAAGTAACATAGTTAATTTGATCTAGTACTGAAGCTGAGCTTTCAGCTTGCTTGGAACACAACTTATATATTAGACCTGATCAGTCTGGGTCATATCTATATGAAGTGCTATGTAAGTTTGTCCTTCTAGAATATAGAATATAAAATACATAATACATTCTTCCTGAAGTGAATTGTCCATCCTACATCTTTTCTCAGACTTCTAATTCTTCCTAAGCTGTCTAATCTTCCTCCCTGATAGTTTCTAAATTCCTCCAAGTAAATGCTACAAATGGTAGGTTATTTCTCTCTTGTCACAAGACAGAGTTTATTTTATCCACTCTTTCTCATCTAGTATCCTTTGCTTCAGGCTGAAATTCCTGTGCCCTTTCTGCCAACTGCAGCCTTTGAAACCCATGGCTGTTTGTGGACGCCTGCGATGAGGCAGAAGTAAGTTATAAATAAAAAGGATCATATTTAGACACATTCAACAAATAAAGCAAATATACAGAAGCCAGAATGACACAGCCAAGTATTTCATGGTGCATAAACCTGTGCCCACACAATAAAAGTTAAGGATGAGTACCGTTTAAAAATGTATTCAGAATAAATCTGGAAGCTGGAAAACAGTAAGTGAATCCTTAACGCGTCATTAGAAATAAAGACTCTAAAACTTTCAAAAATATATAACTTTATCAGGGGCATTCAACATCATCAACTTAGTCCGTTTAGAACTATATGTTCATATTGGCTTCCCTTTTGCCACCATCTGTGCTTGTACAAATCTCTCATATAGGATTGCAAAATACACTTTAATTCTGGTAATTGATAAGTGTCATTAGCGCTAAGCACATCCGGGTAGTAAGTGTGCATAAAATCCTAGAAATAGGTTTTCCCCTCTCATGAATTACAGAAGTACCATGTCCAAGTGGTTATGCATACGGAATTAGAGACACTGATCACACTTTAAGATGGAGTCTTTAAAAGTGATGCAAAGTTAAAAAAGAAAACTTAAGGTCACTTACTCTCGCTACAGTTTAATCTATTGGCATAAATGACACTGTGTACATTAACAAATCCTGGTGGTAATGTATATGTCTGCTTTTTTTGTATTTTGAAAATTATAAATTATAGATACCCTTTTTTAACATACATTTTTAATTAGCAGTTAGGAGGATGTGACCATATATGCAGCCTCTTCTGCTACCAGAGCATGCAGGAAACTGAATTCTCTCTATGTTCTTATAAAAACGTCATGTGCTTCTATATGATTTGAATAACAAATTTCAATTATAGGCATATCTTGAACAAGATGTCATCTATGTATTTAGATGAGCTGTTATTTCTCATAGTTCAATTTCCTGTAATGAGACTTAATCTAACCCAAGCACGATAAAAGTAGCTTTTTAGATGGATACCCGGTAGTAATTGAAATTGCAACCATTTGGTTTAAAAATGAGAATTTTAAGTTGATTATCTGTCACCTGCAGAATATACATGGATAATTCAGTATTACCCATAACTCACTCCTTGAATAACTCTCATTTGTACTATGAGAGACTATGAGAACCATATGCCCTGCTTTTACTTAGGCTTTGATAAAAAATACCTAATTTCTGGCACAGTCATAACCTCTCTAGAAATTAGATCCTCCTTCATTTTCTTTCCATTTGACATAATTTCTGCATGGGAAAAATTATTGTTCAGATCAACATTTGCTGAGGAACATTTCTGTCTGTCTTAGTTCTCATTATGAAGCTAAGTTGTTTACAGAATTTTAGTTGTTAAAAACACATTTCATAATCATAACAATGCTAGCACATGTGTACAAGAATAGGTGGATATAATAGTATCTACCTAAGGAGTTCAATAGCTTTCAAGAAGATTAGGTCCACTGACTTTATGGATTTCAAAGCAGATTACAACATCCACTGAACTAAGCAGATATCTCAAGGTCCATCATGTAGATGGGGGATGCAAGGCTCTGAGAGACAGGCAGACAACCCCTGCTCATGTCAGAAGCCACGTCACAGCCAATAAGCCAGAAATCAGGTACCTGGCATTTTCTTTTCATGATTTTAAGTCTTGATGTAATAAAATATCCACCCTATGGAAATAAGATGAGAATGTCTTGCATAAATTTACTTTAAACACTGCTGAGGGAGAGCACAACTCCATCCTTCTTACCGATCACATGTATTTCTTCATTGTAGTATATGTGTAGAGTTGCTATATGTTCCTTTTACTTCAAATTCTTATACTATCTAGTATTTAGCTCAGAAAATTCACCAACACTGTAACCCCATCGTAGAACGCCACCACCTTACCTCCTATAAATTTCATTTCATGTACACGATGAGTAATTCAAATTAATTCCAAAGCATATAAGCACAGTGAAACATAGCACCACATTAAAGCGTGCTAAAAAAATGTTGTAAAATAGTTTTCTACTATTTCTAATATTTTCTACTATTCTAACCCTTTTCTAGGGGGAGGTCTAAGTTGTTTCTTATGATCAGTAAGTAGTCTGTAAAATTATCCAAAATTACACACATATTATTATTTCAGTAGGTAAGAAGCTCTCCCAATCAACCCACAGACACTTCATATATCATATGAACACATGCTATATGGCATATGCTTCTCTAACATCTTGTCCAGAAACCAGTAAAGCCACGGCTCTGCAGTAGCATTTGTGAAAAGGATTGCTTCTGTCTCCCTGATGAACATGAATCTGCATCAGAAAAGAAATCCTGCCCCAGCTTTAGTATCAACTCACTGTCAATGATGTCTTGAATGAGCAAAGATGATGAACAATTTTCTTGACCTCACATTTTTCAGGGAGCTGAGGTTGGACTTCATGACAGAAAATGAATGGATCTTCAAATCCATCCAGGGTCTCTAGCTAACACTGTGCACAGCCCATGGATAACGAAGCAATTTTAGTCAGTAGTCATTCTAACAGTTATTACAGCAGCTTTTATAAAAACTGAATTTGCTTTATCTCAAAGCTAATAAGAGACTAACACACAACTCAGAAATGTACAGCAAGGTTACAGTTCCCAGAGCTTTGTGAAATCTGCACTCGTATCTTTTCTAATTGGACCATTTTCTAAAAACATAACAAAAAAATCCCCAAAACAATCCTTTTAAGACTGTTTTTAAATATGACTACAGTTTTTCCATTTCTCTGGGTAAATTTGAGCTGCACCTAATGAACATAAGTAAGCTCTGTTTCAGTAAAGTGTTTAAGCTTCCGCATAGTCTTAAGCAAGTCCACACGAGTCAATGAATGACTTTGCACATTTAAAATAAAATACGGCGATGGTGCTTTGTTGAATCAAGACCTTAATGTTTTTTAGGCATTCAGTAGGGTTATGACAGAGGAATAGAGATAATATCTTACTTCTTGATGCACATATCAGAAGAGGGAAGATGATGTGCAACCTAGACTGCAGAAACACATCAGCAATACATCGATATCAACTTTACTGATTTGTCATAATAAAAATTGTAATGGGAGCTGTCTTTACAGATCAATTAGAAGATTATTTTTTCTGCTCTACTGATTTAAAACTGCTTTTGATTTCTTTCATTTTCCCTCTTTCTTCTACTGATCCTACGCTGATGGTGTAAATCATCGTAGTGCTGTTGATTAGTGTCGTTGCGTATTTTTGGTTAAAGGAAAGAGACAAATCAATGTGAGTCATCCCTGCTTTCAGCAAGTAAATTAGATTCAGTTTGCTAAAAAATAAGATTAGCATGCAAAAATTTCTGAACATACTAAAATTTGTAGGTCACTGCCTTACCATCCATGCATCTTTCCAAGACAGCCTGTATAGATACACAATTCCTGTGGGCTGGCTGAAGCACAGTTACACCATAAACTAATTGTGTCAGCACTGAGGATAGAGTGAACTTCACAGTCTTAAAGCTAAGCATATTCATCATTAAACTTAACATGAAATTTTTCAGTCAAAAATCCTTTCTCCCTTGAGTTTAGACTGACTGAAACTTTTTTTCAAATCTGGAACAGACTGGGCAGTGATGTCTGCTATAAAACTAAGTAGACTTTGGTGCTATTTTTTTAAAAAGCATTTTTGTCCTGGTTTCAGCTGAGAGAGAGTTAATTTTCTTCACAGCAGCCAGTATGGGGCTGTATTTTGGGTTTGTGCTGGAAGCAGCGCTGGTAGTGCAGAGATGTTTTTGCTGTTGCTGAACGATGCTCACACAGAGCCAAGGCCTTTGCTGCTTCTTGCACCGCCCCGCCGGCGGGATGGCTGGGGGTGCGCGGGGAGTTGGGAGGGGACAGACAGGGCAGCTGACCCCAACTGCCCAAAGGGACATTCCATACCATATGACGTCATGCTCGGTTTATAAGGGCCTTGGGCAAGGTGAAGGCTGGGCCAGGGGGGTGGGGGGTTGGGGGTGTGTTAGCGTTAGGAGTGATGGCGTGACGGAGCCCTGCTGTCCTGGGGATGGTTGAACCCCTGCCTGCCGTGGGGAGTGGGGAATGAATTCCTTGTTTTGCTTTGCTTGTGCACGCAGCTTTTGCTTCACTGATTAAACTCTTGTATCTGAACCCATGAGTTTTCTCACATTCACTCTTCTGATTCTCTCCCCCATCCCACCATGGGAGGAGTGAGCAAGAGGCTGTGTGGTGCTTAGTTGCAGGCTGGGGTTAAACCATGACAGTTTTGATGATGGTTTCATAAATAAAAAAAATAATTTGAGGTTAAAAGACTTCTTACCCAGTCAAATAAAATAATTTCATTTGACTTGAAAATGTTTTTTTTTTTACTCTACTTGAAATAAATTCTAAATATTTCCTTATATAAACTATTTCTTTCTGATTTCTCAGTTTGGTAAACAAACTGAAGCTATCATTTGTTCACACAACCACAATAGCCTATAAACACTAGCTGTAACAACTTTCCATAACAGCTATCTTGCAAATGTCTATGCTAGATAGAAGGTCAATATCCCTGAGAAGTTAATCAGCATGGAATTTGCTAATTAACATATAGATGAAGATGGTAACAATCATGTATGTAAAGACTTCCAAAATGTAATATAATATAAACTTAGAGACAGCAGTAAATATATCTTGATTAAATAATTCCTTAGTACTCTTATATTCTATAGTCCTATAGTACTCAACACTCTAAGTACAGATAAGCTCAAACTCCCCAAAATGCAGGTTGCATCTCAATACAAGCAAAGGAAAATGAACAAAATCACCTAAAATTGGGTCTCACCAAGCTTCTTTCTTCCCATTACAGGGGTTCAGGGCCCCTGGATTATGGCTTGATGTGGTTGGTGCCTGAGATGCCCTACAGAAAAAGGGACACTGCCAGGCAAGTTCTCAGGCAGACCCCATTGCCATCCAACTGAAGTTTAATACTTCCAAAGAAATTCCATCTATGAAACTAATGTGTGTCCTCAGTCTAAGCACATTCCATTTTGTTCCTGTTTGTATTAAATTCCCAGAGAGACTTATCTAAACTGTTAACATAAAATAGGTGATTATAACACAAATACTTCATACAAATGAGAATCACTGTCTCCACAGACTGACTACTGAAAAGTAAAAAAGTTTGGGGTGCTTTTTTGTTGTGTTGGGGTTTTTTTTTGTGTTTTTTTTTTTTTTTCTTGCAACTCTTTGTAGAATTCCCTCCTGGATCACGGTCTTATTAAAATTTATTCCTTTCTTTTCTTTTGTCATACAAAATAGGAGTATTACATTTTTTACATAAATTATTATCCACAACGTTTCCCATCTAGTGAAAAAAAAGAAAGCATTTCTATTGATGATTCAGTACAATGCAGAATGTTTTTGTACGAAATCTTTTATGCAGTATTAAAGATTTTTTTTTTCATGTGATAATTTTTTACATAAGCTCAATATTTTGAATTCAGCTGAGGGATCACTTTGCTATTTATTCAATAGTTTTCTATTTCTTTTAAGGAACAAAAGTTTTCTCCTATTTGCGTGATTTAATACCAATAAATTCAGCTGCTATTAAGGACAGTATAATCCACAAAGCTCAATGGTGAAAACATTTACTTTTTGTCCTGAAGACAGCAGTATAGTCTCAAAAAAATGTGTATTACTTAATACTATTTTGATTCTCAGTATAAAATCAGTACTTATTTCATCATATTAAGATCTGTTTAGAACTTTTTAATTAGGTATACAATCAGTACATCCAAATCAATTCTGGAACCTTACCTGAAGGAAGAATTTTAAAAATTAAACCTTTGTGCCTTATGGTGGAAAGCACTGGCTTATCACAATTTCAGTGTAAATCAGTGGGAATTAAGACTGCTTATCCCACTGCTCTGTTGTGAATGTAACTCAAAGCAAGTAAGGAAGAAAAGCATTGTCATGGTCAAAATAGCACCAAGACACACACACACAAATTTTTCCACTCCCGAGCTTTCAAGATATTTAAGTTTAGCATAAGTGCAATCATGCAAATCATATTCAATTTCTAGAGCTTTTCTGATTGGTGATTGATGGAAAGATTGATGAGGATAGAAACAGTCCAAATTAAAACACTGTTGTAACATTTTAACCTTACTATACTACCTGCCCCTGTAGTTTTACATTTCTGTAACAGAGGGAAAGAGGGAATAAGGAAGGAATACAGTTGTTAAAATCTTAAATATTTCTTTAAGTTCAGTTCTGGATAAGATGTTTTTCAAAGAAATATTTTCAGCAAGACACACATTCACACACCCATACACACACCCGTACAGACACACACACACATAAATTTTTATCTATATTTTCGTTCCATAGGTCCACCATGAAAGCTGTGACTGAAATCAGAAAGAGCACTGAACCTGCTGTTCAGGGAACTCACTTGGACCATGTAGCAGCTCTTCTGAATGAAGAGTATTGCATTACCAGAATCACTGTAATTTTCTCAAAACTCACATTCAGTCACATTTTTTGCCTTTAACCCTTAGTTAGGTAATTTTTACTTCAAAAAAAGATTTCAAGCCTATTATTGCAATGTTTTATTATGCTGCTCAGTCTTGAATGGGCACCATGCCAAACACAGGTCTTGCATCTCATATTGTTTGAGAGAGGGCTGGGAAGGGGAGGTGAAGGCAGGAAGATCAGCGGAGGGATGGCAATGCTAATACAACTTACTTATATTCTTTCATAAAGCCATTCTGCTGCATGCAGCTTGTGAAGAAGTAGTTAGTACATCAGCATATTGGTGGACTTATATGTACCAATGGACAATTTCACTGTTCCAGCAGTCTTTTTTGTGGTTTTTTTTTTGCCACTTTAAAAGTAAATTAGCAAATATACAAATACATACCTGGATAACTCAGTGAAGTGGATTGGCTCATGGGGAGAAATGGGCTAAACACACATAAAGAAACACAGCAACAGAGTCTCTAGGGCAGAAGAGGACAATAGTGAATGATCAAGCACATGGTAAGATGCTCTGTGGGGCTTCTTTGACCAATGAAGTCCTGTGTCTGGTCTAGCACAAGTCAGCTCTTCAAACATGTAACGACTCATGACCAGGGCTCCCTATGCAAAGGAACAGTCTTTAAAAATGACATTGAAACTGTATAGGAAGAAACTGAGAAAGATATGAGACCTCTAATTCAACAAAAAATCTGTGCTGTTAAAAAAAGGAAAAAGCTCTATGTCCCAGACACCTGTTCAGAATTGAAAGGTATGCCTTAAGATAAAAAAAAAAGGGAACAATTTTAAAATTAAATTGTGTAAGAACTTCTTCATTCAAGCAGGGTCTAAACCACTGAATCAGATCCATCCCCTAAACATTATTCCTTCTTCAACAGAGCAAAATCAGAAAACATCAGAAAAATATCAGAGACAGAGGAAGGCAAGAAGGAAGAATATTATTTCTGTCATATTGTTAATCATTAGTGAGGTTACAAGATAAGTTCTGTGTGGAACAAATCCTTAAGACATACATGAGCATATGTTAACTGCATAGTGCTAACAACCCAAGCACATAAGAACACATTTGTTAGTATTAGGTTTCCCATATTACATGTTAGAGCTATTTCTAAGAGGTTGATTTACTGTTTTATTGTTTATGAAATTCACGCACATCATGCACATCAACTCTATTGAGCTCTGCTGTACCTAAGCTGTTGTTGATTTTCTGTATATAATTCGTCCAAGGAAATCCCACTAAAACACTCTAAAATCTAAGATTTGTGGGATGGATTGCCCATGGATTTGTGGGTGTCAAGTTTCTCTAGATATTAGAATAGAATAGAATAGAATAGAATAGAATAGAATAGAATAGAATAGAATAGAATAGAATAGAATAGAATCATTAAGGTTGGAAGTGACCTCAAGGATCATCTAGTCCAACCATCCTCCCACCACCTATTACCCACTAAACCACATCCCTAAGTACCACATCCAACCTTTCCTTAAACACCCTCAGGGATGGTGACTCCACCACCTCCCTGGGCAACCCGTTCCAATGCCCGACCACCCTTGCCGAGAAGAATTTTCTCCTCATCTCCAACCTGAACCTTCCCTGGCGCAACTTGCAGCCATTTCCCCTTGTCCTGTCACTAGTTATCTGCGAGAAGAGGCCGACCCCCAGCTCACCACAACTTCCTTTCAGGTAGTTGTAGAGGGCAATAAGGTCTGCCCTG
>VWZZ01006316.1:24240-74255 GCA_013399095.1 Psophia crepitans | reverse complement strand
TTGCCCCTTGTCCTGTTGCTGGACACCACTGAGAAGAGTCTGGCCCCATCCTCTTGACACTCACCTTTCAGATATTTCTAAGTATTGGCGATAACCCCTCTTAGTCTTCTCTTCTCTAGGCTAAACAGACGAGTTCTCTCAGTCTTTACTCATAAGAGAGACGCTCCAGGCCCCTAATCATCTTTATAGCCCTCTCCTGTACTCTCTCCAGTAGTTCTCTCTCTTTAACTGGGGAACCCAGAACTGGACACAATATTCCAGATGTGGCCTCACCAGGGCAGAGTAGAGGGGGAGTATAACCTCCCTCAACCTTCTGATCACACTCTTCTTCATGCACACCAGGATACCATTGGCCTTCTTGGCCATGAGGACACATTGGTGGTTCATGATGGAGAGCTTGTTGTCGACCAGAAGTCCCAGGTCCTTCTCTGCAGTACTGCTTCCCAGCAGGTCAATCCCTAACCTGTACTGATGCCTGGAGTTGTTATTCCCTAGGTGCATGACCCTACATTTTCCCTTACTGAATTTCGTATGGTTCTTCTACACCTAACTCTCTAGTCTGTCAAGATCTCACTGAATGGCAGCGCAGCTTTCTGGTGTATAGGTCACTCCTCCCAGCTTTGTATCATCAGATGCAAAAGATGAAAAAATCATAGTACATATAGTCTCTTTACAGTGTTCAACCATGAACGACATTTTAGCAATTAATAACAGATTTTGTGTATCATCTGTTACACACACCTCTCCATCCTCCAATCCGCTTGAAACTTCAGTTAGTCTAGAACTATTAGGCCTCATGCTCCCCAATTTAATTTGACAATGACTACATATAATTTATTTTCAGTGACATTTATTGAACTGTTTTCATTTAGATTAGAGTTTCTACTCATTTTCAAATACTCTCAAGAAAGCAGCAAAGTTTTACCATCACAGGTATTTAAAACAGCACCAAACAAATTAGACTATGGGGGGGATGGTTTTAACAAAGTGCATTTCCGTGTCTGCAAAGAAAAACAGTTAACGTCAAAATCTGTTTCACAAATTACTAAAATGAATAAGGTAAACACACCCCAGTGTATAAGAATTGCACTTTCTTTCTTTCTGCTACCTTGCACTATTTACTTCTCTTTAAGGAGAACAGAAGTGTATGAGGGAACAGTGGCAAATGTAACTTCACTATGTCAGTGATGAAGTGGCATGATAGAATTTTACTCCCTTGTTATAAACAATGTTGATTCTGGAGTTCTTGGATGCATATAAACAATATTTTTTTAATTAAGAAATACCTGAAAGACAACTGAGAATTACTGTGTGTGATCTGATCACAACACATTCAATGTTCAAGAAAACAGCAGGTATGAGGAATTTCTTTATTTATCTGGGGCATAGATGGTGCAGAGCTTAACCTGACAATGTCAAGCAATGATAGGATGAAAACTGGACTTTATGTAGTTCTCTGACCACCTCCTCCCATTCACACACACAAATACAATGTAAGGTAAATAATGAACTATTTCATTAAAATTGATAATGCCATATTACTATAATAAGGGTATAAGTGAAATCAGTATTAGGATCACATTACCTAAAATTATGAACATACTTTTTGTTCTATTCTTTCCGCTCTGCTTTTTCTCTCACTTTCATACTGCAAGTTGTTCGTTGAAATCTGTTCTGTATATTTATAACATTAATAAAAAGAAAATACGTCCACTTCTGATGCAAATTATGTGTTTGGAAATAGGACAATATTTCTTTCTTAGTATCTAAGCAACAGAAATGATACAAAGTCTTTTGCCTGATTCATACAAACTGACCTACTGAAGTCAATATAATTAGCTGTGCAAGAAGGGAAAGCAGATTTTATTGATAATATGGTCAATCAGAACAGAAACTCAGAAAACATGATGTGGTCCCTCTAAAATGAGGGGGAAATATTAAATTCATTCAACATACTGAAGATTATTATGGACTAAAAAATACATTACCTGAAGTTAACAGAAATTGTCACATAAAGTTGTAGTATTTTACCCTTGCCATGAATTTTGTGGTAGCACTTTCACAGTCAGTTGTATCTTTTTATAGCACAAAATAATTGCATTTTCCTCGTGTCCTAATGAGTTATCATTAACTTTCCCAGCTAAAAATCCCCGCCTACACTGGCTAAAGAATCTGATTCAGAGATGTATGGTTCTTTCGTGGCAAATTAGTAGTTTGGACTCTCTAGGTGGTTAGCATGAATGCATAAAGCTAGATAACAGTCATACAGGATTCATACTTGGTGACTCACTCTTACTTTATTTAGATAAGTATAACTACATTAATATCCGAATACCACACCACCGTTAATGTCTTCATTTTCACAACAGTCCTAAAACAGAAGAGTTGTTTTCCTCTATTTTGGTTCTGGGAACTAAAGAAGAGAAATACTAAAAACTAGATCCACAAAGGGTCTTGATCACCAGCCAAAATTCACAACCTGAAGTTAGACTCATTGCCCCTCACAGAAACATTTACAGGCTTCACAGATCCCAGTGAGCTGGCAGGGAACTCTTTGTGCTAGCTAAGAAAGAAATGCCTGCAAGTGTTTGAGCTTTGATTGACCATCCCACCCATACTGCCTCCACCCACCCCCACCTCCCCAAAAAAGGCATTAATATTAAAACAGAAGAGTCACAGAAATGCAGATACTCACCCAATGAACCAGGCAGCAGAGCACTCACCTTGGAGATGATCGTGCTGAGTGTCCCCTTCCTGCTTGGTGGGAAACAGCATTTGATCTCACCTTGTTTATATCCCAGGAGAGTACCACAGCAGCAAAACCACTAGGCATTTCTGTGGAGGGAATTCCAAATGAACTTGGTTCACATTAACAAATAAGTGTTTTTTATTGACCAAATGAATGTCTTAAATATAAATCTCTGCAATAATTCTTGTGGCTTTTAGTCTATGGAACCCAGTGAATGATTATTAACATAAAGTAAAACAGTTTCAGCTACACAGACTGACAAAGACTCATTCAATCTCCAGTATTTTAAGAGTTTGGGACCAAGTCAAAATAGAAAATGTCTAAATTAGGTCAATGGAGAGCCTTCTAACAAGCTGGTTATTGACTCTCAATGCTAGTGAGAGGCCAGAAGTGATACAAGATAGTTCTTAAATTGACTTTTCTAGGTAAGATCTAGATTGGGGGAAAATGCCTTAATTTCAGTTTAAGGTAAGCATTAAAGCAGGTCAGTGGCAGCAGGTTATTCAGCCACTTGAACATTTAGAAATTTAGACTGGTGAAAACATGGAGTATATTTCTCCATAGTACAGCGCTCCATGCCAGAATCAGCACCACTCTTTCTGGAGGGGGATTCAGCTCAGGCATAGCAGTGAGCAGGAATGAGTTTTCTCTAAGATTCCAGGCAGTTTGTTAGGAATGAACTCAAATATCTCTGCATAACACCTACATGCACTTTCTCTCCTGTATTTATCCTCCAGAAAAAGACAGTGAGCCACACTCAACAGTCAGCCTACCATGGATCTATTTAACTCAAAATCTTAAGAACCATGCACACCAAAAGAGAACAAGAAGAAGCCATAGTTCATAGGCATTAAAAGTGACATTGAAGCAGAGTGATTTATTATGTTGAATCCCTCCCCATTCCTTAGTCTTCATATCACTGTGATTATTTTACATCATTTTATCCAAAACCTGTTAAAAAAAAAGTCTTTTTTATTTTAACCAACAGATGCACATATTATTTGTGTTTAATTGGTAATAGTGAATACAAAAATGCAGTATTGCCAGTTAAACTTTTCCCCATTAAATCCTTCTTTGATATCACACAAACCAGCAAACACCTTTTTCTCTTTTAATCAAAACTACACTTGGCATTGGTAACTTTTTTTCTAAGGTACTCAGTGCTAACGATTCAGCCTGCATAATTTTAGTTGGAAAGGAGGATGTGCACTTTAAAAAGTCTACACCATGAAAAGATTCCAAATTAGCTGACTCTCTTCCAAATCAGATAGCCAGCCGAAAAAAAAAAAAAAAAAGTGGTCAATTCAGCCTCTGAGGCAGCAGGCAGCAATGGAAGCATCCCTTTCTTCTCTAACCAAGCAGCTGCTGAATAGTTTTTTGTACGTAAATATCCTACCAAGCTTATAACTGGGCATAGAAAAAGACTAGACTTCTATTCATACTTTCAGAAATGTATGCACATAAGCAAAATATTAAAAAATTTAAACATGCTGTTAAAGCATATATTTCTGTGTTTGACACTCAACCTGGAAAACATTGTCGCACTTGACTACCATCATTACTGAAACACTTTCCCTTTTTTCTCACAATTTCCTCAATGGAAACACCTAACTGAAATTCAGAGAAGTGTTCACTGGTAAAATTAAAATACACTAACCAAGGAATTCAATGATTATATCATGCACAATAAAGAAACCCCCTCACAACTTCAAATCCTTGCTGTGATTCACTAGCAGAAACGGAGTTAAGAGACAACCTTCTTTAGTCTTAGCAGGCAAGAGTGAAGACGTATGCACGTGATTACTGATTTATTAAGTCTTACTAAAAGCTTCTCTCACTGGGCACAAACACAAGACATTTTTGATCAAATTCACTAGGCGATCCATAAAAACCACACATTTCTTCATTCTGAACTTCAGCTGAAGGGAACCGTCTAAGCTACCACAAACACAAAGAAAGAAGCATGTATACAAATTCTTTGCCCTGGTCCTCTCTGTAGGTGTGTCCTTCAAAATCATACAACTACTCACAAACGGATTAGTTGAAGAAAGAAATATTCCTCTCTGTTAAAATTTATGGGAAATATTTTTATATCAAAGGGTTCCAGGTTTTATCTCAGCACTCCAAATGCAAATATTTTTGTAGGAAGAAAAAATGTATTTTCTTTTAACTTTAGGATATTCCAAAATGATGCTGTTTTCTAAATGAACTCATCTGTTTTGTTTACCTTGACAAAGGAAAGAGTATCAGTTGCAAGATCAGCCTGAAGAGTTTATAACTTACTGTGGTACTTTGAGTGGACAGCTCATTGGTCTGAAGAAGAAGGGACTCCTATGTGAAACAAAATTAGAAAACAGAGCAGCACGCGAAGCACTCATTACATTTTTAGATCTCCAATTTGAAATATGCAGCACTTATTCCCCTCCCATGAGTGAAGGCCAATCTAGAACACAGCAGGCACATCCTTTTGAGTAAATTTGCCAGTGCCAGCCACATGTCAGAGATGATTAGTGAGGCAGAGACGCCAGCAACCTCCTCTGACATCAGAGGTCAGATAAAGGAGAGTGCGACAAAAGCTGAAAAGCATCAACCCTTCAGTGATGATGTGGCTGATCTGGCATACCTGCTATTCCCATCACTTCTCAGTACTTCTTTTATTGGCATTACCTGCTGTGAGAAGAGTCTCTCTAGAACTGGCAGCTTGATTTCAGTCTGAGGAAAATAATCATAATATGGTAGGAGAGAATCAGACTGCCAACTCCTGCCTTTCAAGTAGTGAGTTGAGTGCACTGCAAAAAGGCAGATAATAATATTCAGCTCACACCCTTCTCAGATGGAGCAAACACCCCTAGACTGCCATAAACCAGGCAGGTTTAGTCTGATGCATTAAAAACACACATATTTTGGCCTTCTTTGTGAGAAACAGTCTGCAAAACAGATAAGAATAACATCTATTGTCCTTGGAGTGTAAGAAGTAGTCCAGAGAAAAATTATTGTAGGGTTGCTGGGCTACCAAATACCCTTGCCTACCAATAACACTATCTGATTTTAGACTATGAGAAAGCTGTTTCTCCACTAAGCTATTCTCCTACTGTGAAGACCATCTTTTATACATCTGTTGTATAAGTAATGCCCATATCATTTACAATATTTTGCCCCAGTAGTCCTTTTTCCTGGATATTTTTATGTCCTTTTGCATTAAGAACCAATGACATTGATTCTTAGGCATCTCAGACTGGTGTTTTATCAATCATTATGACATATCAGAGATTTATTTTTTTTAACCTGGTGTAGAGTCCTGCATCTAATTCTCTTCAAAAGGTCTGAACACACCGGGCCAAATGTCATTCCTGTGTACAAACCTGAACGAGCTTGTTTGCTGCTCTGCAGGCTCAGGAACCAGTGACACTGAACAGATATTCCAAAGGGCAGAATTAGAGTTTATCAGACATTTTAAAACTTAGAAGTGGTTATGGAGGGCAGAAGAAGGTCATTCCTTCTTGGATCTCTAAGCAGATATCATCAATGAAGTGATTATTCAGTTCTTCATCATTAACATAATTTTTCTTAGCTCCATATCAGTTAGCTTCCCACAGCAGTATAAAACCATTTAAGCAACATGTTTATATAAACAAATTTATTATTTCAACATTATTTTGAATGGAGGGGAGAACGAGATGGAAGAAATTGCCAGAATATTGCATATCTCTTTTTAATTAACTCACTGCAGTGTTATTTACAGTTAGCCTTTCTTCCTTTATATTGTTGAGCTTACAGAAACAAGAAGTGCTTTGTGCTTTTTGCTGCCTCTGCAGAATTAGTCCATTAGCAAGCACTATTCCTTCAGATTGTGCCAACCTCGCTGGTGCTGTTGGTCAAGAATGCCCTTTCACCATACGTCTGTTCTGCTGTTTATGAAGGCAAATATCTTTATATCAGTTCCATTTGTATTAAAAAAAAAGTTTGCAAATTAGTATCTCTCGAATGGATAATGTGTTTTCTTATATTTTAAATTATCTGTCTCATGATAAACAAAGAATCCATAAAGTTCTAGCTTTCAGCTTCTAAGATGCAGCAAATCCTCATAGTCAC
Source organism: Psophia crepitans (assembly GCA_013399095.1). Classification (NCBI taxonomy): domain Eukaryota; kingdom Metazoa; phylum Chordata; class Aves; order Gruiformes; family Psophiidae; genus Psophia; species Psophia crepitans. Next base: position 67,414 of record VWZZ01006316.1, on the reverse strand, counting down.
TCTACATTGCAGTAAACAAAAGCATGATGCAGAACTTAATTTTACTCAAAATGTTTATCAGACTTCAAAATAACATGTTTTCCAGGCCTTAGATATATGCCCTGGATTTTATTCTCCTGATGGAACTTTCCTTTCACAGCTCATCTCTGAAATCATCTCAAAATACTGTGCTCATGATTACCACCTGTTCATTTACTCTTCCATCACTTCCTCTCTCCATTCTGTCTTTTATCAATCTCAAAACTCCCTGAGAATGTGCAGAACCCACAGGACACAACATCCAGCATTAGGAACATTCATAGAACTTCAATACTGTATTTTAAACACATAATTGCACTTCTATTATAAGGTACACTTTGAAAATTCAGCTCCATTTTTCCACTACAGACTGGCTCAAGTTCTCTAATGCCACTGCTGAGACACAGGAGACTTTCTTTGAACTGTAAAAGTGAAACACACTGCCATGGGAAATAAAATTATGTTGATTGCACATGCTCAGCAACAGTTTCCATACAAACTCAATAAAATTCTTATATTTGCTTTTGTATAAGATGATAACATGTAAGATTGCCATAAAATATTTAGTAGGTGACTTTTAAAGGAAGTATTATTATACTCTTAAAATATACTATAACAGCTGGTGTAATGACGGGTATCTATAATGATAAGTATCTCACCATGAAACCCCTAATCATCTCTCTCTAATTATATAATATTCTTAAATAATTTAATTTAGCTGCCCTTTTTTCCATGATTAAATTAATTTCAAACAAGATAGTACTGAAATGATTAAAATAAGAACACATACACAGAGAATAAGCATGAGCTATTGTGGCTTTACCACAACATGGAAACTGGAGGCTGTTATCTTGGAGGAAATGTATATTGCTAGGTTGCAAGTTATTTTCCCAGCACCATTTATAAGCATCAGGGCCATTTTATGTCTTTCACTCCTGTGTATCAGTAGATACTGTTAACCAGTTGGGAACATTTTTTATGATTTATTTTTTCAGCACATATGAATGTGCAGTTGTGTGCATGCACTCCATATTTTTAATACACCTGCAGATAAAGACTAATAAATGAAAATAAAAAAAAGACTTTAAAAATAAACTGTACTGGGTCTGGCTGAGGTGGAGTTAATTTCCCTGCAGCAGCCCTTACAGCGCTGTGCATGGGTAGCAGCAAGGTGTTGGTAACACACCAGGGTTTTGGCTACTGCCGAGCAGTGCCGGCACACATCAAGGCTGGGTCTCCAACCCTTCTTCCACCCCCTCAGCAGTAGGCTGGGGGTGGGCAAGATCCTGGGAGGGGCTGACCCAGATTGGCCAAATGGATATTCCATACCAGATGACGTCTGCTCAGCAATGGGAAGCTGAGAGAGAGGGGGAGGAACAGGGGGCATTCATTTTTTTCAACATTTTGTCTTCCAGGGTAACCACTACGCTTTTTGGAAGCCCTGCTTCCCAGGAAGTGGCCAGACATCGCCTGCTGATGGGAAGGAGAGAATAATCTTTTGTTTTTCCTTGCTTTGCTTCCGCGTGTGGCCTTGCTTTCACTATATTAAAACTGCCTTTATCTAAACCCACGATTTTGGATTTGTCTTTTCCATCTTTTTTTTTTTTCCCCTGTTCCCTCTCTGCCCTGCTGAGGAGGGGAGTGATAGAGCGGCTTGGTGGGCACCTGGCGTTTAGCCAAGGTGAAACCACTACATAAACATAGGGAACAATCAAAGAGCATGGAAGAATGCAAAATTCATAAATAAAACTGAAGAGGCTTAGAAGTCTAGGGGGTTTTGTTTCTTTGTTTGGTTGGTTGGTTTTTGCTTGTCTGTCTTAGAAATGTCTGGGAAAATATGTTCTTCCATTACTCTTATCCTCTGTCACAGATGAAGGATTTCAAAGCAGTGAAAATAATAGGGAAAGGAATAACCAGAGGCAGGTGAAGGAACGTTGTTTAGAAAATCCTTATCCTGATCTTAAAGACAGAAGTTACACGCAGTAGAAAGGGAATTTCATGATTCTCACCATATGTTTAACTAGATTTATTATCCAACACCAAAATTGCCAAGAAGAACCTGATTTTCCTTTGTAAAAGCAGTTCTAAGGAACATGAAAGAATTTTCTCTATGCAAGAATTTCTTCTAGTATACAACAACTGGCACTTGCAATAACCACATGAAACTATTTGTTGTCTTTTCATCTACAACTTCTCAGCTTGCCTGGAGAAGCTGTGAAAGCCCCATCATTGAAATTGTTCAAGGTCAGGCTGGAAAGGACTTTGAGCAACCTGATCCAGTGAAAGATGTCCCTACCCATGGAGGGGGAAGAGTTGGACAAGGTGATCTTTAAAGGTCCCTTCCAACTCAAGCCATTATATAAGTCTATGAGTCTATTTATGCTTATCTGTGGCTCCTTTTAGTTATTTGTGGAAAAGATGTATTACACTCAAAGTGTTCCTAGCCAACAGAAATTATAAACTTCCTGTGCAGTATTGTCATCTTGTAGCAGCATCCTAATTCACAACAGGGGATTCTTAGCTGTTACTGCAATTTCTGAAATAATCATGATGTCTGCAGTTGGTAAAAGCCCTATAACAGTTCTAACAATGAAATGCCAATGAAGGGTAAACTGCAGCAGCGTAAAACTCAATTTCTCTCTTTCTGCAAAATAGGACTGAATTTTGGCTGTGGTTTTAGAAACATGAGTGTTTCGTCCTGAATTATGACCGACTGGTATTTTATAATGTCACTGCTCCTCCACGTCCAATTCCAAATTTAATGTTGAACAAAGATGATAGACCAGAAATCTATTTGTTTCTTTGTGACCAGTAAGGACGTAAAATCCACAGAAAAACTGATTTTGTGTGCTGTTTTCTCAGCCCTGCTGTCATCTTCATATCATTTTATATTTATGGTGATCCCTCAACAAACTTTCATCACTCCTTTTTTCTGCTTACATAGATGCTGTGGATGTCTATTGTTATAGTCATTCTCACTTGGAGATTCGCCCACAGTGAACAGCTTTGGCTGTCTGCTAATAACTGAAGGTATTTTCCATGTCAAACTTGACATTCATGAGTCCATAACACATGCCAATTTGAAGGTTTCTAATGGATATTTCAGTCTGATTACCTTTATTTGTGTTTACTGAAATGGCCATTTCTTAATTCCTGAGCATTCCTTGCAAGCTAAAACAAAGAAACAAACAATATGGAGAACAAAATAAACAGATCTACTTTCACAAATTGTGTAAGTTTACATAAAGATTTAAGGTAAGGTTCCCAATTTTGGCAAGTTTGTCTTCTTTATACACAACTCTAGCTTTATCTGTAAGGCGTTATTTTTGACAAAACAATGAAACACTTTTCCACATTTACTGCTGTGGAAGAAATTTCTTTTGTAGTGGATATTTGGGGAGCTGAAGCGAAAATCCATCCAGCTTGCTTTGAGAAAAGTTTCCAGAGAATACAACTTACTTTTGCGAAAACTTGAAATACCGAGTGTCAGATAATCAATGCTACACTGGAAAGAGATTCATCAGGGAGATAACATGGCCTAACAAACTGAAGGCTTTATAAATCAGTGTAAGAATCCTGTAGTAGACCTGGTAGTGCGACTGGAATTAACAATTCAACAAATAATGATGTAAAAGACTCTGTGTGGGATGCACTGAGCCAGCAGTCAGGTACACAGGCTGAACCGTGTCAGCCCAACAGCATTTCCCTGGAGGACAAGGAAATGTCAAGTTCAAAGAGGAAATGCTGTGCCACGAACTCAACGGCTTCACACAGAAATAGCAAGCATAGAGCCAGAAGCTTCTGTCTCTCCCAGTAAATGGGAGGATAAGGATGTTTATTACCATCTGGACGATGTACTATCTAGATAAATGTGGAAAAGGGGAAAAGAGGTATCCTCATTATGGTGGGTGGACCTTGGCTGGATGCCCGGTGCCCACCAACCCACTCTATCACTCCCCTCAACTGCACAGGGGGAGAAAAACACAACAAAGGGCTCATGGATCAAGATAAGAACAGGGAGAAATATTTCACCAATTACCATCAGGGGCAAAACAGACTTGGGGAAAAATTAATTTCATTTCTTATCAGTCAAATCAGAGTATGATAATGAGAAATAAAGTCAAATCTTAAAATACCTTCACCCAACCCTTCCCTTCTTCCCAGGCTCAACTTCACTCCTGGTTTTCTCTACCTCCCTCTGCTCCCCCCCAGCTGCACAGAAGGACAGGAAATGGTGTTGCGGTCAGTTCATCACACATTGTCTCTGCTTTTCCTTCCCTCTCAGGGGCAGGACTCCTCACACTCTTCCCCTGCACCAGCATGGGATCCCTCTTACAGGAGACAGTCCTCTACAAACATCTCCAGTGTGAGTCCTTCCCACAGGCTGCAGTTCTTCGCAAACTGCTCCAACATGAGTCCCTTCCATGGGATGCAGACTTTCAGTAACAGACTGCTTCAGTGTGGTTTCCCCATGGGGTCACAAGTTCTGCAGCAAACCTGCTCCAGCATGGGCTCCTCTCTTCACAGCTCCACAGGTCCTGCCAGGAGCTTGCTCCAGTGAAGATTTCCCACAGGCGTCACAGCCTCCTTTGGGTGCATTCACCCGCTTCAGTGTGGGGTCCTCCATGGGCTGCAGGTGGATATTTGCTCCCCATCATCCTCCATGGGCTGCAGAGGGACAGCCTGTTTCACCACGATCTTCTCCATGGCCTGCAGGGGTATCTTTGCTGCAGCACCTGGAGTACCTCCTCCCCTTCCTTTTTCTCTGACCTGCATGTCTGCAGAGTTGTTTCTCACATATTCTCATTCCTCTCTCTGGCTGCAATTGCTCTTGGCATTTTTGTCCCCCTTCTTACCTATGTTATCCCAGAGGCGCTACAACCATTGGTGATGGGCTCAGCTTTGGCCAGTGGTGGGTCCATCTTGGAGCCAGCTGGTATTGGCTCTATCAGACACAGGGGAAGCTTCTACCAGCTTCTCACAGATACCACCCATGTAACCACTACCCCCTGCTACCAAAGCCTTTCCATGTGAGCCCAATATACATGACAAAGGATAAAGCTCTATGTCTCCCTCATCTCTAACTAATATATACTGTACTGTATCTGGATGTACACTCCATCCCAGGTAGTTATCTAACTGTTGTTCACTTCAGAACACATACAGAGCACTCATTCCACATCTCTATGTTCATACAGGACATAAAGTGATTTCCCATTACCTGGTAACAAATTTAAGATCCTTCTTGTGCAAGCTACTGTCTCCTATAACAGATTTCTTCAAGAGAAACCTTCAAAAAATGCTCAAAAATGTACTACTTCAGATTCCACAGACTGATAAAGATGTATGGAAATAGTGGGGAAATGGAGAAAGGGGAAAAAAGCTTTATTCATACATATTTTTAAATTAAAAAGTTGAAACAGAGAAGGGCATGGGCAGAGAAAACAGAGAAAACAAACTTGGGAAAATAGATTCTATATCCTCTTCCAACATAGCCTTTCTGTGCAATTTTGTGCAAGTTCCGTAGCTCCTCCGTACCTCCAATTCCCAAATGCAATAACATAACAACTCTCGCAGCATGTTGCTCAGAAACAGAGGAAAAAGTAGGCATACAAACAAGCCAGATAGGCAGATTTGCACAGATGGATAAAGGTTTAACCTGAATGAGTTTAATAAAATGTTCCATTTACAGGTGTTTGCAAATAAAATTAACCTAAATTAAAACATAATCTGTAAGATTTAGAAGTGGTCTGTCATTAATAAATATACTTTTACCATGTGCAAGAGAGATTGAACTCTCCGAGACTATCAGGCAGAGAAAATACAAGAAATATTTGAATCCATCTCCAAATACCTTCAGGTGAGATGGAAGGATGAGGAGGAAAAACTCCATCACTTTTTAAATCATTGTTGTAGCTTTATGTTAATATTTAACAAGGATTTAAAAGACCATTGAGAATATGAAATGTCTATTTTGTATGCATTCAGAAGAGAGAATTTGGTTTAACAACCATACTGACTGATGATGAATCTTTCTCCTTCTCTATTACTATAATTTCTTCAGAGGGTTATAATGTACCTGTTGGCCTTTTCCTATGCAATAAAGATTTTCTGGGGAAACCTGTAGTTACAGTGGATTGGTAGTACTAAAATAAGCTCTGTTATCTGACCCCTTTGGCCTCGTTAAACTATTTAAAGTATCTTGGTTTATGTTTTAGCAAGTTAATGACTGTGGCATTCTCTGGAATCTGTTCCCAGGGGCAGACTCTTAGCTGTTTCTAAGAGCCATTTCCCCCCCTCACCCTCCTTTGACCTTGGAGGCCACTTTTTCATCAGATTCAGTTGGAAAACTACCATGAGGCATTTGTTTCATCAATAATCTGTATTGTCACATGGTCACGGGTGTAGATCAACCCTCATGCAAAAGAAGGATTCAAAATTTCCAACTTCAGAACTTGCAACTTTGTCACTATACAATTTACAGAATGTGGAATGCAGAAAAAGGGAACTGGTGACTTGGGAGGAATATAGAGATGTAGTCAGACTATGCAGGGATGCAACAAAGAAGGCTAAGGCCCATTTGGAATTAAATCTGACAAGGAATGTCAAGGACAACAAGGTGGCCTTTTCAAATACATCAGCAGCAAAAGGAAAAGTAGGCAAAATGTGGGCCCGCTGCTGAATGAAGGGGGTGCCCTAGTGACTGATGATACAGAGAAGGCGGAGTTACTAAATGCCTTCCTTGCTTCAGTCTGTATTGCTAAGGCTGGACCACAGGAATCCCAGACCCTGGAGGTAGGAAAGAAAGTCTGGAGAAAGGAAGACCTGCCCTTGGTCAAGGAGGATTGGGTTAGAGAACACCTAGGCAAACTCGACATCCAGACATCCATGGGCACTGATGGGATGCACCCATGAGTGCTCCGGGAGCTGGCAGATGTTATTGCTCGGCCATTTTCCAGCATCTTTGAGAGGTCATGGAAAACAGAAACGATGCCTGAGGACTGGAAGAAAGCCAGTGTCACTCCAGTCTTCAAAAAGAGTAAGAAGGACGACTGGGGAAACTACAGGCCAGTCAGCCTCACCTCCATCCTTGGAAAGGTGACGGAACAGCTCATTCTGGGGGTTATCAATAAACATCCAGGGGAGAAGAAGGTTGTCTAGAGCAGTCGACATGGATTCACCAAGGGCAAATCATGCCTGACCAATGTGACAGCCTCCCACGATGGCATGACTGGCTGGCTGGATGATGGGAGAGCAGTGGACATCATTTAGCTTGTCTTCCGCAAGGCTTTTGATACTGTTTCCCGTAACATCCTCATTAGAAAGCTTAGGAAGTGTGGGTTGGATGAGTGGACAGTGAGATGAATTGAAAACTGACTGAAAGGCAGAGCCCAGAGAGTTGTAAGAAGTGGTGCCGAGTCTAGTTGGAGGCCTGTACCTAGTGGTGTGTCCCAAGGGTCAGTGCTTGGTTCAGTCTTATTTCACATATTCATCAATGGCCTGGACAAGGGGACAAAGTGTTCCCTCAGCTTCACTGCACTAAACTGGGAGGAGCGATCAACGCACCAGAAGGTTGCGCTGCCATTCAGTGAGACCCGGACAGGCTAGAGAGTTGGGCGGAAAGGAACCAAATGAAACTTAACAAGGGCAAGTGTAGGGTCCTGCACCTAGGGAGGAATAACAGCCCCAGGCACCAGTACAGGTTAGGGATTGACCTGCTGGGAAGCAGCACTGCAGAGAAGTACCTCCGAGTCATGGGGAACAGTAAGCTCTCCATGAGCCAACAGTGTCCCCTCATGGCCAAGAAGGCCAATGGTATCCTGGGGGGCATGAAGAAGAGTGTGGCCAACAGCTTGAGGTAGGTTATCTTCCCCTTCTACTCTGCCCTGGTGACGCCACATCTGGAGTAGTGTGTGCACTTCTGGGCTTCCCAGTATAAGAAATATAGGGAACTACTGGAGAGAGTCCAGCAGAGAGCTATAAAGATGATTAGGAGCCTGGAGCATCTCTCATATGAGGAAAGGCTGAGAGAGCTGGTTCTGTTTAGTCTGGGGAAGAAAAGACTGAGAGGGCATCTCAATACTTACAAATATCTGAAGGGCGGGTGTCAAGAGGATGGGGCCAGACTCTTCTCAGTAGTGCCCAGCAACAGGATAAGGGGCAACAGGCACAAACTGGAACACAGGAAGTTCCAACTGAATATGAGAAAAAGCTCCTTTATTTTGAGGGTGACAGAGCACTGGAACAGGCTGTCCAGAGAGGTTGTGGAGTCTCCTTCTATGGAGACATTCAAAACCTACCTGGACATTCCTGTACAACCTGCTCTGGCACAGGGATTGGATGAAATGACCACTAGAGGTCCCTTCCAACTCAATGTGAATCATTGAATAAGCGACATTAAATATTTCTAGAAGAGTAAATATTTTATGAAAAGAGAGAAGGAAAGATAACAAGTGGTATATCTAAAATTTTCTTCAACATACAGGCTATAGTCTATTACAAAAGATCATTTTTAAGCCATAGGAAAATTATTTCTTCCCATACTTAAAAACATGAAAAGGAACTCAATCTACATATATGATAATATCGATTTAAAAAACTTAAAAATTCCAGTGCAAATGGAGCCACTTATCTCGCATACTAAGATACCCTAAGAACTGTGTATAACAAGATGTCCTAATATTCATCAACTTTTACATAACTATTTTTATTAGTGATTATAATTTTTAATCCTGTTCCTGAATTATCTGAGAATTCAATTTAAAAGAAAAAGAGTTTTAAAGGAAAAAAATCCTACAAAAATATGTTTCCAGTCAAAGATTTGTACAGGTTCCCTCTCAGCAAAATGCATGATTTCTCATTTTTGTTTTTAAATGTATGTTTTTATTTCTATGTAAACTTAACTTGGGTTTGTTGCTACATCATAAAAGTATCTGATGGATAATTTTTGAGAACTAATTAAATGCATGGATTTCTTTTATTGAGTCTGGGTCTACAGAGAAATTACATAACAGATTCAAAACTAATCAAGAATATTATAATTATAAATTGAGTTCTGCAGGGATAGCTGCTGGGTTATTTGGTGCATACAGTGTGCAAAGACCACCTGGCAGGAACTGAAGCACATATTTTAAATATCTAACACACTTCAGAATTAGTGTCACTGTGTTCCTCTGGGCTTTCTTTCTATAATGTCCGTATTTAGACACAAATTGTCAGGGTAGGAGCCTCTGTGTTCACTAAGTTTACCATGATGCAGAATGAACATATCCACTACCTTTATATTAATATTTTGCTGAAATATTTCAGAGACATCATGAGGAGCAGTCCTTGGATGAAAGAAATTCTGCTTACCTCAAGGGCAGAGGTATCATGTCATAAAGACTGCTACAGCTTAAGAGGGTTAAAAGCCAATGGCTCTAAAGAGTAACCTCTGAAGTTCAAACTCATGACCATTGATGTTTTCAGGGTTTTCTTCACCATAGCTGATTTTCAGATGCCCCACACTGCTCCCCTGAGTTGCTCTGGACTTCATACCACTGTCAACACTCTTTCGAAACAAGACAGGTCTTCTACAATGTACAGGTCATAACTTTTTAGTCACCTCCTCTTCTTTCTTAACTGCAGCTCAACCACTTTTGTCTTCTTTCCTGGTCTGTACCTAGATTTCCTTTCTTTTACTCTATTTCAAATAAAACTGAGGCATTTTGACACACATTGCTTACTTCCTTCTGAACTCTTGTGAAGGTTATCTGGCTCTGTTCATCCTGCTTTCAAATGATGTCATAACAAAAATGTAGTGGAGGACCTGCTGGAAAAGGCTTAAACATAACTAGCTTTGTTTCTAACACATTTTTGTTGTAAAGACACTGTAGAGAACACCTGCTTCATGAATAATTACATGGGACCTACTGATCCCAAGCTGTCAAGCTGAGGAATAGCATAAATGTTAGCTTTCCAGCTGTCGTCACGAAACAGCCTGATGGACAGATCTTACAGTTTCTAACACTGTGCCAAGGCAAAGGCAGAGAGCACCTTCAGAGTTTACTTTTCCATTTACATGTGTGTAAATGTTTATAACATTCTTAGTATCACCACAAGTCCATTTTAGTTCTTTCCCACTTCAGTGCTAGCTAGAATCAAAGGAAAACCTTTAAAGAAATGCTCCCCCACCCAGGGTTACTTCATTAGAGTATTATATTGCACTGGAAAGAAAAGTATAGAATTTGTAGTTTTCAGGATATAAAACTCAAGAATGGTGTTCCCTTAGGACAGACTGGGAAAAAATAGTAATTCATTTAGAGAGAAAGTTAAAGCAACCACAAAAATAAATAAGTAAATAAAATTTAAAATAAAATAACCATTTCTGTGCCTAATTTTTTTGTTTAAAAAAAGCTTAATAACCTAATTTTCAGAGTTGGACATGTACATTAGTATTTTAATTCTGTAATGGGAAATCTACTCACAATGGGGACTTAATTGCATGTATCACTTGCTCTTAATTCCCTTTCATTTTACCCTGCACTCTAAAGAGAGCTGAAGGGTATTACAAAATTCCAGGGAACTGGAGATACTTCAATCTATGTCAGTACGTTGGATTTTTACCTGTAAAGAGCTGGGATTAATCTAGCTTCATGATCATTACTCCTAAGATACTCAATGTGAAATAAAAAATATAAATTGTATCTGTCCACTTCCTCTGGGAAAGCATTTTTAAAAAGTTAACAGCATAGATGACATATCCAACAGGAAAATCAGTGACTTAACTGGCTTATGTGTTGAATCCTGTCTTATTATGGTTTATATACATAGCTAGTGAGCAGAAAGAAGCTTGCACTATCCTCATATGTGCTGTTTCCATTCCACAGAATCAGAGAAGCTTCGGCCTCAAGTACTCTCTATTTTCTTTTCTACAAACACTAAGCTGCTGAAAAAGTATAGATTGAGAGTAGGAAAGAAAATTACTCCTCTTCTACTTCTGTTAATATTTGTGCCTATAGCCAGAGTGAAGGTCAGCATGCTACCACATGAGAGATTTAGTTTGGGGAATCCAGACAGGTTACAGTCTGCGAATGGAAATAAATCCAAATGTTACGGTGACAAAATAAAAGCACTGCATTGTTCCTAACAGTGTGTTCAATTTACTTTTAAAAAAATTACAACATAGAATGATCTTCCATTTTTACATAAAAGAATATAAAGCCCAAGCTATACAATGGTAAAACAATTATAAAAAATAATAACAAACATCAACACAGAAAATTTTTCTTCATAAAAAATGCTGAATCACCTGCAGGCATTTTTGGATCCTGAACACTGAAATTAAAACGTTGCTCAGTGGTAGCTTTGCAGTGAATGTACCACACTTATTCAACAGGAGAAATGTCTGATTACCATAATAGATTTAGTCATCTTTACAGATGTGGTTTTTGAGTCTGCTGCTCCATTCGGAAGTAAAGCAGTATCTGGTTTTATTAGCACTTAGACGGAAAACTATTGTATGGGATCAGGAAAACTAAGGAAGCACCAGAAACTGTCATTTTTTTTTCTCTATTGTCTCCTTTCTCCTTTTTTGAATAAAGTACCTCAAAATCTAGGTGGGTTAGAAATGAAGCTCTTACCATTTGTCAAAATGAAAGCTTAGTTAGGAGTAGTAGCCCCAATTTTCTTTCTAAATTACAATTCAAGTAATTACATTCTGCTTAATTAAGTTCCCATTGTTTCAGTTAGATAAGCTATTTCTTGTTTTCTGTTCTAAAGCAGAGCTCATAGCAATGACTATAGATGAAGCCATACAGAAGCCAATGTTTTGGTGTCCTGTAAATAAAATAGGTGAATTGTTACCTAATTTGATAGATATAAAAACAATTTAAAATTCAGCTAGAATTCCTTTATTTGGGTAGCCATATTAAAAAGTTGAAATTCATAGAACTTGTTTACCTTTAGCAGCAGGGGGCTGCCACTGTGTCTGTGAGGAAGGAGAGGATAGGGGTTGTCCTGTGCTGGACATTGTCAGTTCCACAACAAACCCACTACAGGACACAGCCAAGCCCACTGATGAAGCTGGCGGCAGCTCTGGGGAAAAACATTTAGGAAAAAAAAATAATAAATAGAGCAGAGAGAAGAACAAGGAGAAAAAAATAAGTGTGAGAAACAACCCTGAAAACAGCAAGGTTGTGGAAAAAAGGGGAGGAGATGGTCCAGACACCAGGGCAGATATTTACGTGCGGCCCATGGGGGAGCAGCCATTTCCCTGTAGCTGGTGGAGAGGACCCACGCTGGAGGAGAAATCCATACTGCAACCCATGGAGGACCTCATGCCAGAGTAGGTGGATATTCCCTGAAAGAACTGTGGAGAGCCCACACTGGAAAAGTTTATTCTGAAGGACTGTGGCCCATAAAAGCCCATGCTAAAACAGTGGAACAGTGTGAGATGGAAGGAACAGCAGAGAGGAATTGTTAAGAACTGACTACAACGAGCCCATTTCCCATGCCCTTCTTGCACCGTTCACTGAAGAGAAGGTGGTATCAGAATCGTTAATGAGAGAGTAACTTGAAGCCTGTAAAGAAACGGGGGTGGAAGGAAAATGTTTTAACTTTGTTGTCTTTACCACTTGGATAAAGATTCGCCATCTGAATCTATTTTAACTGTCAATAAATTAAAGGCAGTTTCCCCAAGTTGACTGTGTTTTACCTATGATGCTAACTGGCAGGTCATCTCCCTGTCATCTTCTTGACCCACCAGCTATTTCACCTCAATTTCTCCCCGTCCTGTTGAGGAGAGAGAGTGACAGAACAGCTGAGTGGGTATCTGGCAGCCAGCCAAGGTCAACCTTAAAACTTCCTCTGCAAAATCGTTAGTGATTCAAAGATCATCTTTATCTTAAATTACACTTTTATTAAGTAACACTTGCATTCACATGCATAGGAGTCTGCACCCTGAATAGCAGTCTTTTTCATGGAGTAAAATCTGCCAGACTAGATTTATTTCTATGAACCGTTCTGTTTGGAGTTCAGATGGTCAGCAATGCCTTTAATTTTATTTTTTTTTCCCTCTTTCTATGGGTTTCAGGCCGTGGTTGTGTTGTCAGTTTGACAAGTGCTTCTCACAGATGTTTTCTCATTTTAGCCTGCAAAATGTCTCCTTGTAAATAGACATATATTGAGACCCAAAGTGTAAAACACTAAGGTATCTGTTGACTTAAATGTGAACAAAAGCAAAGCAATTTTGCAAAAAAGTTTGTGATAAGTGCATGTGTAGAAAATTTCCATTTTGTTTGCAAAAAACTATTATCTGTATATTGATACTTGAGCTTAATGTTCAACAAGCACAACCTAAAATTGCCAGAAATTCAAGGAGGAAGGTGTTATTTACCTCCTCTCCTTGGTTAAAAAAAAAAAAAAAGTTTCCACAAGGTCTAACGTACAGGCTACCTTCCTAATTCTCATGGGGTCACCATAAGTATGAACAAACTGGGACTTTGGAAAGAAGCATTTCAAAAGATAACGGGGAAAAAACAAACCAAACCAGATGAAACAAAAAAACACCCTACAAAGTTAGATGGGTAGAAGGCAGTGTCTTGGAAGCACATGAGAGAAGTAAATATTAGTACTGAACACAGCTCTGCACTTATGGATTATTTTGGGCAGTTTAACTGCAAGTGATGATGCTGGATGGGTGATGTGTAGGGAGTCCAGGAACTAATGGTTACCTCTAAAATACTACTCATTAGATGGTATTACATTACTGACTTACTAAAAACTCTATCTTATACATGTAGTGGTTGTGTTTTTCTGAATTTTCAGTCATGCTCCTTTCCCCAAATATAGTTCCCTTTATTCCTACACATCTAAGAAGCGAAAATTCAGAGAAGCAGCATTCAGGATTTCGCTACTTTCTGGGCAGCATTTAAGCTAAGCTATCACGTTTGTCAAGAACAACCATAAATACATTGTCTTTGGCTCTTGCTGTAAAACAGCTACCTGAAAGGTTATCAATACCTAAATGTTTTATTAAGCACATCTTGGACAAGGTCTGTTTAAATGTGTACTGCAAGTATCCTAGAAGTCTTGTGCTTTTTGTAGGTAAGTCTCTTCCAGAGGCAAATTATTTTTTATGAACCGTGGAAATGTCTGTTTTATCAAGAACGCTGAAGAGAACACTGAAGACAATGCAGCTGGAGGCAAGAAAATCTCCTAGATTTAATGTAATAATCTTTAAAGAAACTCCTGTGGACCATTGCCTATATGTTTGTCCTTCACATTTCCAAATTTCTCAGGGAAGGTGACAAACATTTGGGATAGGCAAAAATACCAAAAAACCCTGCATTTCTTGGAAATTCGGTTTTGTTCCTATAGTTCTTTGACTTCGATGAAATTCAGAAATGTCCAGAAACCTTCAGAAAAAAGGCTTCTTTGCCCTCTCTCTTTCTTTCTTTCATTTTCTTTTTTGCCAAGGAGATTTCTGGACCTCAAACTGTGCCATTTACACTTTAACAGGAAAAGGAAAAAAAAAAAAAAGAGAGAAAAAAAGAGAAACTCACTTGAAGCAAAGAGCACTGACAAATCTTAGAGAAGAAGAATAAATTGCTTCATTGCAATGATAACCCCCTCTTGTATGTAATTTGTGAAAAACCAACTGTCATAAAAATTCTTAATTTATAGTATTCACCAAAATGCTACTAACTGAAAAGCATTAATCAACATCACCAACTTAATGTGCTTTGTCAAACTTCTCAGTCTCTTCTGCCAAAGATGAGCATTTTTGACAAGTAGATTGATTAGTGAGCTAACAGTGTTTGACTGAGGGGAGAGCATGTGACAAGAACCTTAAAAAAAGATGTTAGTAGTAATTCTGTTTGCTCATACATAAACTATGTACAATACTATTGTTTTGCAAAGCGCATGTCAATAAGACTGATAAATTATTATTAGTTATAAGAAATTCTGTTCAAACTTGATCTCATTCTCCTTGTGAAATAATTTATAAAGAGTGAAAATATGCAACTGATTTGAAAGATGTCCATTGGACCTGAATAATAATCAACTAGAGAGATTCACTAGCTCAAGTAGTATAAAAAAGGTCATCTAGGCTCTAGCTTTCAAGCTTAAGTAAGCGCAATGAAAAATAATATGCTTACTTCTACTTTCTTAGGAAGTGTAATAGATACTTCAGAATTAAGATAGAAACCAGCTTCTCTTACAACAAAGGATTAACTGGCAATCCCATACTGCCTCAGAAAACAAACCACTATTTATTTTTTTTCCTATTTGTCAGCTATTGCCAACAGGACTTTTTTTCTGAAAGTTCGTGGGAGGAAAGAAAAGGAATTTTAACACAAGAAGCTTGTAAACAAGACCACACATCTGTCTCCTCATGTACTGCCAGTTCTGTTTGGAAAAAAGACCTGCCCACAAGCACTTTCCAAGACTGAGGCTTCCCAAGTGGCATGCATTTGACAGAGGAAATGCTGTGCCAACCACTTACGTCTGTGCAAGTATCTGTTATTATGGTAAGCGTGGGAGGGTATGGCACTGAAGTGTGTTATATTCTGTTCATTCTGAGCCAAAAGGGCAGGACAAGGTAAAGCCGTCTTGAATAATTCAATTGAAGTATTGTAAATATCTTCCAAAAGTCAAAATAGCTTCAAAAGAACAGCCCTTCTGGATCAGACCAAGGGTCTGGCCTCTGACAGTAGCCATAAACGGATATCTAGGGAAGAGTAAGAGCAGAACAAAACTATGTAATGTTTTACCTTATTATTTCTTCCTGTCCTCTGACAAGATTTGGTTCAAATTTCCCAAGTGTATTGCAGTTTTTCTATTTAGTAATACACAATGATCTCTCATTTCAAGTGTTTATACAGTTACCCCCTTCAGCCCACATAAAGTTTCGCACCTCTCCAACATCTACTGGGGAGATGTTGCACAGATAAACAATCATGGGAAGAACCACTTCTTACTGTACTTTTCAGGTGTCACTCCCTAGTGATGGTGACTGGTAGAGTCCTTTCTGAAGACAGAATTCTTTCTCTGGGTGTGCCTTAATGTATACAGATCTATACTAAATTTTATCTGCCATTTTATTGCCCATTTGTGCTGTTTCCTAATATCCTTCTTCAACTTTTTTGTTTCAGTCTTCATTCTCCCTACCTGCCCTGAAAAACTTTCTACGATCATCAAATCTTGTCATCCCTACTGCTAACCTACTCTTGCAGGTGATCTATGCTAGAACAGAGCACTACCTCTGACAGTGACCTTCCTCCAATGCAAAAAATATTCTTATCATCTTTGTTCCCCGTTTTTTAATTTATTTCTTATACAAATTATTCACTTCCTTTTATGCCATGACCACTTAATTGCCTTAAAGCTTTACGTGAAGGATTTTGTCAAAGTTTTTTGGAAAGCCAAGACTATATCAATCAGATCATCCCTAGCCACAAGCTTGCCAGCTTTATGAAAGAACTATCAAAGGCTGAAAAGAAGGCACTCACTTTTCAGAAGTCGTTTTCCAAGCAGCTTATGTTTACCAAGACATTCAGTAATTGTCTTCTACTATAGCTTCTAACAGTTTGCCTGGTAGAGACACTAGGCTTACAGGCTTGGAGTTCCTAAATGAGATTCATGAATGATAAATTCATTCATAACTTCATAGAGGTTATGAGGTCTACCCTCTAGACCATAGCTTCCAAAGAAGACAAGTAAAAGGCTGCACACAGCTATTCATCGCAGCCATTAACTGCAAGAAAGAAATTTGGATGCACTATTTTATGTCAACCTCTACTTACACATGCCATGTAATACGAATCAACCTCCACTGGTTAATCTCCTGCCTAACCAAGAAGTTTTCCTTCTTGTTTGGTGGCCTGGTTAGGGAAGTATGCAAATTCTGATGCTTTTGTTTCTGTTTTAGATGGGATGAACAAAGTGAAGTCTTCATGCTCAGTAATGACAAAAAATACTTAGCATTCTCAATATTTTACAATTATTAAGTGTGCAATATGTCTTATGGATCACCGACTTGGATTAGAAACAGCACTGCTTTACATTAGTAATACTGTAACTCTTACAAGTGGAAGAAAGCAACACACTACCGGATCTGCTTGCCTTTCCCTAGCCACACTACTTGCATTATATGTTTTTTTTCTGTAATATAGCTACACAGACCAAAAGTTTGTAGACATTTATTTGTCTGTCCCTCTACCAGAATGCCATACTAGTTTTCCATTAGATAAATATTTACTCTTTTTTTAATTATTATTTTTGCTCTTTGACTCATTATTTAAATTCAAATATCAAAGCACTTATTGAGAATCTATTTTTGGTATTTAAAGTCCCTCCAAAAATTGATTGCATTGTTTCTTAGTTCTCATACTCTGTATCTTGAAATGGAAAAAGTAGCATCTACTTACATTTTAACTACAACAGCTAGCATGTGTGCCTGCAGGGTCTGAGTGCTAAATATTCAGTACCAAACCACAAAAACCCATTCATGTCACCCAGCAGCAGCAGAAGTCTTTAACTGGGCCAGAGGTGCCGCCCAAGAAGTGCAAGAGTCACTGGGAGATATGACCACTGGGAGGGAGGCCAATGTAGCCAGATCACTTCATCAGCAGAGCTTCATCAACAAAGCTGTTCTTCAACAGAGCAGCTATCAAAATATTCATAACATCGCATATACTTCTGCAATTCAAATCACTGTGCAAAAAAAAAACATTCTCAGAATTTTTCTACATTTTGTCCTTCTATGAGGAGAATACAAGACTGAAAATCAATACCAAATAAATGATTTTGCACAGATAAACAAGTCAACCAAGTGCAATAGCCCATAGGAAACTGTTGGGCAATGTATGGTTTATCCGTACCAGTGTGTATGCTTTATCAACTTAGTTTTCCATAAGAAAACTCATATTATTTCATGTTTTCCCTGGACTAAGATCTTTCACATGCACAATTATAATGGTGAGGTGACTCACGTAACCTTGCTAACCTGTAATGAGTTGTTTATATGCCCCCGTCCTCAGTCAAGCCCAGCAGAACTTCCTGAGAAGAGAGCACAGTCCCCCTCCCTAGCCCTCAGCGTCCCACTCCACCAAATTACAGAGATCTGCTGCTAGTAGTGGAAACCTCAAAGCTACTCAAGAGGAACAGAAGCATCTTTCATAGAAGAAAATGTTAGGCAAGTTAAATACATGGCTATTAGGAGGCTTAGAATAGTGGAAAAAGAGTAGAATTACGATTATGTCAAGATAGAAATATATGTGTCCTGTTGGGTTTTATGTTCCACTGTCACCAGTTATGACAAGTCTCACACAATTCTGATTCTTTTGAAATCTCCCCTTCCTAAAACCAAGATTATGCCTGAGAACATTCTCAGAAGAGAAGTAGGAAAAATTAAGTTCATAACAAGTGGAAAACACCAGAAAACAACTCTTCTCCCAGATGTTTAAAATAAAATATTTTTAAGTCAATGTTAAAGGGAAGAATAGTTTGAATTACAATATATAAAAGCTGTTGTTTGGGAGTTTTCATCTTTATGTGCATTTTTAATTAACAGTCTTTCACATTAATAAGTTTGACCTTCTAGTTTATTCTCTAGCAGCAGTTAAACTCATTTTCTCTTTCAGTGGGAAAAAAAAATCAAATATATGAAAATCAGCTTTCTGTGGCTATTGCTTCTCAAAACTATCACTCTTTTTGTCTGAAAGGCTCTCTTGCAATGGCAAATATGTCCCAATATTTTTCTGAGTAAGAAGCAATGACAGGACCCCAAATATTTGGATATGCCAAGAAGAGATACTACTTTTTTTAAAGACAACTATTTGCTTAGCTTCAATATGTTAATCATAACAGATTTTGCAGTCTAAGAGAGATAGTTATACTGGTTATAAGGAACCCATGTCTTTCACATACAGTCCGCTTTTTCTTTGTGTTAATTATATACAAACATACTGGCAAAATTATGGTTGTGACAGGAAATAAAGGAATTGTTATTTTACTGCACAATATTCTACATGAAAATCTGTCAAAAATTATATTTTAGTGAACCGTTTCTCCTGTATCACTACATACGTGTTACAACTCTACACATTTTACATTTCATATAGTACCTTAGGGAATTCACTAACAATAAAAAAGCATGTTATCCTTAAAAAAAAAAGCACTGAACAAGTTCAACTAGTGAGTTAAAAGTAGCAGCAAAGATTTCCTTCTTCAATCTTGTTTTTAAATAAGGACACAAAGTGGGCAGCAGGCAAGGATTCTGCAATATCTTTAAAAGGGTAGAGCTACAAAAACTTCGTGACTCACAACTCACCAAATTACAGTAGAGAAAAAAAAAGTAACCTTATGATTCAGACTGTAATTAGCTGCTCAGAAAATGCAGAAGAGAAAATTAGTCAAATACCACAGCCACTCAGGGCCTTCAAAATAAGGACAAGAACTTTAAAATCACTGCACAAAATTTACAGGAAGCCTACAGTGAAGAGATTTTAGAAAAAGGATACATTTATAGAAAAGAAATCATACATCAGTTAGAGATGAGACATTTTACACTGCAAAATAAAATTTTCTTTCTAGAAATAATACAAGCAGGAACTTCAGAAACTAAAGTGATCCTTGCACCTATCAACAGTTTCAATTTGTTTATAGTCAAACAATAAAATCAGACATCATTTGAGCTTTTCCAGAATCGGTATTTAAATACAAACAAATACCATTAGGCTGCATGCAAAGTACGATGTGAGAGCTTTATTTTTGAACAAAAATAAAGAAGTGTTTTATGATGAGACTACCTGTCATTAAAAATCTGCCTCACTAACCAAATAAGGACTGCACAGGAAAGTAGATTATTGAATCTTGCAATTTAAGAGTGGTGATTGCTCAGCTCTACACCTGAGGCTGAAAAGATGCACAAAATGTTCATTCAAATATTGGGTTTAAATCCCCAGCACTGAGAGGAGAGAGGAAACCAAGGCCTGATCTGGATGCCTGCCTCATTTAAGTGTAGCTACACAAATACTTTACCTTTGCAAGGCAGAAGCTCCCCCAAAGCCTTTTGCAGCCAGGACCCAGAATAGCCACGCAGACAGAAAGAGGCTGTCAGCGAGCAAACTAATATTAAAGCGTCCTGCATCTGTCTCCCACTGCTTTCTAGGGCAAACCGAGATGCTTCTTTATAACTAATCTAAACAGCACACAAAACCTGCCTGCAAAACTTTGCTTAATCTTTCTGTATGGTTAATTCATCTGTCCCTGAGGTCAACTGCAGGTCCCGCAAAACTTCACTCTCTAAGTTGTTTTTAGCAAGTGTGAAAAGTACTAATCACATCAAGTGAACAAGGGATGATATTAAGTATATAGACACCTAATACACTTATAAATTCATATGAGTAGTCCCAGGACATGTAGGTGTTTATAGGATGGGAAAAACATTTCCCACCCAGTTCTGACTTCTCTGCACTTATTCCTTTCCTTTATCTCATGCATCATCTTGGGTACTGGAATAGGCACAAATGCAGCAGGTGTCTTTCTCAGGTTGACTGTAGGCTGCGTACCCTCTGCAACCAAAAACAACTATTGGTGACTACAAAAATAAACAAGAAACACAACACTTTTTTCTGTTTTTTTTAGTGAAATGTCCCCAAGATATTGTGTGGTATGCACTGAGCTAGAAGCTGCTGACAGTACTCTTGTGGTGCATTCCGTATAATGACGGAATTGCGTAATGCTTTCCCGAGAGCAGACATTTCTCCAAAATCTTAGTGAGTTTTTCATGTGGGGTTTTTTTTTTTTCCCCTAATGTGACATGGGGAACTTAACATAGAACTGTTAGATGAAAAGGAAATAAGTAGTATTTCTTTTTTCATACAGCATTAGACCTAAAAAGTATTCCAAGAAAAGGACACTCTGATATATACAAAATGGTCAGATTTTAGTGGGGATTTCAAAAGGGGATATAATACAATATAAATCTAATTAGCTTCAAGGAAATTACAATAAGAGATCAGAGGAATGAGTGGAATGGTTAAATCTACATGGACTTCAAAAGCTTCTCTGCAGAAAAACACAGGAAAAGACTAATGAAGAAAATTAACACCTGCGATATAGATAGTAAAATTCAAATTGGCTTCCAGAATACCATTGTTGGGTTAATGATTTGTTGTA
This sequence comes from Psophia crepitans, assembly GCA_013399095.1. Classification (NCBI taxonomy): domain Eukaryota; kingdom Metazoa; phylum Chordata; class Aves; order Gruiformes; family Psophiidae; genus Psophia; species Psophia crepitans. The sequence continues at coordinate 46,231 of VWZZ01006316.1, read as the reverse complement.
TAGTGCATGCAGAGAACAAGGCTTTTTGAATACGAAAGGCCTCGCATTTAGCTTAACGCTGTTGTAATTAGCTCACATATATGCTACTGTTTCTCTTCTGCTCTAGTGCAGCAGGGGTGTGAGTTCACTTGATTCTGGTTCCTGTCCCTGCTTTTTAGCTATATGCTAGTAATTACTGAATCAAAACTGGAGCCTGGCATTTGCAAAACTTAAAAGACCCTGAGGAGTGGGAAGAGCTCCGAGTCTGAACAGCGACATGATGGTAATTCTGCAAACCTGTTAGAGATTGATGGTTATGAACTATACAGATCAGGGGAAAGTAGGAGCTGGAGAACAGTCAGTCAGGGAAGGAGTCCATAGAAAAGAGGGAACTATATAAACTGAAGAAAAAATGATACTGCTACAAGTTCTGCCTGAAGAAACATATCTTATTAAAATTACTTTAAAACTGCTAACCAATAAAAATAGGCAAAAAGGAGATAGCATAAAATGGGAGGGGAGGGAGTTTGTTTGGCAAACGTTGCTTCAAAATTTAAGAAAAACAGAGCTGCTTCATTACAAAAGCTGACATGAGGACTGCTCTGCAGCTCTTACTTGGCAACATGCAACCAGAACTGCAGGTCATGCCGTTGAAAATGAGTCCATAGACATGCACCAAAATATCATTGTTATTTCTGTCTTACCAAAATGCAAAACTGACCTTTGCTTTAAGTTTACAGTTCACATGATCTGCAGTTCATGGTAGTTTATTCCAAGTGGTACCTAGAGAAAATCATTTAGTTTCCTGAATCTGAATTTACACACAAGAGCACCTAGCTTCAGTGCTAGATCCTGAACCAGCAGTATGCTATCAGCATTAGTCAACTCAAACCATGTTTGAAAGTTACCTTTTATTTTTTTTTGTGGTATGCAAACAATACTAAATGACGTGTATTTTGCTTGTTCTGTACCAATCACTTGTCCAGCTTTCCAGGAGGTGCTGCACACAGAGGCAACACGAGCTAAGCAACGTGCAGCACAGTGGTAAAAGGCAGGGCAAGGTGCAAGGAAAACAGACCCAAAATCCTACAGGGTGATCCCTGTCTTCAGCTCCTGCACAGCTGGCAGCAGTAATAAGCCAAATTAATTCTTGATACTTGAAATGAGTCCAAAATATTTAATATACCAAGGTAAAAGACAACCTAAAAAAGAAATTATACCAAATTCTCTTTCACAATCAAATCAGATGTAACCAAACACACGGAATGGAAATTTCCAGTCTCCACTGGAGAGGTGGAGCAGCATACTGTAACAGCTTATCCTGGAGAACACCTCATTTTAGCATCACAGAAGAGAAAGGAGTTCATCCAATACACATAGGAGGATGTACATAATACAGCCTAGAGAATTTAAAACCTCGAAAACCAAAATAAATAAATGTGCAATGATAATTCATAACTGTCCCAGAAGAGCAATTTGGGAACAGCAAAAGGAATTAAAGCTTTCTTTCAGAGTGAGAAACAGTTAATCTTTAATACATATATATAAAAAATACATCTTTCCTTCTACCAAATGAACATTCTCATTTAAAGACAGGAAAAGCTAAAACCTCAAATGTTTTTTTTAAGTTTGAAGATACAATATTAAATATCAGATCCAGAAAATATTGATTTAGTGTATGAAACATAAAAAATGCCATAAAGCCACAGTACAATTGTATGGGAGCTCTGTAGAAATGCCAATGAACTGAATCCTGTGGAAGTTAACAGAGAAACTCTCTCAAATGTGCTGTTAGAAGTCTTCAAGCATTAAAAGCCTCTAAACTACACAACCAAAAACCTGCCATGCTTGAATAATGATAACAAGCACAATGACAGGTGTACAGTCTCTGAGGCTGTTTGGCAAACTACAAGATACTTCGGTATTCTTTTCTCTGAACAATAAATCTCAAGAAATGCATTGTAGGCTAGTTATAGCACACACAAAACAAAGACATCACAATTCAAAGACCTATGTTTTCCACACAAGTCCATTAAGAAAGAATAGAAGGAGAAAGAGATGATGGACTCTTTACCTGGGGAAAAAGCTTCTATCTGGGGAGAAGTAGCAGTAATAAACACTGAATAAGATACATACAGCTTTTTCTTGCATCATTTTGCATTTTCTGAACACGATACACCATGAACTAATTAATTTTCACAGTTACATCCTTAAATTCTTTGAAGGGTTTAATCATTACTTTAGAAACACAGAACAGAGATATAATGAGGACAGTATCAGTAGCAAGGCTGGAAGTGGGTCTCAAATTAAAAAAATTCAAATCATGAAGGGTTCAGAAACACAAATCTCTGCTGAAAATCATCCCCTTCCACTGACAGTCCACTACGCTGTGGGGTGTACAGCTCATGGAAGTCATTCTATTGACTTAGTCTGGCCATGTCTTTTTGGACACTAAAAGGTTCACAATAAAAGCAAGTCATTTTACCCTTGTAACTGCATGGTGTATTTCATTTTCAGATACTACATTATTTATAACACTGTCCTTAATAAATCATGTATGTCACAAAATACAATGCAATTGAACAGCCATTTCTTACAGCTTCAGTCTAATGCCCTGGGTCATTAACATTGTGAAAGAATTTAGAAGTTACTAAAATCTGCCTAACATGAAAGATAAAGCCTCACATCTAATAAACACTGGTTGTGTATATGACTGAAGAGTGCTACAGAATACAATCAATCTAGATTCTATGGTTCTTTAGTTTATAGTTCCCCTTGCCATTATGCCAGCCGCTCTGCCATGACAGAAGTGAATCACAGCAAGAGAAGCCTGAGGAATCTGTGTACAGCATCTGTCTGCAATATTGCTTGGAAGTTGTTTATATATTTATACATACAATACCAAGATTAAAATTAGACTGTTGGCCTTTTCAGATATTTCCCATTGCATGAAATTGTAGTGTAACTACCTTATCTTCCCGTCTATCAGTGTATAGTGTGCAGTATATGAGAAAACTATAGCAATCAATTGTAGATACCAGAAGTTAGCATCACTCCTGTCAATAACGTAGTTTGTTCTGTAAATGAGAAAATTAACTTTTCCTGCATGAAATCTGGTCCTTGACAAAGCTTTTTATCATTTGTATGAGCAGTTCTTGTAGTCTGGAATTATTCAGACAGATTAACTACATTTTCTGGAGAAGTCAGCTAGAGATACGTAGCCTTCCATGAACTCTCACTGTAAATGTTTAACGTGAGACAACTTTGTTTTTAACCAGTTTTACACATCTGGTAGCAGGGATGGCGGTGGCTACAGGGGTGACTTCTCCAAGAAACTTCCCATATCTGGCCCCTTCCCAGCTGTCAGATTCTGCAACTGGGAAGGGGCAACCCTGGCTATACATACAGACTGGGCAATGAGATGCTGAAAAGCAGCCATGCTGAGAGGGACTTGGGGGTCTTGGTTGACAGCAAGTTGAACATGAGCCAACAGTGTGCCCAGGCTGCCAGGAAGGCCAACCGTATCCTGGGGTGAATCAAGTACAGCATTGTCAGCATGTCTACGGAGGTGACTGTCCCACTCTACACTGTGCTGGTGCAGCCTCACCTCGAGTACTGTGTGCAGTTTTGGGCACCAGTACAAAAAGGGCTTAAAACTATTGGAGAATGTCCAAAGGAGGGCAACAAAGATGGTGAAGGGTCTAGAGGAAAAGACTGTCCTGGCTCTGGCCAGGCCGGGGTTAATGCTCAGGCCCGGGCCAGGTGAGCCGGGCCGGGCCGGCCGCTATTCCACACCACGTGACGTCACGCCCCTATAAAGGGACTGGCCGGGAGGGGCCCGGGGCTGCTCCGGGACGGTCTCGCTGCGGGCTGCGCCTCTGGTCCGTCTGGTCTGTCGGGTCGTCGGTCNGTATGAGGAGAGGCTGAAGTCCCTTGGTTTGGTCAGCCTGGAGAAGACTGAAGGGAGACCTCATTGCAGCCTACAGCTTCCTCATAAGGGTGGAGTAAAGGGCTAGGCACTGATTTCTTCCCTCTGGTGATGAGTAATAGAATCCAAGGGAACGGCATGGAGCTGCAACAGGGGAGGGTTAGGTTAGAGATCAGGACAAGGTTCTTCACCAAGACGGTGGTTGAGCACTGGAACAGGCTCCCCAGGGAAGTGGTCAAAGCACTGAGCTTGGCTGAGTTCAACAAGCATCTGGACAACGCTCTCAGTCATCTGCTCTGATTGGGCTGGTCCTGTGTGGAGCCAGGAGTTGGACTTGATGATCCTTATGTGTCCCTTCCAACTCGTGATATTCTATGATTCTATGATGATTCTAAGAAACTCCATATGTCTGATAGTGCAAATGCCAACTTGTTCCAAGATGGACCTGCTGCTGGCCAAGGCCGAGCCCATCAGTGACAGTGATAGTGCCTCTGGGATACTAGAATTAAGAAGCGGGGGGAAGTCAAACAACAAAACACAAGAGAGGAGTGAGAATATGCAAGAGAAACAACTCTGCAGACACACAGGACAGTGAAGAAGGAGGGAAGGAGGTGTTCCAGGCACCAGAGCAAAGATTCCCCTGCAGCCTCTGGAGAAGACCATGGTAAGTACACGGAGGTTATCAGTGGAGCAGATTATCCACATGCTGCCCATGGAGGACCCCACGCTGGAGCAGGTGTATATGCCCAGAGGAGGCTGTGACACTGTGGGAAGCCCTCAACAGAGGATGCTCCTGGCAGGACCTGTGGACCTGTAGAGAGAGGAGCCCATGCTGGAGCAGGTTTGCTGGCAGGACTTGTGACCCCATGAGTGACCCATGCTGAAGCAGTCTGTTCCTGAAGGACTGCATCCCATGGAAGGGACCCATGTGTGAGCAGTTTGTGGAGGACTGTCTCCCATGGGAGGGACACCATTCTCGTGCAGGGGAAGAGTGTGAGGAGTCCTCTCTGAGGAGGAAGAAGCAGCAAGGACAACGTAAGATGAACAGACCACAACCCCATTCCCTGTCCTCCTGCACTGCTGGAGGAGGCAGAGAAAACCAGGAGTGAAGTTGAGCCTGGGAAGAAGGGAGGGATGGGGGGAAGGTATTTTAAGATTTGGTTTTACTTTTCATTATCCTACTCTGATTTGACTGGTAATAAATGAAATTAATTTTTCCCCAAGTCGAGTGTGTTTTGCTTATGATGCTAATTGGTGAATTATCTCTCAGTGTCCTTATCTTGACCCACAAGCCTTTCGTGATATTTCCTCTCCCCTGTCTTATGATCTTATTCAGGTAGTGTAGGGAATTCAGTCTGTATCGCTCATGTCCTATAAAGACTTTGAAATTGCTTTATTAGCCCTCAATATGATTAATGGAAAGTGTTGCCTACTTAGCTCTATTTGTGGAACAAAAATACCCCAAGATATAAATTAATGCATTAACAATTTAAATTATTATTCCCAAGCAAACAGTTAGGCCTAATTTGCCTCATTAAACATATCAATTTCAGATCAGTTCAAACCCAACACGATGAAGAATTTAATCCACTCAAGTTAAGTTACCACAGAAAACCCTGACGCTGTTATGCTATGGATGCAATCTTACTTTTTTATTCTGCATGTCCAAGACTTCTTACATAGAATAAGCAAATTCATATTGGCTCAAATGGCTTCCAGGCTACCAACTGCAAAATACTTGTGTTTGTAACCTAATTTTGTATCCAGTCCTGTATTCCTAAGACTATTGTCATCAATGACATATTTCAGTTGAAGTTCATTAACAAGTTTTTAAACTTAAAAAAAAAGTTTAACATTGCCATTTCACTTTCTCAGACATTATCCTATACAGTTCTTGTAAGCCTTAATCTAGTATCTGTATTATGTATTACACCCTGAAAATCAAGACTTACTTCTATTTCTTCACATCCATGAAGCACTAATAATAGATAGTTAGTAGATAGCCAATTTCAAAATAATTTCCTCAGAAAGACAAATAATTTCATTGGCTGTAGCCTATGGGAATTTCAGAACATCTGCAGAGTATCAGTGCTTTTCTTTTCAGATTGTTTTTAATCATGTATTAGAAAACAATGTTATAAAATAAAAATGTTATAAAATAAACACAGAGTGCTTAGAACCAAATTTTAGTCTAAGTGAAGAATTTCTGCACGTCATATTCTCACTTTGAATAACATTCAAAACACATCTATATTGGCACCATTTGCTTCACTCTTCATTCTCAAAAGAATAAAAATTTGTTTTTACTATTAATTATAATTCTTTTCTACTTCTTTCCTTGTTTCAAAACCTTTATATGGCATTTCACTACTTCATGGTCATTTGCCTTTGATATTAAAAATCATCCATTGATAGTTTTATTCTTTTCTATATTTACAAGTATTTTGTATTTTAAAATTTATTATTTGCAACAGATGCACAAGTATCAGGACTCCGTCATTTCCACCTAAAATTTCTCATACATTTCAAACTGGGAAACATTATGGCCCTCCAGCAGCTCTCACAGGAGATCATAAAGAACTGCATGACAGCTATGAAATGATGCTGCATCGTTAATGAATAACTTATAAAAGTCAAAATCCCTCAGCTTCTGAGGTCTAGTTTAGTAATTACGTTACACTTAATCTTAAAACAGTGATATTCTGCCCTTTCCTTTTTCTTCCCTGTACCTTCATTTAGTGGAATATCTCCTACTTAGTAGCAATTTATTATGAATGAGACTACAGAGTTTTAAAATTGTTAATGCAAATCAGGTCATTTGATAGCTTCAGAGTGAACAAACACTAATATTTTTTTTCTAATTGCCTAATACATTCTCTTGAATAACTTGTAAACATTTAATACACACTTTTATCATTAGCATAATATAATCATAATGTTCCCATTTAATTACAATTTGTTTGAATGACTAATCACCAGTTTCATGTTTTAAAATAATGGGAACATTTTATAATCTGCAATGTACTATCTGCCTATCAATTCATTAGTATAAAGACGAGTTGCAAGATACATAGCTGATACTTTTATTAGGTCATTGTCTTTAAAAAATATTTCCTGCTGCTTTTACGACTTCTGTGATAGATTAGATTGCTACATGCCTACAGATGATGCAGAGAAAACTGTGTCCCAAGAACAATTTATCCAAACTACTTCTTTTTTTTCAACCTATGCCACTAATAACCTTAGTTACTGGCATCAACCCAATACAAATGAGTCATTTTAAATCTGAAGGATATCAATTGCATTTTTAGAGGCATGATAAAAATAAAGGACTCTATAGTCAAATAGAGGATTATTTCAATTAAATCTTCTCTACTTTCATTAAACGAGAGAAGAGCAAAGCATCGAACAACACCTGTGAGATATCCTTGTGGATACCCTTCCATATTTTTCGTTCAAGCTGCCACTCCTCTCTCCTCTCAGATATGTTCATCTGTGCTTGTTATTGTTCAATAAAGTCTGATTATTTGTGACGCAATCCCCATGTCTCTGTTTTGACGTGCAAGTAAGAAAGCACAGAGCATTGCAGGTAAGTACTTCTTCCCCTACACCTCCTTTCTTTCCCCTACACCTTTTCTTTCAGGGGCCTCTCTCTCCTATATGTGCATCCTCTTTATCATCACATCTGTGATGAGACAGGCACCAAGGAACTGTCAGCAAGTTTCTTCCTAAAAAGATTATGCTGGTTTAGTCTTGTTTGAAATCCAGGTACAAAGTCTAGGTATAGCAAAATGTTACCACAGTGATTAAGGAAAGAAAGAATTACATTTTACTTACTTATCCAAAGTCTTATGCATGTCAGAGACAATGAGTTAGCATAATATCATACAGTGGTGACAAAATCCTTGCTCAGTAATAGACTCATGCCCAAACCTAAAACCTTACTCAAGTTATTTGCTGAAAATTACTCTCCTTGAACTGAATAAAAGCCACCCTGATTGTTATTCAAGCAACTTCTAAAATCTGCAGTAAAATAAAGCACAAATCTACTATAGATTTAAAAACTATTTTCAAAAACCACAAATGTTAGCTGGTAATAAAAACTCTCCCCGCTGCTAAATGTGATTTCAGTGGTCACGCTTTCAGGTCCTTTTGCTAATGCCTTTCCTACTAAAAATTATTATGAAATTATTAATGTGTTAACAGATGAAAAATTAAAGCAATTTAAATATCTGAAATGTTTAGGTCTTTAATCAATTTATGTTGTTTTATTGTGAATTGCTCATTCCTAGAACAGAGGCTGTAGTATTACAAAACAGGCTGTCATAGTGCATTCTCCACTAATAATCCAAAAAATGTCCAAGTTGTAGCCATTAGTATAAACTCTCAGTTCTGTAGAGGAATAACTATCTCCATGTGAACATCACTAAAAAGTTTTAATCAACTTTATAAAATTACCATAAATTTATTTCCCTAAGGTCTTCTTATTGGAAATAAGATTTCTCATAACACCTTTTTCTTCTGCAGAGGAATATTCTTCACGGACAATTTCTTTGCAAAGATAACCTTGCTTATTATGCCTGGATGACATGTAAGGACAGAGCTGTTTGTTTTGATATTTTTTTGCACTGATTCATCAACATAATTTTGTAGAGCTTTTTCCCATGCATATTAATATCCAAGAAAAAGTTGCTCTGGACCTCTCACTCACTACTCCCCCTTCCCCACCCTCTCTTTTGCTATCTTATTATTTTAAAGGCAAAAGTTCAGTAAATTAAAGTAGTAGCAATGGAATAAACAGGTCCTTTAAATTAATTGAAAGTATAGCAAATATGTGTTAAAATATAAGAGACCATTCTATACTTTCAGAGATATAAAGAAGAAGAAAAGGTAAGCTAAAGCATGATGGCTGGTGTGTTAGATGTAGCAAAAAAAGCCACGATTCCTCCTTCCTTCCTTCAGTCCCTTAGCTTCCATGTGCATGGATTCTGGCAGACTAATGCTTCCCATTTTTATTGCAGCCAATACATGTGTTATCCTTATTTTTTAGCCAAACTAGAACAACAAAACATTGGACTCCTAAAATATTTTTAATTAGAGGGACACCTGGATATTCACACTCCCTCTCAAAGTAGGGCTAACTTCAACATTGGCTCAAGTTGCTTGAGGCATTGTCCTGTCAACTTTTGAAGATCTCTAAACATACAGATGCTACAGTCTTTCGCTGAAATTGTTCTAGTGCTTAGTAAGTCTTATATTAAAAATAAATAATTCAGCTAATTTTGGGCATATTTTTTTGAAATCTAACAATAGTGTTCAAACATTGTCAACTTTAGCACAAATACTTTGGTGCTTATTGCTTTAATAAGATGAATAAGAATATAAGTATGAAGGCTGTGGCAGCTGGAAACAAACTGCTGATAAAGAAAATGTTGAGAGAAGAATATGGAAAAGGATACACAAAAAGAAAAGAATAGAATAGGAAAGTAAAACCAATAGAGAAAAAAAATACCATTGTTCTGATAGGATAAACACATGCAGAATGGTATTTTTATTGAGCGGGAGAAATTAGCTGAAATTACATCATTCCTACTCAGAGGCGAAACTGTACTTTTTATTTATCATGGAAACTTCCTAGAGTTTGATTTTATATTCAGAACATTTTACATATGTTTGCACAACCTGTTGTAATCCACTGTTTAAGTGTGTTCCACTGCACTAGGTGGACTACAGGCCTGATCAGGAAGAGGAAGTCGACGAGGCCTTCTACAGAAAGTTGGAAGTAACCTCATGATCACAGGCCCTGGTTCTCATAGGGGACTTCAACCACCCTGATATTTGCCAGAAAGGGAACACAGCCAGGCACACACAGTCCAGGAGGTTCCTGCAGAGCATACATGATAACTTTTTGACATGGGTGGTGAAGAAGTTCACAAGGAGAGGGGTACTGCTGAACCTTGTACTAACAAATAAAAAAGGACTGGCTGAGGATATGAAGGTTGGGGGCAGGCTTGGCTGCAGTGACCGCGAGACTGAGAAGTTTGGAATCCTGCATGGAAGGAGCAGGGCAATGAGAGGGACTTCAGGAGAACTAACTTTGCTCTCTTCAAAGACCTGCATGGAAGAACCCCATGTGTTAGGGCTCTAGAAGGTAAGGAGGCCCAAGAGAGCTGATCAATATTCAAGCACCACCACTTCCACCAAGCTCAAGGTCACTAAGAGTAAAGAAATCAAACAAAGGAGGCAGGAGACCTGCATGCATGAGCAAGAAGCTTCTGGAAAAATTTAAAGGGAAGAAGGACATTTACAGAATGTGGAAAAAAGGACTGGCCACTTGGGAGGAATATAGGGATGTAGTCAGACTATGTAGGTATACAACAAAGAAGGCTAAGGCCCATTTGGAATTAAATCTGACAAGGAATGTCAAGGACAACAAGGTGGCCTTTTCAAATACATCAGCAGCAAAAGGAAAAGTAGGCAAAATGTGGGCCCGCTGCTGAATGAAGGGGGTGCCCTAGTGACTGATGATACAGAGAAGGCGGAGTTACTAAATGCCTTCCTTGCTTCAGTCTGTATTGCTAAGGCTGGACCACAGGAATCCCAGACCCTGGAGGTAGGAAAGAAAGTCTGGAAAAAGGAAGACCTGCCCTTGGTCGAGGAGGATTGGGTTAGAGAACACCTAGGCAAACTCGACATCCAGACATCCATGGGCACTGATGGGATGCACCCATGAGTGCTCCGGGAGCTGGCAGATGTTATTGCTCGGCCATTTTCCAGCATCTTTGAGAGGTCATGGAAAACAGAAACGATGCCTGAGGACTGGAAGAAAGCCAGTGTCACTCCAGTCTTCAAAAAGAGTAAGAAGGACGACTGGGGAAACTACAGGCCAGTCAGCCTCACCTCCATCCTTGGAAAGGTGACGGAACAGCTCATTCTGGGGGTTATCAATAAACATCCAGGGGAGAAGAAGGTTGTCTAGAGCAGTCGACATGGATTCACCAAGGGCAAATCATGCCTGACCAATGTGACAGCCTCCCACGATGGCATGACTGGCTGGCTGGATGATGGGAGAGCAGTGGACATCATTTAGCTTGTCTTCCGCAAGGCTTTTGATACTGTTTCCCGTAACATCCTCATTAGAAAGCTTAGGAAGTGTGGGTTGGATGAGTGGACAGTGAGATGAATTGAAAACTGACTGAAAGGCAGAGCCCAGAGAGTTGTAAGAAGTGGTGCCGAGTCTAGTTGGAGGCCTGTACCTAGTGGTGTGTCCCAAGGGTCAGTGCTTGGTTCAGTCTTATTCCACATATTCATCAATGGCCTGGACAAGGGAACAGAGTGTTTCCTCAGCAAGTTTGCTGATGACACAAAAGTGGGAGGAGTGGCTGACACACCAGAAGGTTGCGCTGCCATTCAGTGAGACCCGGACAGGCTAGAGAGTTGGGCGGAAAGGAACCAAATGAAACTTAACAAGGGCAAGTGTAGGGTCCTGCACCTAGGGAGGAATAACAGCCCCAGGCACCAGTACAGGTTAGGGATTGACCTGCTGGGAAGCAGCACTGCAGAGAAGTACCTCCGAGTCATGGGGAACAGCAAGCTCTCCATGAGTCAACAGTGTCCCCTCATGGCCAAGAAGGCCAATGGTATCCTGGGGGGCATGAAGAAGAGTGTGGCCAGCAGTTTGAGGGAGGTTATCTTCTCTCTCTACTCTGTCCTGGTGAGGCCACATCTGGAATACTGTGTTCAGTTCTGGGTTCTCCAGTATAAGAAATATAGGGAACTACTGGAGAGAGTCCAGCAGAGAGCTATAGAGATGGTGTGGTTGTTTAACCCTGCTAAACACCAGGTGTCCACCAAGCTGCTCTATCACTCCCTGCCTCAGCAGGGCAAGGAGGGGAGTAAAATAAGAAAAAACAACCCCAAAGCTGTGGACCAAGATAAATGCTGTTTAACGTAGCAAAAGTCAAAGGCCATGTGTGGAAGCAAAGCAAGAAAAACTTCCCCTCAGCAGGGGATGTCTGGCCACTTCTTGGGAAGCAGGGCTTCAGAACAGGTAGCGGTTGCTGTGGATGACAAATTTTGAAAAAAAAATTAATGCCCCCTGTTCCTCCCCTTATCCCTCAGCTTCCTATTGCTGAGCAGATGTCATATGGTATGGAATATCCCTTTGGTCAGTTTGGGTCAGCTGTTCTGGCTGTGTCCCCTCCCAGAATCTCTCCCACCCCCAGCCTACTGCTGAGGGGGTAGAAGAAATGTTGGAGAGACAGCCTTGATGTACGCCAGCACTGCTCGGTTGTAGCCAAAACACCGGTGTGTTACCAACACCTTGTTAGCTAACAATACACAGTGCAGTACTGGAAGGGCTGCTATGGGGAGATTAACTCCATCTCAGCCAGACCCAATACAATTTCCACTGCTTATTCCAAATCATTTGCATCCTGTTCAAGCCCCACACACTTTAATACATGCATATATTTTATAATCATTCCATTTTGTATTTAATTCTTATTAACTATCCCCAGTCCTTTAACAGATAGATCTTGCTTTCCCATTTCATGAGCTTTCTCTGATTCTCCAGATGTTCATGAACAGGCCATGACTTGGGCCCAATCTGTCAGGATGGGTGTTCAGGACAGAAGGAGCAATAAGTTCAATTGTTGGGCACCAACACCAGCTTGCTTTGAGTCATTGTTGCATTCGTCTGGCTTTTTGTGAAACTCACTCTTCATTGGTTCAAGTCGTTTCTTCTGTATTACTTCCTACAACACACAACTCACATTAGAGATTATTTTTCCCCAAAGATTAAATCTCCTTGAGGCACACACTGGGTCTCTCCATCCTTCCACATTACCCACCAAGTACACCCCAGTCCTAGGGGACTGAAGCATCTCTCTTATGAAGAAAGGCTGAGAAAGCTTGTTCTGTTTAGTCTGGAGAAGACTGAGAGGGGACCTTAACAACACTTATAAATATCTGAAGGGTGAACGTCAAGAGGAAGGGGCCAAGCTCTTTTCAGTGATGTACAATAACAGGACAAGGGGCAAATGGCACAAACTGGAACACAGGAAGTTCTGCCTGAATATGAAAAAAACCTTCTTCCTTGTGAGGTTGACAGAGCACTGGAACAGGCTGCCCAGAGACTCTCCTTCTCTGGAGATATTCAGAACCCTCCTGGACACAATCCTGTGCAACCTGCTCTAGGTGAACTTGCTTTAGCAGAGGGGTTGGACTAGATATCTCCACAGGTCCCTTCCAACAGCTACCATTCTGTGACTCTGTGAATCTTATCAAGATTATCTTTTTTTTCTGGTTGATTACAGATCCTTCCCCTGATGCATGATGTTGTCCTTCCTACAAATCCAGTCACAAAGCTCAGCTTTTATTTCCTCAAAGCCTAATTTTGTATTGCATCTTTTTATCGTTAGATTCAAATATCTACCCTTAACTTCCAGGAAGATTTAGCCTTAAATTCACTTAAATTCACAGGGTGAATTTAAATCTCTGCCCTTAAAATTTAATTGCAATGTGTGGCAGTAAAAGCAGCCAAATAGTGGTTACTGTTTCTCACTACTTGTAATGCCTGTCAAACATGACTGAGTATCTCTTTTGACACTTTTGATAATTCTCTGATTTTCTCTTTGCTGGCTGTTCAGAGATGGGAAACCAAACCCAGGTGATTACGTTTTCCCTTGTAGTGCCATTGACTCTAATACCTTGCATCTATGCTTTTGCCATATTTGACTTCAAAAGATAATGACATTGTACACATGGAGAGCTGCTACAAAGCTTGTCCCTTCCTTGAAGATCAAATCAAATTGTAGGAATATGTTTTTATACATGCTGCTTGCAAGAAATGATAGAAGAAAATCACCGCTTTACTGTAAGAGCTTTTTCCCTTTAAGAAAGCTAGCAGGTCTTCTTTTAAGATTACTGAAATGCCAAATAAAATCTAAAATAAATCTACAGACACCATGACAAGGCTCTGCATTTGCAGAAACCCACAGGTTCTAGCCAATCTGACTTTTTACAGAATTTGCCTTCCATGTAGTCACTATGCTCACTGTATTTCCATAGCTACTTCTGCAACCTGTGGTTCTGGCTAGTTTATCAGAACAAAACCCAGCAATTAATACATTATTTTTCTCCTCCCGAATCCAGACCCAGCCACAACTATAAATACTAAGAATAGGGCAAAAACAATGAAGATTATAGGTATTTGGACTCCTGGAAGGAAAGGTTTAATTTGATGTTGGGAAAAAAAAAATGTTGATTTTATTTTTCTCATAGCTGTTTCTCTCTTCCCTCTGCTTCCAGTAATTTATCCTCATTTCTAATCTATGACATTAATGCTACAAAGGGGAGGAGTCAGTTAAAACATAAATATTTCACTGCATTTGGTAAACTATTATGGTTGCAAGTGCAAATCACCAGTTTGCTAGTAGTGGCATTTGAGATGAAATCTCACTTCTAAGGATAGATGTGTGATGTACTCTACGTGGTCCTGCCCTGGCGGGGGGGGTTGGACTAGATGATCTTTCAAGGTCCCTTCCAACCTCTAATATTCTGTGATTCTGTGATAGAAAATATCTGCAATAGCTATTGATTCTGTGATAGAAAATATCTGTAATAGCTATTAGATACAAGCCAAAGACTAAAGGTTTCTATTATACCCATTCCAGTCAAATCACATTGTTCATAAGGAACGAAAAATTGGATGGAAGAGGGAAGGACACAGACAGAGCAGAAAAAATGAACTTTGTGCAAATCTGCCTCCTACAATACTTTCAGATTCACTGCATGAGGGATGGGGAGCTCTGGAAAACAGTGTTTTCCACACAGGAATAAACCCATGGGGCTATTCACAGAAAGATTCATAATGCTTCAGTCCATTCAGACATGAGGAATATAGAAATAATATAAAGTACAAAAAAGCTCTGGATGTGCTATTTTTCCCACAAAATGGAGAACACAGTGATGTCTTCAAATAATCCTCATCAAAAATAACAGGTGACAATTGAGATCTATAATTGTCTTTATTGGTTTATCTTGAACAATATGAAAGCAGGATCGTATCTTGTGGAACAGCTATTGGGATAAAATTGTTTAAAGGTACTCTGGAAAGAGTAAAAGCCTGCCAAGCAATGAAGTATTGCATGAAAAGTAGACATATTTAGAGATTTTAAAAAAAAAGGAGTCCTAGAATCCAGAGATTTAAATTCTGAAGTCATCAGCAAAATAATCATGCTTTCTGTCATGTGATTCCACCGCTGGAAATGGAAAATTTTACAGAATTTTTTTAAAAAGTTTGAATTCTCAGATTTTTGGCAAATTGCATAGGCAGGAGATAAAGGAAAATTAATCCCAAGCAGACGATCTATTTAAACTGTGTAGCCTGACAACTTGCTTCTAAACCAGCAGTAGTATATTTTGTTCAGCAGAAGAAAAACAAAAGTTTGTAGAAGTTGAGTCAAATACTCTAATTCAAAAGAAGTCCAGTCAAAATACAAAGAATTTTGTAATGTTCTATGATCACCTTGGAGATGATAATTTCTTGGAGAAAATGAATATCGTGCTTTCGTGCTTTAATAAACTATTTCTGTAGCATTCTCCTTCTAAGAGCTCATCTGTGTGACACAAATGAAGCCTACTTTCACAAACTTCTGTTGCTCTAACGATTTTGAGAACAAACCAAGAGACCTCACCCACCAGGAGGCTTCCATCTCTGAAATTACTGCCAAAGAAAACCAACAGTGCCACCTCACTGTTATTGTCGATGAGCAAGTCAAGGGCCCTGCTGTAAAATGATTACAGGTCATGTACCTTGCTACAGAATGCCAATTCTTGCAGAATCCTGCTACACATTGCAGGCAAGTGCTGGGTTTTTGCAAGTTGCTCTATCTTTGCCAGTGTTAATTTCAGTTGAAGTAGGATTAGACCAACATGAAGGGCTTTTAAGGCTCTCATCAAAAGCATGCATCAATACCTCTCTGCTCTGATTAACCCTTCAGAGCTCCTGCACTTTTCTGTTTTTTTCTTGTCCACTTTTCCTTCCACGCCCATTCTTAATTTCTGCCAACAACACATACCTTCTCTGTAATCAGATGTATAATTACATAACTGTCCAAGTTGACTCTATTCTTTTGAGTTCACAGTATAATACAATAGTAATGAAACACGCAATCTATAGTCAGACACACAGGCTATGCTGAACTGTGTTCCATGTCTACTATAACCAAAGTTGCTATATTAAAACAGGATTTAAATTGCCCAGCCAATCGCAACCCATATCTATCCATAGTGAAAACAAAAAGCTGTTGTTTCCAGAAGCTGTTGACACAGTAGAAAAGAAATCCAGTCATCCTGCCTCTTGGTAATGTTCTGAAAAAAATGATTCCTACTCTGTGCAAAAAAGATTCAGTGTTTCTTGGCCATCATGTCATTCAAGACAGCTTCTAATACCCCTCTAAAGAATAAAACCTTTCCTATTCTCACCATCCTCCTTTCCATCACAACATTTTTCCTAGCCTTCATGCTTCACAAGTATGTTTCCCACGACAGCAAAAATGGAGGAAAAAATGTCGACATTTGGAGCCAGTATAACTAAACGTAATAAATAAACCTGGACTCTTTTTGAATGACCAAAGTTTAATGGTCCTATTTTGAAGGGATATTTTATAATGCAGTGTTTCCAATGTTCACCCTCTGAATTATTCTATGAACATGTGTAATAACCTTTTATGTTTGTCTCCCCCTTTTAGGTATTATCTATTTAATATTAGAAAACATTTTATTTTAATTAAACTCCCTTCCTCAATAACAGATCTTTGATATCATATCTTCCTTACTGTATTGAAGTATCTCTCAAGAAATTCTTTTTAAAGAAATTTCATGCTCTGATTTGTTATTATAAAGCATATATGTCTGTAAAAGGGTGACTTACTACCTGGGACCACTCAGAGTTAGCTTTATATATTTTGTCCTCCATTAACACACAGAAAACTGCTGCTCATATCTCACAGTAAGATTGGTCTCAGGAAACAAAGTGTACATACCTTTCTCCAAGTTCAACCTCTTTATGTTCCCAAAGAATAGAAACAAGTTCCAAATAACACTGGTCACCTGTACAAAATGTCTTCTACACCTCACTGGAAAATCCTCTCCAAATACCCTCTTCATTTCAGATACAAGAACAACAGAGTGACCAAACGTGACTCCTGAATAACCCAAGATAAATTAAATTTTGATGACCTCCATCACCTCCATGTCCAAGCAGGTTTGTATTTCACTGAGGTAGCAGAGCTGAAACTTTTCAAAGGCCATGATACATCTCACTAATCTATGGAGTAAACTGTTACTCAAGAGAAATATATTGCCAATTTCCTCTTCTTCAGGTGACTATAGTCACTGTATCTGATCCTGCTGTTCATGGCATGTTGATCATGTTTTGCATCCCATGAAGAACTTAGAAGAAAACCACAGTTTCTGGATCCCAGTTAGACTAAGGCATAAGCCAGCAGCTTAATTATGCCTCACTGCTAAGATTAGAGTCATTCTGCATATGTATACAGAAACAGTACTTGACATTTGGCCACCACAACCTCAAGCAGCGCTACAGGCTTGCGGCAGAGTGGCTGGAAAGCTGTGCAGAGGAAAAGGACCTGGGGGTGTTGGTTGACGCTCGCCTGGACATGAGCCGGCAGTGTGCCCAGGTGGCCAAGAAGGCCAGTGCCATCCTGGCTTGTATCAGGAATAGTGTGGCCAGCAGGAGCAGGGAGGTGATCGTCCCCCTGTACTCAGCCCTGGTGAGGCCGCACCTCGAGTACTGTGTCCAGTTTTGGGCCCCTCACCACAAGAAAGACATCGAGGCCCTGGAGCGTGTCCAGAGAAGGGCAACGAAACTGGTGAAGGGACTGGATCACAAGTCTTATGAGGAGCGGCTGAAGGAACTGGGGTTGTTTAGTCTGGAGAAGAGGAGGCTCAGGGGTGACCTTATTGCTCTCTACAACTACCTGAAAGGAAGATCTCTTCTCTCGATCTCTTCTCCCAAGTAACAAGTGACAGGACAAAAGGGAATGGCTGCAAGTTGTGCCAGGAGACATTCAGGTTGGAGCTTAGGAGAAATTTCTTCTCAGAAAGAGTGATTAGGCATTGGAACGGGTTGCCCAGAGAGGTGGTGGAGTCACCATCCCTGGGGGTGTTTAAAGAAAGATTAAATGTGGTCCTTAGAGACATGGTTTAGTGGGCAATAGGTGGTAGGGGGATGGTTGGACTAGATGATCCTTGAGGTCCCTTCCAACCTCAATGATTCTATGATTCTATGATCTGGGAAACTACTTCCGCCCACTATTAAATGCTAGCTGAGAAAACTCTTTCTGAAATTTGGGGTTGGATATAGACATCTACAGTCAAGAAAAATTCTACTCTAGTCATTTATGTCCTATAGCACAAGTTTGACTTGAAAGATATGAATAACGTATAATATACATGCAAATGTATTTTGGACAACATGGCTAGCTAGCGGACATGAAACGTACAATGCCTGGAAAGCAGGATAACATGGAACAATCTTTCTGCTAACACCAAAGAGTAAGGTCATAGCAAATAAGCTTTCTTCATCAGGCTGTAATTCGAAGATACAGTAAATAGGACCAAAGTTATAGGTATCCCTTTTCTAAAAAGCATATATATTTACATCATCTGACAAGTGTGAATGGACATTTTACAATGTTGGTGCTAAAACTTCACTGCAAACGAAATACATTTTAAATTAAATATACATGACTGCTCAAGCACTGTATTTCAAATTATACATATTCACATTCCATTATCATTTGCACATATTTAGCAAATATTTATGAGCTAATTAGTTGCATAACAATGCTGAGAATTTTGCAGTATTTACATGTTCACAGAGCTGTGAAAATACTGACTAATTGTTATCAAATAGATCCTTATTAATGGCAAGAAAATTCTTAGTTGCATATATCATAATAATCTCCTAGGTAAACTTGATACAACACCATCTATCCATATTGATCTGATTTATACAACACTTCTGGTACCTGGAACTCTGAAGCAAAAACAGCAGTATAAGACAAAAGTTTATGATTCATTACAAAACTCAGTTCCTACCAGTGTCTGTCATTCATAAATAATTTGCTAGCTCAGTACTGCTCAGTCATGGATCTATTATATACGCTTCCTCTACCCAAGGTATATTGCAAAGTGCGTATATTTAAGAGGGTGGTTTGAAATATTCTTACTCCTTTTTTCTTTGTTTGTATTTCTTCAATTTATTTTCCCCCTTATTACAGAAAAACTTTTAAAATACAAGTAACATGAGAAAAAGATATATTATTTGCATTACTAGGAATGTCAAAACAAATAAATGAAAGTGTTAGGAAAAAGTATGGAAAATTACATTTACAGAATTAAATACCTCTCTTTATATGTGCCAACCTCATTTCCAAGGAATCTGCTTCATTTTTATTGAGAGGCAGAGAAGAAGATAGAGGGGAGATGTTCTTGTTTATATACTTCGTTTCAAATACCATCATCCATGGCCTTTTTAAAAAATATTAATTTTCCTCACAGCATGCTATTTGGTATCCTCATTTATATCCTGCCTCTGTAAGTGCATTCATACTTGCTTTGCTTTAAACATGTGACTAATGGAATTTATTTCTCTGCATTACTTCAGTAGTTAAAAAAAATAAAGAAGACTGAATCTTACTACACTGCCATAAAAAAATTAATATAAATTATGTTGATGAAAAAATACATTTAAGTATTTAATATTAACATGGGCAAATGTAAGGCTCATAGTTTTATTTTAATATTTCTTAGTCTTAAAGGAAAATGAATGTAACGATATAGCAGAAAAATAAGGGGTAAAAACTCCAGTCGTGTAAATAGCCAATAAAATAAGACTTAATGTAAAAAAGCATGGATGCTCCTACCAAACAACCCATCCCCCTTTTCCACTATTCAAGGTGGAAGATCAAAGGTAATGACATTTTTAGGAAGATTAGTTAAAGCTCAATAAGTATAATATTCTAATTATTCTATAGCAATATGGTAGTGCTCTCACAGTAATGCATATCACTTCAGTGTTTTATGTTGCCTCAGAGTTTGTTATCTGGTCTGATCCTGTTCCTTTGTTTAGCAAGAAACAGAGTGGTTTGCACAAAGAATAGCAGCATGCTACTTCCACATTGCAGCTGAAGGCTAAGGTCTCAATTATCCAACAACAGTATAATTCTGCTCACAGAGTGCTGTCGGTACTTTGCTTTTCCTGGAAATGCCAGAACAAATCTTTTGTGTCCACAATATGAACTTAATTCATAGATATAATCTCTGGAAACAACCCCCAGACAAAATGCACCTCTACATAAACCCAAAGAATCTTCTCACAAAAATTACCTGTAACTGCCAAACTAGTGTCTGTGATTTCAGAAAACCCAATACAATTATAGGTGAGAGAGTTTTATAACAGAGCCTTTGTGTTGCTTTCCATGTTCTTGGAGCTGCAGCGGGGGACTTCAACTACTGGTCCTGGAGTCCGAGGACAAACACCTCACCCCTGAGGACTCTTACCTCGGGGCCAAGTGATCACGACATCAATATGATGGATGAACAAAATGGCGTTTATTAAACTGCGTCACAGGTTTATATACTCCCTTTATGGGGTGTGGCCACTGTGGGGCCCCGTGCAAGCCATAGGGGTGTGTCTAAGCTCACCGTACAACGCGAGATCTTCCGAACGGGATTCCCTACACTTTGCACGTATCAAAATGCAAAGATCAGTCTGTCATAGCCAAACCTAAAAATTAATTGGTATCTCATCTCAAATACTTTAGGTCAGAAGGAAAAGCTCAGGCTATGTATAAAATGCTCTCAGATGCACATACAACATAACATTTTTCATTGTTTCGTAATTCCTAATCGATTTAAGTAATCAGTTCTACACAGTAAAATACCAGTGAAATCACAAGCTGCGTTATTATTAATGGTGGTTAAAGAGTGATCAAAGGGTGTATAGAGTAGAGTAGCAATGGAACAGAGCAGAGCAGAGCAGAATAGAAATAGAAATAGAAATAGAAATAGAAATAGAAATAGAAATAGAATATTTTCAGTTGGAAGGGACCTATATGATCATCCAATCGACTTCAGGGCTGATTCAAAGTTAAAGCATGTCATTAAGGGCATTGTCCAAATGCCTCTTAAACACTGACAGGCTTGGGGCATCACCCACCTCTCTAGAAAACCTCTTCCAGTGTCTGACCACTCTCTCAATAAAAAAATGTTTCCTAATGTCCAGTCTAAAACCTCCCCTGGCATAGCTTTGAGCCTATCACTGAATGTCCTATCACTGAATCCCAGGGAGAAGAGATCAGCACTTTCCTCCACTTCCCCTCCTCAGGAAGCTGTAGAGAGCTATGAGGTTGCCCCTCAGCCTCCTCATCTCCAAACTAGACAAATTCAGAGTCCTCAGCCACTACTCAGGGGACATTCCTTCCAGCCTTTTCACCAGCTTTGTTGCTCTTCTCTGGACACATTCAAGGACCTTCACATCCTTCTTTTATTGTGGGCCCCAGAGTTGCACACATCATTCAAGGTGATGCTGCACCAGCGCTGAGTACAGCAGGATAATCCCCTCTTTTGACAGGCTGGTTACGCTGTGTCTGATGCACCCTGGAGTGGGGTTTGCCCTCTGGGCTGCCAGGGCACACAGCTGGCTCCTGCTGAGCCTCTGCCAGCCAGCAGTCCTAGACTCCTTTCTGCAGGGCTGCTCTCCAACCACTACTCTCCCAATTTGTACTTGTGCCCAGTGTTACTCCATCCTAGGTGCAGGATCCAGCATTCAGTCTTGTTAAATTTCAACCCACTGACCACAGTCTGATGCTCCAATCGATCTAGATCCCTCTGCAAGTCATCTTGTTCCTCAAGAGAGTCAACAGCACCTCCCATTTTGGTATCATCAGCAAACTTGAATAATAGTGCATTCAATTCCTGCATCCAGATCACTGATAAATTTATCCTGGCTTCTATCAAGAATAGTGTAGCCAGCAGGAACAGGGAGGTGAT
>VWZZ01006316.1:0-24135 GCA_013399095.1 Psophia crepitans | reverse complement strand
GGCCTCTTCTCGCAGATAACTAGTGAGAGGACAAGGGGGAACG
The DNA here is from genome assembly GCA_013399095.1 of Psophia crepitans. Lineage (NCBI taxonomy): Eukaryota > Metazoa > Chordata > Aves > Gruiformes > Psophiidae > Psophia > Psophia crepitans. The sequence continues at coordinate 24,092 of VWZZ01006316.1, read as the reverse complement.
GCTGCAAGTTGCGCCAGGGGAGGTTTAGCTTGGAGATTAGGAGAAATTTCTTGTCAGAAAGGGCAATTTGGCATTGGAACGGGTTGCCCAGGGAGGTGGTGGAGTCACCGTCTCTGCGGGTGTTTAAAGAAAGGTTGGATGTGGTACTTAGGCACATGGTTTAGTGGGTAATAGGTGGGGGGGGAACGGTTGGACTGGATGATCCTTGAGGTCTCTTCCAACCTTAATGATTCTATGATTCTACTGAACAGAGCTGGGTCTAGAATTGAATGCAGAGGAATGTCGCTAGTGGCTAGTTGCCAGCCAGGTGTAGCCCCATTCACTACAACCCTTTGAGCTCTGCCCATCAGCCAGTTCTTCACCCAGAGCACCATGAACCTGCTCATTCCACAGTTGGACAATTTGTCCAGAAAGGTGCTGTGGGGATAGTATCAAAAGCCTTATTAAAATCGAGAAATATCTCATCCACTGCTTTCTCTTCATCCACTAGGTGAGTGATCTTGTCTTAGGATGATAACAAATTAAACAGGACTTTCCCTTTGTGAACCCCTGTTGCCTGATGATTGAATTATTCTTTAAATACCTTTCAATAGTACCCAGTATAATCTTTGCAATTTTTCCAGGAATTGAAGTTACGCAAACAGGTCTGTAGTTCCCTGGGTCTTCCCTCATGCCCTTCTTGTAAATTGGAACAACATTGACTAACTTCCAGTCAGCAGGGACCTCCCTCACCTCCCAAGACCTTTGGTAGCTGATAGAGTGGAGTCCTGCCTTAACATCTGCTAGTTCTTTCAGTACTCTGGGATACATCCCATCAGGCCATGCACTTGTGAACATTCAGCTGATACAGCTGTCCCTAACAGTTTCATTGTCCACAGATGGAAAGTCACTGTTCCCACAGTTGTAGTCCTCCAGCTCTGGACACTGGGAAGCCCAAGGTCTGTCAGTATTATTAAAGACTGAGGCAAAAAAATCATTGAATATCTCTGCTTTTTCTTCATCTCTGTTAGTCAAATGACCATCTTCAACAAGTCCAATGTTTTCTTTAGGCCTTCTTTTGCTATTAACATACTTAAAAACCCTTCTTGTTATCTGACACAACACTGGCCAGTTTCAACTCCAACTTTAAATGGACTTTACACAGACCAGTTTCCATGGATTATATGTAAGAATTTACAATTCAGCCACATCTCATTCATGTCCCATATACATGAGAAAAATGAACAGATAAAGGAGGAAATAAACCCTTGAATTTGAGTATTTAAGTGATTATGTAAATTATTTCACTGTTAGGACAACATAATACATTGCAGAAGTTCTAACAAAAGTACAAGAAATTAGTTACACTTGGGGAAATCTATTTTAAATATTATTTCACATAATATCTGTTATCTGTCATTTGGGAAATTGAATTGACCACCTAGTATAGCATTCATGGGACTATTTTATCACTGCTCAAGTGTCTTTCTGAGATAAAATTAATTTTGCACTGGATGCATAAACCTTAGTTGAAAAGGCTGGCAAAGAGCTCAAACAATCCAATGGTCCAGACTTCATACAACGTATCTGGCAGCCTTTCAGAGAATGTTGTTTCCTTGTGTGGAGCGACACATTTATCAAACACGACACATGCATTTTGCGTCAGTGCCATAAAAATTGATCTTCTCTATTTGGTTTTACTTCTAAGAAGCTTCAGTACACGCAGAATTACAAGTTGGAAGAATAATCCAACCATAAACTGTTATGCCTCAGTAAAGAGCCAAATTGATTCTAACAGAAAACGAAAGAAAAAATTCTCTAGCAGAAATGTTAAATACTGTCCTTTTTAACTGCACAAGCTGAAATGACCAACCATAGGAATAAAAGGATAAAGTGTAAAAGCAGAAACAACTGCTCACAGGATCTTATTCTTTGAGACAGGCATATAACTGCTGAAATTTTGATGTTTACACAAGAGATGAACCTGAACCACATCACCTCAAAAACTATTAAAATAAGTTACTTTCCGTTTCATCACTGCCTTTAAAACTTACATGAATTATAAGCATCCAGAGAAGTTAAGATATAATTCCAACGTATCTATAGTTAGAGAATTTCAGTAATAGTCAGAGTGCAAGATTGTTTAAACACCCACTAAGTGCTCTTCAGTTTTTGTCTGTCTCTGAGCCTTACTACCCCCACTCTGTCAGTTCACTCTAGCCTGTCTCAGGGGGTATATAAAGTCACGTTAGCTAGTTCAGATGTATTTTTTTTTTCTTATTTACAAAGTGCTTAATTAAGGAAAAAAATTGCCTACATATATGTATAGATATACATTGATACACATATACGTACATAGCGTAAAAGTAATTTACATTTTAGATAGGGATTCAGCAACTTAGTTTACACTTGTAATTGGGAGCACAACCTAAAAAAATGTAAACCACTTTTAAATATGAGTGCCCATGTAAGATGTTACACTAGTTTTACACATTTTGTTTGATATCCTGTATTTAGTTAAATTATCAATGCTTTATATTGAGAATAAAAAGAGTAGCTAATGGCATGTGTACACAGACAAAAAAAAATCACACAATTTGGAAGTAATCCATCATTTGCTGTTCCTTCACGTCCATGTTGTTCAAACACAGGAACATCAGAGCCACCTGGGAGGTAAAAACCACACTGATAAGTGGAATCTTTTCTGTTAGAGATAATCCACTCTTTTTCATTGGCTAAATTCCTAGTTTCATCCAGGACAGAAGATGACAGCAGTAGCTGAATAAGTAACCAAAATGCTATAAAAAAGGGTAAGGCAAACCTGATGGCTGCTCCTCTCTGGTTCAGTAAAGCTTACAGTCAGTAAGCAAGCCAGTTCACTGAAGGCAATGCAACCATCCCAAACGCTTGCAATGGAAAAGTTCTTATGGGTGCCAGTGCTGACTTAGTTACTTTTCACATCTACATGATATAAATTATTTCTTGCAGTGCAAATCAATGAGGTATCAGGATTTCTGGTAAGTGAGCAGTGGAATGTACAACTAACTGGCAACCTCACGTGCAGGCCTCGCTGCTGGAGCGGAGATAGGGCGCAATGCAAAAAAGACAGTTCTGTGGAGTTACAGAAAATGAAAGGGCTGCTTGTGTAAAAATGCAGGCAGAATAGTGCATGATTGATTCTGAGCTACTAAGCTTGAAGCGATATAAAAGGTTTCATTTCAAGTGCCAGTGATGAATCATGCTGAGTCTGGCCTGAGCTTCCAATCTGCATGCAGGGGAGAGCGTGTGTTCCCCGTTTTGCAGAGCTCTTGTGTTGTTTCAACAGAGATCCAGCCCTAGACATGGAGGAAAGACAGAGTTGTGAACCATGTAAGATTTGTATCACCTGATTATGCTCTCGGACACCACGTGGTGTCTTGAGGCTGACAAGGCTTGTTGTTACGCAAGAGGTATCAGAGGACAGGAAAGTCAGAGCACTCACTTGTCTCAAAAAATGGCTCAGAGAAATTAGTATCTCATTTCCTCTCATGTACTAACGTAACCTGTAATTTTCATCAGGTATTTCCAAGTACGTGTAGGAAAAGCACGTTCCGGGTTAGTACTGGTAGTAAAAGTAGCAACAGTTGCACAGAATCAGTATACTATACATTTTCTAGAAAACACACAAAATAATACAGATCCTGTTCCTGGAAGCAGGCAATTAGAGTTGCTAATCCTGCAGTTAGCTTCATAGAGACAAATCTTAAAACCAACAGAAAATATATTTGAAGTCAACAGTGCTCCTGTTGCAGGTTAAGGGAGTAAGCTGAAGAAACTTCAGGAATCACTGAAACATCATAAAAAAGAAGATATTTAGACATGTGACAAGGAATAACAGAGTCAGATTTGGATGAGAGAGAAGACTGAGTAAGATATTAGAAGTCAAAAGAACAGTACACATAGGCTGGATATAGCTGGATGATCCCAAGAAGAAAAGACAGAAGATGAAAGCCCCAGGGCATAGGAGATGACCTTGAGAAAGTGAACATTTGAACCAAAACAATGAGATACTACAGTGCAATGATGTCAGGAGTAGAAAGTAGAAATGCAAAGCTCAAGTTTACTGGTGAATCTCTCAAGAGGGAGTCTAAGAAGAGAGCTACCAGTTTAGGCAGCAGCAAGAACCAGTGATGGAGAAAGACTACATCACAATGCTGCTGTGATAAACTGTGGTAAAGGGAAGCCTGCAGGGGAACCCTGGCAGACCACATCAGGTTGTGATGGTGTTTCTAATGTTTCATTCATTTCTAACATAAAGCAGCAGCAGAGCCAGAACTGCTGAGGATCAGCATGAAGGACAACAGCGTCTCACTGAATCTGTTATGGATCTAGTGGATCATTTTTATCACTGAAAGAAGTAACAGCAGAAAAGAAAAGATCCTTGAATCACCCAGTAGCTCCTCCCATCATCATCTCTCTTGTATTTGCCAAACAGCACAGCTCAACATACCTTTGATTTAGCTTTCCATAACTATTTATTTAATAAAAACTCTTCAATATTTCTTTAATAAACAAAAAAATCAGCCTAATTTTTAAACAACTAAAAGGTACATGACATAGCCACGGTGCAATTAAAAATCACATCAGTGATCAAAAGAAAGGTTTTTGAAATGGAGGGAGATTCAGCCTTCCACCCTTCACATGCTTCTTGAAGCTGAAATTCATGATCTGAGTTAATGCATACAGCATCCATAGTAAATACTTTCAAAATACAACTTATTGGGTGCTGAAACCAAAAGAATATTTAAAGACATCCATTAAAAAGAGCTAAGAGTGTTATGACTTACAATTTTACTCAGAATAGCAAAGGAATGAAAATAAAACAGAAAAGACAAAAGAGAGGTATGTTTTTCCTCAAAAGATCATTATGTTATTTTGTTACTTTCTTATAGAGAAGCAATTATCTGAGAAAATAATGAGTTCTTCATGTCAACTCCTTAGCAAATTGAATTAAACTTCTTTCTGTAAATGTGGTTATTCACATTAAGTCAACTCATTAGAAAGATGGCTGAAGAATATCGCTAGTAATGAAAACCATTCACAATGCAGTTTGCCAAACAGCTTACATACCCCAAGTCAGGTATTTGCGTTGCTGTACTGGCACAAACACCTCCCACTACTAGCTAATATTCAGTGCCTGTGCCACCAAATTTTACTTTTGCTATGCACTGTAGATGAAAGCACTTAATTCTTAATTCATGTATAAATTGAATAAATTAATGAATAAATTGATAATCGAACTTTCATAAAGCTCAAGCAGTGTCTAATGCCAGGACATTACCAGATGGCCAGATTTTGGTGCAGCAATGTAAGATGTTACTCAGCTTTCCGCCCTCAGACCTAATCTTTCCACCACAGTTGCACAGCAGAAGCACACACGGTGCAGCTGCTCAGCCTACTCAGCCACTCAGAGGCTAAAGCAGCACCTGAGGCACTAACAGTCAAGCTGACAATTAAAGACCAAGAGATGAGCTGGACCACTTTTTATCCAACAGAGTTCAACACAGGAAAAAGAATACCGAGCAGAGTGGACTGAAGTCCATGTTTGCCAATTTGAACTGCAGCAGATTGTACTAATGTATTTGATACAGAATGGGAAGCAACTCTACTACAAAATGGAGGAGATAGTAAGAAATGCCTTACTAAACTTCTCAACAGAAGGTGAACCCTACAAAATCAAAAGTATTCTGTAACAAACCATCGGGACTACACTCATCCTCAGACGGGAAATCCCAGTACCAGCACATCTAAAACAAGCAGGGTGCTTTGCCAGGGTAGATGGGCATCTGGGAGATGAAAACACTTTAGCCAATTGCAGCTGGAGTCCAAAAACATACAGCCAGGAAAAACATAATTCTGCAGGAACAGAAAGTGACAACTTGGTAGGAAGGGAGAAACATGTGGCAGCCGTGTGTGGCATAACTCACGAGAAGCCTGAGGAAAGGTTTTAGCACTGCCACAAAAGGAAGAGAACAAAGTAAGTACTGCAGTGTTTGGGTTCTGCAGGAATATCCTCACCATTCGCTATGCAATCTTGCACACATACTTTATCACGAATAATCCACTCTTTTGTGTCTATGTATTCTGCACAAACCCAGGTTGGATGAAATCCGATTAGTTTTTCATGGTGCTGCTCCAGCTGATGTAATCTGTTCCTGTTATTTGCTTCATTTTAGTACAGTTGACTACACGGAACTACTGTTACTTTTGCTTAGGTCAAATTTCTAGTCTTTATTCCAAGAAACTGCCACTTGCTGAACCATATCTTTAGAAAGATAAAGAGTAACTGATACTTTTCTGTTAAACTGGTGTTGTAATACATACTATAAACAGAAGTTTGTTGGGGGCAGAGAGCTGACAAATCACTCTGTCATTTTAATTTTAGTAAGACTTATTATACCAGACCTATTACTGAACACTTCACCCTCCATCTGTGCCTCTTCTGTATTAAATATTGCCAATTTAACACAGATGTTATATAAAGCTGTGCATTAAAATGAATGTTTTTCTACTTACTAGTGCTTGCACTGGACTGTTTTACCTCCTCCTTCCACACCTCTTTTTCAAGATATACATGCCCTAAATCCATCCAACTGTTTCTGCCCTTTTGCACTCCAACAGATTGTTCTCATGGTCACCAATGAATACATCAAGATTATTTTTTTGGCTTAAATGGACCAGCTGCACTCTACTGCTCTCTGATGGGGAATAAACAGGACCAAAAATGTTTTGAGTTAACTGCTCTGTTTGGTCACTCTGGACCATCTTACTGCTATCATATTCAAGATAAGAAAGATCCTATTTTTTTTCTGCTTCCTTACGCTAATGTTTTCCTACTTCTGCTAAAAGGTTTTGCCTTTTTTTTTTTAAATAAGGTGGTTATAACTCTCCATGTTTATAAAGTAACATGCTATTTCATTACAGTCTCCTTACAAAATTATTTTTCTGGTGAATAAGGACCTTTATCAGAAAAGTTCCTGAAAAGATCTAGGGTATTTTCAAGAAATTCCAAATATTACATTAAGCCAAAGTGCTTGTGATTCCTGCCTGTAAAGTTTCTGTCAGTTTATTCTAGTGATCTATAATGTCTGATTAAATTCTGGTTTTTTAAAGGAATACTGTTTATCCTCAAACTTCTATTTATTAAACTGAGGATTCTTTATAGAAAGGACCACAGAACCAAAGCATATTGGACTGTCCCTCTAGACATGCCATTTGTTTCACAGTGCAGCTGAGTAAGCCATATTTTCTGTTCTTGCCTCTTTAAGCACCCAGATTCTCTCAAAACTTTTTAAGAGAATTCTCAGGGCTCAGCTACCTGCAAAAATAAGCTATTTTTATTTATTTTCTTTCTATCTGACGGATGAAAACAGAATGCAATGTGGCTACATCCTCACAGATATTGAGTTAAAACTGCTTATGCCAACTTTTTTGAATGAGTAATCAAACCCAGCTTAAAGCTCAGACTTTCCATCGCACCATAAAAACAATGCATCAGGAATCTCCCTACCAGGCTTCAATAAGACAGAAAAGCAGTAGTCAAGGACAGAGGGAAAATACTTACTATTATTTCAGTTATATACCAAATTCTCAGGTTAAGAAGCGGAAACACCAAAACAGCAGCAATATATATTGGATGTCCTCTAATTGTTGTCCAGAGGTCAACATTTTTCTGAAGTCCCTGGAGATACTCCCCTGCATGCCTCCTCTCTGCCACTCTGCCAGCAAGTGTTTCCTTGTCAGAGCACTATGCAGAGCTAAGAAGACAAAGAATCAGGAGTGCTCCTGCTGTACAAAGTAAATTAAGTCAAGAGGATATTGATGAGATTACTAATTTATTTAACACATACATTGAATTCAGAATGGGAATTCATCCATCACCATTCATCAGCTACATATTGCCTAGGGCCACGAGCCTGCTGCTAGCCTGTTCTTCTTTCTCCTTGGTTTTGACCAATTTAGTTAGGTTTTTCTTTTTCTCTCTTGTCCTGTGCTCCATTCGTGACTGAACAATTTCAAACATAAATGTTCTGGTTTGTGGCAGTCAACAAGCTGTCACCTCACAACCTTTAAAATGACAGATGCCAAAGTTTTTAGAGTAGAATCAGGTTTTCTGTTTGCAGCTCTAAAAGCCCTCTGCACTGTGTAAAAAGAACCCCTTTCTGAAAAATAGCTCTGGGAAAATAAGTTTTGACTAGCAGCTGATCTTCTTGACTGCCCAGATAACCCTTTTCAAGGAGAGGAGAGAGTCACGTGTATATACTGAGTTACAATGCACTAGACGCCTTATCACAGGATTTCTCTTTCATTAAGTAAGCTAGAAATAACTCTGAAGAGAACCATACCAAGAAAGGCAAAACAACAACCAGTGCCATCCCTAATCACTCTAGCTTTCAATATCTTTTTCATATTCAGAGATCTGCAGATTGAATAGTCATCTGGATATGTAGAACAGTCTTAAGTTATGAGTTTTAAGAGACAAATTACTTAGTTCCTCAAAGATTATTGTAGGGGAACCTCAAATGTTCAACTAGAGATCCCTGAAGGACATGTAGTATACAGCTGAAGCAGCAAAAAGGATTGGCATATTCAGGGCAAATGTAAGAAGACAGCTCAGTTTCACCTCCTCCTCTCCCAGATTAGATATTACTCTACAAGGTACTGTTGCCATCCCAAGTGGGGTCGCACTTCCGCACGGGAATGTTTGTACTGCCCTAACCTGTTGTCATTACTCTGGTAAAGCCAAGCTACAGAGGAAAACGTTGATCAATATGTGCCTCTACCCTGACTAACACATAGTTGTCTGTTGGATGGAAAAGGAAAAAGTAAAAAAATAGTTTAAAAAAATGTGTAAAGGGACATAAAAAAGAAAATAGACAGGAAAAATAAATAGCAAGAAACAGAACGGGATCATAGCAGGAAGAGCAAGGGAACACAGCTACTGCCAGTACCATCAGGGCCTCTGAGAAGCGAAGGTCTGAGCAGCCTGGCTCTTCTCCTGCCACATGAACATGCCCTTAACCAGGAGCTGAAGGAAATGGGCTTTGCTCTCTAGCCTTATTGCTGTTAAAAAGGTCTTCTGCAAATCAGTGTGAGCATAGTACCACTATTTCTAAGAAAACACGTCACTCAGAGTGTTTCTTACATCTTGCTTGTCCTCAGCACCTGAAAGTTTCAATCTCTCTCAAGACAGTGTTTTTCTGACCAACTTTTCAATGTTTTCTTTTCTGCTGCTCCTTTTACATCTGCTTCCTCTGAGCCCCTCATTTCTCCTCTACATTTCCTTTACCTTCTGCTGTTTATTCCAGTGTTCCTAGGTCTCACCCATCCTGCTTCAAGCTAGTATTGTCAACTTAATTTGAAATACACATACACATTTGTGTCAGCAGCAAGAATCAACCACCTGTTTGACCACAGGGAGCAGAGGTTTATGTAGTGTTAGCTTTAAAAGGGGCTCAGAAAACAGGCATACTAACAATTCATTGAGAGGTTTACTTTTCCAATTAATTTGAAAGTTAATGATGATAACATTAGCAGGAAACATGTTGAAAACAAAAACTAATTCACTGTGTTCTGATTATTGCTTTTTATGCAAACTTCTGAGCAGAATAATTAACCTAAGATGACCAAGGCTGACAAAATGTCTATGTGATTGAGTTCAAGAAAAAGTAATGAAAGGAATGAGGTTTTTGCTTTTGCTGTTTTGGCTAGGATGTTCAGGGGAGTGAGGCATTTCTGAATGTGGACTAGAACATGAGAACATAGCAAATCAACAAGACAAAAATTAATTTTTAAAGTCTCATCACAGTAATATTCCAATAATTTAAAATTCAGCTTGAAAAAAAATTTACCTAAACCATGTTTCTGAGAGTGGAAATGTTTTTGGAAATGTTCTGAAAGAATTTTCCTTTCTTTTTTTATCCTTTAATATATGTATCTTAAAATAAGTGTCTTAAAACAAAGAGTAATCTAGCAACCATTATGCCTTGACCCAAAACCTTTCACTTCTATTCAACATATTCAGATGAAAATTGGAGTGCTGCCATCTCTACATTTTCAGAAATATGCACCATTTCAATGATGCTGGCTTGTTTGGGGTTTGTTTAGTTTTGGGTTATTTTTTGACAACTTCATGACAAAAACCAATAGGTTCCTGGCTAAAAAAAAAAACTATATTTCTCAGTTAGAAGTCGTTACACAGAATGTATCCACTTTTACCCAAGAGTTCTAATTTTAGTCATTAGCCCTGGGTCTGACATAACATATGACTTGTGAAATTCACTTAATCTGTCTGCTGAACCTGCACAGAAATAGACTGTTTCAGATGATGATTGAGAACACATCCCTTTCCTTCTCCATTAACTGTAGAGAGCACATTAAATGTAGGCTAGGGAGACTACACTGAGATGCACACAGCTGGAGGATATGTGTATCCTCCTTCTCTCCTCATTGAATCAGAACAGTAAAACTTCTTTTGTTTGTCTCACTGATTTACATCAGCAATGTTCTGGAATAACATATCTTACTATAGAAGTCTCCGTTGTGCAAAGAGATATACTCTTATTGATACAACTGATAACCAGTACAATTTCTAAAAGCAGGAACACAGTGCCCAATATGAAGAATTCCTGATCTTGGTTGTTGCTTTCAGTGCTGTATCTCTACTAGCACAATCATTTACCATACAAAGTTTAAAATGGGACTTTTTGGCACAATACCTGCATGCAAATCTGTACTGTCACAATATTATCATTTGGGTAGATGCAGTTATTCAGGAATCGTCACACACATTTACGCACTCAATGATATTTAATTATTGCCTTTGTGGTTTCAGACAAGAAACCATGCACTACTTGAATACAGTAAATGATTAAAATTTAATTCTTCTGCTTCCTCCCAAGATATCAAATGTTATTTTGCATTTGACAAGACCTCGGGCTAGCTCAGGGATTGCCTTTGTACCTGCCCATGACTGGGAGAACAGAAGTTTTCCTGACTGTTTCTCTCCCAGTACTTACACTGTTGAGGTGGGACCACTTCCAGTTTGGCAAAGAAACAGCAGGCAAGCATCTGTACAGAGTCCCAGAACAGATGCACTGCTGAATGTAAACTGATACCAATAAATAAATAAATAATAATAATATTAAACCATCAGATTAAGAACTCTTTCACCTGCCAAGGTTTTGATGTATAAATGGAATGTTTAATGGGTTGCACTAATATAATTAATTTATCATCATTATAAAAGCCCACTGACTTTGTAGCTCTGTTTTTAATCTGACTTTTCCTAGTAAATTGACATCTTCAGCTGACTTTCACATTCCCACTTGTAATAACTAGGTTCTTTAGGCTCTTAACCTGTTAAAAAAAGCAAAAAGAATTCTTCATAATCCCATAAACTCTAGAAGTCTAAAAGTAAGATTAGGAGGACAAAAATGAAATGTCGCTTTTCTTTTCACTGCAAGCAGTAGAAGAGAAAGTCTAGTAACATATACAACCTGGTAGGCTTCCATCTTGTTCTTAAAATCGTTAATTCAACTGGATCTCATGCATACATTCCCCCTAGATAGATTTCCCTCATTAACTCAAATAACAGTCGACATAAATCTTGACATAATCTTCTCCCTGAACTTTACTGTCCGTAAAGCATATGGAGTCTTCTTTGCCAGAGAGAAACTCAGTCATTTTTACTCTTCTGGTGTGGATCCAAGGGATTATATCAGGCTGGCTGGCAGGATGAATCAGTGAAATAACTGTACCGCTCTATCTTTTATTGAATCCTATCAGATTACCACATTTTTAACACTCACATAAAAGGTTCACAAACTGAGCCTTAAATTTATAGCTGTAGATAAACAGACTGTCAGTCACCATCGATGACAAAACCCATACTTGGTTACAAATGTGGATCCGACACGATGAACATTACCAAGATCTAGCAGACTGTCTCTTTCCATTCATACACCTGGATCAGGGTACTGTAGCTGCTGCAACCAAATCATTGATTTTCTACTATAGATCCTTGCTCTTAGTTGAGTATCTGCACATATAACTCCTTTATCATTTCCCTTTTGTTTCCTTTTCATGCCATTTTTTGGAAGGAAGCAATGATTTTTCTGTTAGAAAAGGAAAGTATTTCTGTCTTCCCCATGTGTCCTGAGGCAGGGTGGGGTGAGCAGAAAAAGGCCAGATTAAGACTTTCAATAGTTGAGGAAAGTTGCAGAATTTCCTTTAGTCATGAGTTAGTTGCACTAGGAGGGAGAGGTTAGTCAACAGTCCATGAAGGAAGAGCGTAAGAGCACATAAAGGGTAGGAAAAGGCTGAAAAAGGAGAGTCCAGAAAAAAAAAAAAGTAAAAAGGATTAGAAACGCTGCCTGAAGATTGGGAAAATACTCCAAGCAGTGGAATGCTTGAGTAATGTGTCATATTTGGAAGACAGATGGAAGGCAGAGTGTGAGCAAGAACATGGGCTGACAGAGCTTCAAGGGAGACGACCCTCCACTACCAGTTCCAAAGGGCTGCCTTTCCCTTTCTTTCTGACGGAGTGGCCAATCTTAATTTCCCATAGGTTTAGCCATCAGATTCATGAGGAACGTCCGAAATTTTTTAATCTATGAAATCCTATATACATATTTCTAAACTTTTTAAGACCCCAGATAATGTTTGAGACTCTTAAATAACATTAACATTTAATTAGTAACATTGTCATGACACTGTTACTTCATATTGATGGATGGACAGTAGATGGAGAGACATTTATATCAACCACAGTTTATCTTTCATGTCCCCACAGACTACAGTTTAAGTACACTATAAACTATATTGAGTCAGCAGATAGGCAGATTTGTAAAGTAAACAAATTACACCAATCTTTTGTTCACCTCTTCTGTGCCTCAAGAACTGATACATCATCACTGCTCTAAGTAAAACATATAGAGAAGAGTTTTATTTATTTATTTATTTTTCACCCCAAGCCCTCTGGTCACATGGAGAAAAAACAGGGATAACGAAGGATTTCTCCTCTCAGTAAGACACAGATAAACAGCAAATCACAGAGAAAGATAAAAGGATTTCTCAATGTCCTGCCTGAAAATTAATCTTCTGCTCAATCAAACCTATATGGATAAATAATATTTTTCCTGTCAACAAGTCTAGATTTAAGACGCTTACAAATTAGGCAACTGCAGCTCCAGATTTCTTAGACACCTCTGTCTTGTCCAGCAGTGGCAGTCTGGAAAACTTAGGGTTAAAACAGCATTGGCTTTAAAAGGAGGGATTTTTATATATTTGAGCATTCTGAGGCATCGGAGAGCTGGAATATCTCACCCTGGAAGTTCAAAACTCATAGTAGCCTATACTGAAGCTGATTACCTCAAAAACACTGTCATCAATATCGAAATGGCAAGAAAGGGTTAACACACTAGTATATGAGAAACCCAGTCGCCTTTGTGTTCAGGAACCTTGACTGAGACACTAGACGGAGACCAACACTGTCTGTTAGCATCTACCTCCAGTCTGTCAGAAAGTAGAGCAAGAAGTGAGAGAGTAACCAGGATTATGTCCATCTCCTTGGTAGCTGTGCGCTAACCACTCAGTTTACTCAAGAATGATCTGCTTCTTGCTCAATGTCCCTCTCAGCCCAAAAATTTAGCAGTCTTCCATGCATAACAACTCATCTTCCTGTTGAACATGGGGACTGAAAGTTGCTGCCTAGGTAGAACAAAAGGCTGTTAGTCCATAGGCTTATGGTTAAGACACTCAATGTGTCAATGAGCAATGATTGTTCAATGAGATTTTAAAAACAGGGATCCAAACACCCATAAGAGAGTTGGTATCAAGTGTCACAAACAACTTTTTTTTTCCCTCTCTTTTTTTGTCTTTTTTTTTTTTAATAGTAACTTATAACTCCTTATTGTGTTATGTCAGCCCTAACTCTACTCAGATCAGACCTCTTAGGCAATTTTGACAGGCATAATCTTCTTGCTCCTCAAATCAGAACATTTCTGCACATGTAGAGCAGAATTGGAGCGAGGGACTTCTCAGGAGAGACTTCATGAGTTTGAAGTTTCCTTCCATGAGAGACAGTTTCCTCTCTCAATTGAGCAGTGGGCTTTTCAGAGCACAGTTTAAGACTCAAGTCCTGCTATAGGTCGAACTCCTTTGTTTCAACTGCTTCTCATTAACAAAAAGATGTGAATTGCTCTCTCCAGCTGATAACTTCCCATTGTGTATTACAGATTCATGGTATTATAAACTGCCTTTAAGTCTAGTATTCATTATTCTTCTTGCCTTGCTTAAAACACCTTATTTCCTTTCTTCCTGTCCAATTTTCTGTGGGCAAAACTCTGCCTTTATTTGCTTTGTTGCAGATTTTTTGCATCTCCAACGTGTTAAGCGTAGTTTCTCAAGGTTGAAAGAAGAAAGCCGTATTTGATTTTTCGGATATGTGGGGATTCATCTCTTCTTACGTTTCAAGCTGAGGTATTCAGGAATGCTTTTACTCATGGATATGGTTTCAAATGAAGCTTGACTGCATGCTTATATGATAAATAAAATTTAAATATAGGTAGAATCTGTGTGCATGTAAAATGTTACAATGATTCTATTCAGAGTGTAATTTTCAAGACATAATTTTACATTATACTTGTCAAATTGTTGATCCTCTGACTATACTCCTTTTCCTGATAAAGGGATCAGGAACCAAAAGTGTTGGGATGACATTGATTCAAATTATTTTCCTTCTAACATTTTGCTTTGTAAATATGATAAAAGCTTAAGAAGACAAAAACTATTTCGTACACCAAGAGACCAGCTAACTGAAACCCTATCAAGTAAAAGCTATTACAAAAGCATTCCATACACACATTGCTGTAGATAGTTGTTTTCCACAAGTAGTTCAGAGATAAGGCATTGTTCTCTAGAGTGAAACAATGTGACAGAACTAGAGGTCAGGGACAGATTAATGCTATAAACAGTGATGGAGAAAATACAGTAAAGATCCCATTGAAAAGGTTTTCTATATTATTTTTCTTGGCTGCAATTGTTTGTTATTCTGTTTCACGAAATTCAGAATCAGAAAATGAATAGATTCAGTTGAAAACCTTTAGATTTGGTCTCATGATAGGCTCTTATGACTTCAGGTAAATACTGTGGAACTGAGCTTAAAACATATTTATACTTTCTTTTCAGAATTCCTCGTGCTTCCCCAGATGTTTTAGCCTTTGCATAGACACATTGACATGCAATCTTCAAATATAAAATCACATACAATTTCCTCTGCATCCCCAACTCATACAGGGGAGGAAGTTGTGGTGAGCTGGGGGTCGGCCTCTTCTCGCAGATAACAAGTGACAGGACTGGGGGAACAGCTGCAAATTGCGCCAGGGGAGGTTCAGGTTGGAGATTAGGAGAAATTTCTTCTCTGAAAGGGTGGTTGGGCATTGGAACGGGTTGCCCAGGAAGGTGGTGGAGTCACCGTCCCTGCGGGTGTTTAAAGAAAGGTTGGATGTGGTACTTAGGGACATGGTTTAGTGGTTAATAGGTGGTGGGGGGATGGTTGGACTGGATGATCCTTGAGGGCTCTTCTAACCTTAATGATTCTATGATTCTAGGAGATGGATTAAAAAAGATCACAACGAATATTACAACTGTGCATATAGTACACCTCAAATTTTGTCTATTTGAGCCCATAACCAAAATAATATTCTTTCAAATGCCATGTATATGTACATATGCATAGTAATTTACATTTTCTAATAAATATTCACCTTGAAATAAATGGCATTTTTCTATTTTGTTTTGAACATTCTAATTCATTTTCTGCACATGTACAGATGAAATTCTTTTGACTTTTAATGAGCCATTGAATTATTACAATTATAATATCTTGTATTTCACATACAATATTGGAAGTCTCTTTTCATTTTTTAAAAAGGACTCCTTGGAGTGATTTATTGAAAGTTCTAGAGATAGCTATCATTGGAAAAATAAACTAACTATGAATTAAAAGTGAAAAATAAAAAAGTAATAAAAACTCAGAAATCTCAGCTTTTATCAGTTCACTCAGATTGAGGCTTCAGGGGGAAAAAAGACTTTTTTAATTGCAGCTTAGAAGTCAAGTTCTTCACAACAGAATTGAAGAAAAAAAACCCAAAACTCTGAATCAAGCTATAACCTAAATTTCTGTACGAGGCTAGCATTTGATTTTGTCTTTTATTTCTCCAAGATTAACTGAAGAAACTTTAAAAAGAAGACTTTCTGAATTATATATTAAAATGCATGTCAGTCCAAACTGCATGCAACAGTTTCACTGGCTTTAATATTTAATTCAGCACCAAAACTATGTTGCTAACTTAGTTCATTCTGTCACACGAATTTCAATTCGCTCTGGCATTTAACTTGGAATATTCTTCATTCCTCCCTAGCACTCATTTAATGTAGGAGAAAATCACAGAATCCCTGCACTAGGTAGGATATCGTGTTTGTGACACAAGAACAGGAGTTACCTGGGATTTTTTTCCTACTACGTTGGGGAATTGGTGAGGGGAGGATTGCCCATATGGATCTCTGCTGAGGAGACAAGAGACCAAGACCATGGAGGTTTGGAATGAAATATTTTCTATGGCAGATTTCTGCTCTGAACTTGAACAAACTACGTATTTCTTTCTGTCTTGATTCCACTCTCTAAAAGACAAGGTAAGTGGGCCATAGTAACTCTCAATATTATAAGGATTTTAAAAAATTCAAACACCATACTCACAGTTCTTACGAACAGCGATGAGAGTGGTATTCAGCTAGAAATATATGACGCAGAAGGAACAGCAGTGCCACTATGATCTGATCCAGGCTAAATATTTGCCATCCCCTTTGCACTGCTTTTTACATTTACTGCAAAGCCCTTCACAAGTAGGTAGCTTCAAAAGATTAGTGTAAACTGGAAAAAAAAATACAGGAGGATGTGTCATGTTGGGGTTAATGTGTGGGATGTACCACAATTTTGGTTGCTTCTTACTCCAAGGACCCACCTAAAGATCCTAGCTATCTTTATTCTTCTCTTCCTACTCCTTTTTTTTCTTCCTGTTCCTTTCTTTCTTCTTCTTTATCACCTGAAACTCTGCAGAAAGACTATTTCCAAGTCTTCTTGTTTATCTTTGTATCAGAAACTGGCAGGCAACATTTGTCTCCAGATGCAGCTCAAAGTACTGCACAGATACACCATCTGCCAGTTAGCCAGCATCGGTCCTGGAAGCGTTGCAGGCACCTCAGCACCATGCCACACTTGTGTTAATTAACCCACACCAGCAAGTGCCTGTAACACTTTCAGCACCTGAGAAATATCTGTGTTGAGCTGTGTAGATATAGCTATTCTAGACTCCTCATTGTCCTAAACATCCTTGGATTACGCTTTAAAATGCTTTCATTGATTAATTCCTTTATCACCCACTTGTTTTTACCCTTTTTGCAATGGCAGTCTTTCTATCTTTTCTGACTTCACCATTACATTTGTCTTTTAAGACTTGTGTCCATAGTCTTCCTCCTCTTGTTTTGTTATCTTTGTTCTATTGACACTTCGCTATTGGGTTCTTTGATTTTTTTTTAAAAATAGTTTATTCATTTTATTATTACATTTTTTAACCTTCTCTACACTCTGGCCTTTCTGAGGAGGAGACTGAGAACAGTAGCATGACCCACAAAAGCAAGAGTGTTTTTCAAGATGAAGTCAGCACTTGGTGATCTATAGCACCGTTAACCACTGCAACATGATGAATTGACAGCTATAGGTTTCTTTCTCATTTTCTATTTATGGAGCTTGCTTCCTGCTTTTCTAGAAAGCAAGTCTTAAGGCAACAGCAGGAGAGAGGAAGTCCTAACGCTAGACCTGCCACCTTTAGCATTTGAAGTATTTTTAGGCTGAGAAGACGAAGATTTCTATTCCCTGGTATCTCATGGCATCTCTCTCCCACAGAGAGAAAAAGAAGGCTGTTGGCAGTTGTTTCCTGTATTTGCACCAGCTCTTGGCAGTTCTCTGCTCCCACGGGGTGTTAGTTGCATGTGTCACTCTCCACATGCTCGCTGGTGATGGAAGAACACTGCCAAAAGCACAGCAAAGCAAGCTGTCTCTTAGGGCTTCGTACATCTGATAGCTAAAGGACTGTCTGTGGGTTCTTTTGTGGCTGTTGAATTAAAAAATTCAGAGAACACTAAGCTATGTGAGCAATTTCCATTCTCCTTTTGCTGAGCTACCCCTATCAAGTTTTCACTGCACAATGCATCAACCAAATACATGGGAAACGATAATTTCTTCTGATTCTGCACAGAGATTTGTAATAGGAATGTTAAAGTTGCTAGGAATGGGGAGTGTATGGGTGTGGAAACACCACAAGGAACAGAAAGAGAAAGGGATAAAAGTATGACAAGTTTTGATGACACAGCCCATCAGGAAGATTCTGACAGATCTATCTACAGCACATGGTTTCTCAATAACAACCAGAGTAGGAAAAGAACAATCTAAACCACAGGAGAGACTAAAGCCATTTGGAGATGATGACAGGAAGATAAAGAACTGAAGTCCTGAGTCATCCAGACACAGAGAGAAAAGGCAGTAAGTCAGCAGTGCTGCCTAAAGGCTCTCAGAGGTCCACCACGATGGAGAGACACAAGGCCACAATCACCATCAGATCAGAAAGCACATCCAGAAACCAGCCCCTGGCTGCCAACCACGTTAACCAGATGTTTCTTCTTCTCGTTTCTTTCTCCAGCCCACTTCACACAAAAGGAGGGCAGTCATGCTCCATAGAGACTACACAGCCCACAGTGTTCAGCCATCTTCAACACATTAAAAATGTATTTTAAGGAAAACAGTCTATCAAGGCATAAATCCAGAGACAGCAATTTAAATCGAAGCACTTCCATACATAAATCTTGGTCTCCTTGGAGCAAATGCCAAAGACAAAATATCTCTACCTGAAGGAAAACTATCTAAAGCTACGTGTTATCAGAACAGAAGGTTGTAACATTAACTGGAACGTGATAATGAGAAAATAAGTCCATCTCTGAATATAGCTAAAAGAAAGTCTCAAATATGAAAACTGAGAGAATTTGAAGATACTTCTCTGATACATTCATATAGTTTCTGTAAAAGTCAGAGTGCAATTAGTTATGTCAATATGCCATGGTGTCAGCAAAATAACTTCTGGCACAGCTCTTACCCTGCAATGAAAAACTTGTTTAAACAGTTGTTTACATGTTAGATATCATTCACTTGTGCAAAAATTTTGTAGTAGTTTTTCAGGTTTTGTTTTTTGGTTTTGAGTTTGTTGGTTTCCCTCCCCCCCAATCAGCTTCTGTGCCTAATTTCAGCAATTTAGATCAAACCAAAAGATAAGTTCAAAGTGTCTGCAGCATAGGTCTGAATGCAATACGTTTAAAAGCTTTACAGCAAGTGGTCTAAACTAATGGTCAACCTATCTAATGACAAATCTATTCAGTAATTAAGTCCTCTGCATTTCACTGGAGGCAAAACTTCTGTTTTGTGATGAATTGGTGTTAAGTGGATGCCTGGTGAATGAGATTGTTTCACCTCAGACACCTTTGCAACTCCAGTTCTCAGACAACGTTGATTCTTGCACCAGGTTGGAGAGCGGGGGTGAGGGTGGGGGGTAGGGGAAGTGTGTGTGTAGGGGAGACAGGAGGTGACTTTTTGAACCTACATAGAATCATTAAGGTTGGAAGAGACCTTCAAGATCATATAGTCCAATCATCCCCCTACCACCTATATAACCTACTAAACCATATCCCTAAGTACCACATCCAACCTTTCCTTAAACACCCCCAGGGACTGGAGATGACTCCACCACCTCCCTGGGCAACCCATTCCAATGCCCGACCACTCTTTCTGAGAAGAAATTTCTCCTCATCTCCAACCTAAACCTCCCCTGGCGCAACTTGCAACTGTTCCCCCTTGCCCTGTCACTAGTTATCTGCGAGAAGAGGTCGACCTCCAGCTCACCACAACTTCCTTTCAGGTAGTTGTAGAGATATATGTAGGATCTGGAAGACCAGAATTCATCCTCCTAAACTACTTATCTGAGACAAATTTGAAACAAAAATAAATTAAAAAACAAACAAACAAACAAACAAAAAAATCACTAAAGAGATGAAACAAACTAGTAGTCACACTCTACTCAAATAAGTATAGTAACAATACAACTCCCCCACTAATAGAAAGACTGAGAAGGTGGTGTATCTTGCACCTCTCCAGGTTAAAACCCATTTGCTTTTTCTTAAGTTTTTGGGACTAAAACGACTTAACAACTATTGAAAAACAATCCTCCACCTCCTGTCCTCCAGTCCTCAATTTCCAAACATATTACTACCAATGCCACAACTCCAAAGAGAAAACTCCCTTGCATGTGTATTGTCCAAGGGTAAGAAGCCTGCTAGTCTAGGTGCTTTCACTTTAACTATTGGGGCACTGGGCGAGGACGGTGCTGCACAGCACAAAGAAAAGTTGCTGAATGGGATCTACGCCTTCACAACATTCAATACAAGTAAGTTTTATGTCCCATTGGGTTCTCTGCCTTACTATAGTAACACAGATCCTGGCATTTATGAAGTCAACATTTACAACACAACTGAAGAAGGGCTTCCATTAGCTATTTTACGCAGCGGTATAGTTACATTATTAAGCTCCTTACATCAATCTACTGGTGAGTAAGTTGCAGCCGTGGGATGGCACACATGGGTGCTTCAGACTTTTCTGAAACTGATAGACATACTGTCTCACTAGCTATACAGTTTAAAGCGGAAAATGTCCTTAATCCCATTTGCAATAAAGTGTTCCCAAAAGACATGTGTTGTTGCTGAAGTGCCAGTTAACTGATGGCCCAGATCTTAGTCTCCTGGGATAATTTGGAGAGGGTACTGCTTCTGCAGATTGCAAAGGAGAGAGTCTTTTTCTTTTTTCTTTTTTTTATTTTTTCCTCCTGAAGCTGCTGAGTCAAAGGGAAGTAGAAAATAAATGAACTGGACTGAGTTGTTCTTGATATATATCTCACAACTGACCCTAAAATGTGGATATCTCCAGGTGGATTTGGCAGCCTCAGGGTGAAATGATATGAACTGACTGAATTCATTTGGAAAGTGCATTTTGAAAAATATTGGTTAACAAGAAATCACCTTCAAAGGGAGTTTTCTTATTCTCTGTCTCTGTAGAGACACAGATATTATTTAGAAGTCCAGATGGTAAAATATGATCCAAATATGCAAGAAGTCACAGACTGTATTATTAGTAGAAAAACTGCCCAATACATTGTAATTTTTTCCTGTAAGAGAAATACTTCAGATTAACTGTTGCAATAGTTGCTTAGAATAGTATCTCCTATCTAAAACCACTAGATTGACAGAAAATGCAGTTCAATTTATTTCAGGAATTGTAGATGTGTTTGTAATTTTAATATGTACTTATGTACATTTTTTATTCTCTGCATAATTCTCTGGTATTTCCCCAGTTGTTTCTGTGTGTTTTTTTTTTAAACTGGTAGGTCTCAGAAAAATCATTAAAATCTTCACAAAGGTGTTTTTTTGGTGTTTTTTGTTGGTTTGTTTGTTTTGGTTTTTTGTTTTGGTTTGGTTTTTTGTTTGAAGTGACACTCCAAACCAATTGGCATATCAAAGGAAAAAGAAAGATTAAGATGTATCGCCCTGTATTTCAGGATTTATTTTCTAGGTGGCTAGCACAATGATTAATATATCCCTGTTTTTGTCATTTTCATTAAAGACTGCTATAGTAGAAATGCAAACCCAAAACAAATTATGCAAAATGTAGTAGTAACAGTTTTTAATAATCTTAAGTTCTATTTCTTTTGGTATAATTACCTGCCCTAAATTCAGGTGAAATGCTCAATATCAGCAATAGATAAAAAAATATAGAGTAAAATATTTTACCAAGCTTTCATGCTAGTACTTTGCATGACAATAATAATAATGGAGGAAAAAGATCAAATCCAAATCTAATAAATATTTTTCCATTGTCTAGTCCACTGATACTTATCTATCTTTAATATTCAGGTAAAATTACATAGTTGGTTATTACCTTCTTACCAGATCTCCATGGAATCTTTGAGATTAACATAAGTTATTTTCTTGCATAAATGCTGACTGCAATGACAACATACCTGCAGTCATCCCACACAAGTCATTCTGTGTTCTGAATTATTGAACATACTGTTCTCATTACAAAAGTTCTGTTAGCAGTTTTAACTTAACAGAGCTTATCCTAAAACGGAAGAAGCACATTTAGAGCTGTGAATAAGAAAAAAAAACCAAAGTAAGGTAGGGCTAAAAGAGGTTTCAAGATCCACAAGTCTGGCCTCCAGCAGGAAAGGAAGCTCACATAGATCACTATCTGGCCAACATCAAATTTGTTGACTCCATCCAAGTAAGAATTGAAGGAGGTTCCACGCTCTTTTTTGGTTGGCTATTCCAGTGTTTTAGGAGCCGTTTCCACATTTGTTAATGACATCTACAAACTATTTTTATTTTCTTCTGGTACTACTGGAGTATGGGGAAGTAATTCTCATCTTTTTATTCGGGATTTGTGCATCCTGCAAAAAAGATCATATTCTTCTCCTTTTAAACTTAACAGAGCTCAATTCTTACATGGTTTTCAATGTTTTCCAGATTTGTTGGATTTATTTTCTTCTGAACAATGTTCATTTTGTCTATACAGTCCTTCAAGGATGATGCATAAAACTTCACATACTATTCAAGTTCAGGGCTTCACTCACGTCAGAGAATAATAGTAACTCCCATGTGTTATAAGTTAAACTCCTATGACTTCATTTCAATTTAAGATCCCTCCTTAGAACAAGAAGAATAAAAGTTTATTTGACCTTTTTCTTGTTCTAGACATGTGTCTAGCCATCTGCTGCAAGCTCTGGGATCCTCCACTGCAACATCCATGATTATCTAGTTCATTATTTCTCAGATGTTATTCTGGCATTTTCCTGTAATATTTAAAATATTCCTAGCACCATGGAATCCAGAGATGTTCTAAGTATATGCTCTATTCCACCCACAAAACTGAACTTGAAAACATTAAATAGAGCTGCACCAAGGAACCCTTTGCAGGATGCTACTGGATGTCCTTTTGATTTGAGAGAAAACCACAGAGAGTGGCGTGAGGGGCAGGATATCAGCCAACTGCAAATATACTGCATAGCAGTTTCAACTAGTCAATATGTTATTAGTTTGTTTGCTCATGTCACGTAAGATGACATCAAAATTCTTACCAGGATAAAAATATCATAGAATGTTCTCCCTTTCTTTATCTACTAGATCATGATTTTCCACTGAAGAAAGTAAACAGATTTGTTTAACAAATTTGTTCTTGTCACATTCATCTGGGTGCTTTCTTCTTATTTAATTATCCTCTATGTCCTACAAATTGATTCATAATTCATTTAGAGGTAGTTTTTTTCTTCCCTAGTACTGCAGATTGTGCTCATTTTTTCCTCACCCTTAAACTATATTTTTAATATAGTGTTTGTTCTTCTTCAATCACCTAGGATCTACCCTGTCCTCCATCATTTCTCAAAAGTAATTAATGATTCAAAAACTGCCTCTCACATTTTTAAGCCCTTGAGAAAAAAATACTTTAGAGTTTGCCAATTAAAAACATCCAAGTTAATGAAAAACTCTTAAATTTATTCTTTCTTTAAAGAAAGAATAGAATAGTATTTCTTTAAAGATTCTTAAAATCATTCTTTCTCGGCCTGTATTAAAAATTAATGCATTGTAGGGGACTTCAACTTATCAGATGTCTGCTGGAAATACAGCACGGCAGAGAGGAAGCAGTCTAGGAGGTTTCTAGAGTGTGTCGAAGATAACTTCCTGACACAGCTGGTAAGTGAGCCTTCCAGGGGAGGTGCCCTGCTTGACCTACTCTTCACTAATAGAGAAGGACTAGTGAGGGATGTGGTGGTTGGAAGTTGCCTTGGACTTAATGACCATAAAATGATAGAATTTTTGATACATAGTGAACTAAGGAGTGGGATCAGCAAGATCACCACCAT
>VWZZ01006315.1:16419-36877 GCA_013399095.1 Psophia crepitans | reverse complement strand
ACCTCGCCTCAACAACCTATCTTAAACAAATCACTGTTAAAGCATGATCAATCATTGGCTACATTTAGAGAACTCAAGACCTTAGAATTTTGTTTAGGAAGTTAGTTGAAATGAGGCTTAAATAATCTTTACATGCTCGAGGAATGGGGATCTGCAAGCATCACTCCTGTTTCTGAGAAAAGTGTTCACAGCTCATCAACTACCTGAACCTATACCCATGCTCAAAACAGGGACCTTTTACTACTGACTACCTTGACTAAAATCAACTTTCTTGTTTTTTAACTGATAGTTAGAAGTAGGAAGCTGCCACCAGTATTACCCATGGTGATGTTTTGTTAGAGAGAGGCTGTGGAAAATCAAATAAATAGAACTTTACCACACCTTCCACAGATTGTTTGACCTCCATCTGTTTAACAAGCTCCTCCTTCTTCTTCCTTTCTTATACAGGAATGTCACCCATTTTGTAATCTCTATCCTCTTTCCATCCTGCCTTGTAATTCAGGAAATACTTCATGTAATGATACATTGATTTTAGATTTCTGCTTTTATTATTGTGTGGAATTTGTGTTAACATTTCTCTGAGGTATTAAAATCTACAGGGTATGGTTATAACTACTGATCTTCTCATCACCTCCTATGACACTCATTGCACTTCAGTAACTTAACTAAACTCTTGCAAAGTCTCTGAAGACTAATAAACATTTTCTCATTCTCAGGATTTATTTGTTTACATGATTTTAAATATCTAGAGATCATAAAAGATAACCCTTCATCCTCCATACCATCACGACCTTTCTGAATGAGAACTGCCATAAAAGAAAACACTGCAGCATTTCACATCTTTATGACAGTGTCTGGCTGACTGTTCTTTCAACAGCTTGCTGGTTTCCTAATGATCCCTCTTTCTGTTTTATTTCTTCAAATCCATTTATTTTCAGGTCAGCATTATCTGCCAAGGACATGCACTCTCTCCCGGTACAATATGTCTCATTTCAAAACCTGAATATAATGAAATGGTAAGATTTATTAAAATTACTTCTTACAGTAAATATATTGATATGTATATAAGCACTTGCCTTGGTAACAGGCAAGAAAACACTCAATGTTATTGCCAAATATTATTGCCCAAGGAATTCAGATGTTCAGCTACTTAAGGACAACATATGTAGTATTTCTTTGACTGCAGAAAAATTCAAGGTGGACTATGATCCATATGCTCATCTCTTAGTTGTAGTCAGTGAATGCTAAAAAATAATTTAGTAATGTTGTTGGAACTGTCATTACGGAAATAAGTAAAGCCAGGTTTATAGACAGGTCTCTTATTAGACTAATGGACACAGTTAGAGAAAACAGACACAGAATTTCTTCTTCAAAATCTGAAAATTTGCATGCTTGAAAGCATGTCTGTTTTTTTTCCAGCTACATCAGCTGGTTTATTAAAGTTTATTACCTTTCTCAACACAAAATGAAGCATAGGTCAAAGATTGATAACATCTCAAGAGAAGGCATTATGTAGTTACAGAAGTGTTGCCTGCATTCATTATTTTTCTCTATATATGCATACTTTTCATCCAATTTCCTGCAATCACTTCTGCCTTTGTTCAGCATTCAACACAGAAGCAGTATCAACAACAGCACGAGCAGGGCAAATAAATGTTTTTTCATTGGAAATACTATGATTGCCTTAATGAAAGCATCTTCTCTCTAATTCTTCTCCTTTCCTATCTTTGGGAAGAGAAGGTTCCTTTCAATGACTGCATTATCATTTTATAATAAATACCACAATAAGGCCCTGATTTCTAACATTATTGTAAAGTAAACCCTATAAATGTCAATATAAAGGGAAAGAAAATATTTTCAAATAAAAAACCAAGCAAACAAAGAAGCAAAAATGAATATAATGATTCCTCAACCATGGAGAAAAGACAATTGTACTGAGTGAAAGAAATAGGTATGCAAATGACACATGCGTAACTGAATGCCATTCACTTTGAATGTTTGAGTTCAAATTTTTTTAAAAATCCATTTAATTAAGGCATGACATTGCTGTATTCCTCATTAGATCCACACTCCTAAAATAGTGACTGTTCAGAACCTCATGCCTTAACTGAGCTTCCCATTAGACTTACTGCTTATCAGAATTATTTGGTCTATTAGCACTTCACAAAAATACCTGATCCATTTTGGTACACTGTCCTAAGGAAAGGTGGGACCCTCTTTATAAGCATATAGGAAATTTCAGCAGCTAATTTCCATCCTTTCTTTTTTTTCTTTTGCCTGAAGTAATCCTCCAATAAATAGTACTAGCAACAGTAACAAGAGGATATTTTAAAATATGAAAGGAAACCTATTTTAGAATAAAGTGACAGGTCCAAGTTTAACTTTAACATACTGTCAGTTACACAGAAAAAACCCTACATATAAGCTTTTTAAAGTTGCACGAGTAATTGAAACTTTGCCTTCATTATGTTTCTGTGTCCTACCTTCCTCGCTTTCTTAATTTTTTTGTCTTACTGTTTCTCTTCTGAGAAAATTCAGAAATTTTGTCTGGGAGATCTTTGACTGGGAGAATTTTGACTTTGAGCTTTATTCCAATATGGGGCAAAACCTGAAAAAATTAAATGTGTTATAATGTCAACAATTTGATTTGAAAACATGAGAGTTTCCTTTCTGCCATTTCTAGTAAAAATAAACCTCATCCCAAAATTAAAATTTCTTCTTTACTTCCTTTCTAGTCAGTTCAACATAAAACATAGTTTAAATATTCTGGTATATTTTCTCATGTGAACAATACAGGAGCATAATTTCCCCATGTTCTTTTAAAAGTCAGGTTCAAAATGTACCAAAAGCTTCATGGATCTCCTGACCTTCTCACTTGTGAAAGGGAATTCTGCATTCATTATGGAGGGATACTCTTTTTCAGGGGCTACAGAGTCTTCAAAAGAATTCATGACCAAACTCTAATCTGACTGTAATACTGACAAAGAAATGTAGTTTAATGTTTTAAGTTATTTGAAACAAATATTTTGCATTGATTCACAAATCGTATTTTTCAGGCTGACATCATAAACTGAAAACAAATGTCTTCTAGCAACTCTTGCACTGTAAAGTTGCAATTTGCTTACGATTTGTGTATGTGTATATGCAGAAACTTAATTTTCCATCAAAATAGATTCCTGACCACCTGCAATAGTGAAATTATAAATTAGATAGCATAGCATTACAATGCTGGCAACAGCAACATAAATCCACAAAAAAATCACTTGTCATTTATGTAGAATCCTCCAATGTGTAACATTTCCACCAGATTTTTCCTTCCCACTACAGAATCATCACCTAAGAAATAAACTGAGTCACCAAGAACTAAAGCTAGCAAAGACAGGTCATATGTACAACAGTATATGCACATCACATTTATTTGGTCCCAGTAAGTCTTACATAAGATAATGAAACAAAGAGATCTTAGCACTGTAAAGTATTCATAATGAAAGCATTTCATTTGAACTAAGTTACTCATTATGTGACAAGTAGTGGGTGCCCAAAATAGTACTTCAGACACGTCTTTTTAATTTATTTTTCTCATATTCCGTGGGACAAGCAAGATAATACAAGTCATCATTACCTATATAGTACATATGAAAGCAAGAAAAGTCACCTAGACATTTAATAAGCCAAAAGATACATCACTGAGGATTAATTTTTGCATTGGTTTTCATATTAATTATTTTATACATTTTCAATGCAGATTTAGCTGTACTGCAAATTTACCTTTCTATCTTCATAAACTCCAATCGTAGCCAAACTTACAACTCTTGAAAGATATTTCTTTGTAATCTTTTCTGGCTGAGATTCTGACACTCAATTTTAGAGGCTGATCTCAAATTCCCACACCTACACTAGTAAAATGACACTACGAAGATAAATCATCCACTTTATTTTAGAGATTAGAGGATTTTTTGCTATTCTTAAATTTGCTGTGGAACAGTTATTACTTTATGATCTAAACTACCAAGGCAAATCTCTACTCTTCCACACACCCATATAACCTCAATGGTGTCAGTGCCTGTAAACCCACAAGAGAAGTCTGTTCTTTAATTTATTAGAAAATCTGTGGAGTTGCTGATCTGTAGGACTAAGACAAGTAGAATTTAAGTTCCTATTTCTGGGACGAAATAGCAGACAGAGAGACTGCACCACAGAATTATTCTGAAGTAGACAAAAGTCAGTGTTAGAGTTTTCCTTAAGCAAGTGAAGCATAGTGGGACATACATACTGAGAATTCAACACCCTAATGAGCAGGTGAAGAGCGTATCCAAATCACCAAAAACCAATAGCAAATATCCATCTTTCAAAAGTATTTGTGAAGTGTGAAGTAGTCTGAAGAATCCTGTCCCATTCCCTTGAAATTGTGTTATGAGTCTAATCAAAATTCATAGTTCATGTTGGATTACTCTACAGTTTATATTTTTATTCTCTGATTTCCAGTAAAGACTCACATTAGCAGAAATAACAATTGTTCGCTTACAGTAGAAAACTGAGCTGTAGGACCACAGGAGTCTTCTGCTATTCTGTACGCACCCACCTAAATATTTTGAAATTTCATCTAATAATGCACATCATTACAAGTCTTGGACATCTTGGCAGCCTCTTCAGTACAAACTCACCCTTCTTCTGTACTCATAAGAATATCTCATTAGCATCTTTTCATGTTCATAGACTGCCACCAGAAAAACAATATTTTCCTTCTTCTGAATGCAGACATTTGTAATCTCAATCTGATAACACCCATCATTTTGTCTTAGTTTCAGTTTTAGTCATTGGTTTTGCAAATCCATCACATGCACAAAGCAAATAATAGATATACAAAGTAAAACCATATACATTGAAACATGGCCTATAGTGAGATATTATAGAATTTCTCAGGAGCAATTTCTCACATTCCTTTGGGAGCTGAATATGAACTGAATAATAATGTTTAAAGAAAATTCCTAAAATCAAATATATATGTGCACTATAGCTCAGAGTTCTCTCCGATCTGTTTTTCTCTTTGGTTCCAAAGGGTGATGCCCTCATGTTCCTCAATAACAGACTGCACTGCTTTCCAGCATGATTCACCAATTCAGCCTTGCTAATATATCATTCTTACAGTTGCAGCAGATATCTGTATTTCTTTCTCTTTCCTTAGAGGGAGAGAGCAAAGGTCTTTTCCCCCATTTTCCAGATGACTTTTGCATAACCTGTCACAGGATATCACTAAAATAGAACTTTTTTTCCTTTCAAGGGCAGAAAATAGATTTTTGCATGTTTTCTCCATCTGACGGACAATTTGTGCTCTGCCTCCACCTTTAAACGGATTCGTATGAATTGCTGGAAGTCTTGAAAAACAACCAGCTCTACATTTTTAAAAGTTGTCTAACACCAATGCCCAGGTAGCTTACTTGAGCCACCAAAAGACCCTCCTGTGTTCATACCACAAACAGCTTAAGAAAGCCTGGGAGGTCTACAAAATATCCTATTCCAAAAGATTCAAGGGAAGGCCGAGGGATTCCATCATGCCCTATAGCTTTGAAGATTTTATAACATTTGACACTGAGGTTATGACACTACAGGGGGATATTATCAAACATGTGGAAGAGCATGATTTACCACAGCCCTAAAAGCATCCACACCAGGCACTCATTGCACTGCTTAACTGCATCTCATGACATCTCTGATCATAAGTCATGAGGGAGTCAAGTAAAAGCTCCGGAGATATCGAACATGCTGAGATCAACGAGAGTAGAAGCAGCTGTGATGTACCAAATATTGAGTAATACTGCATATTTGACTGACAGTGAAACTTTGTTCATTTACAGCCAAGTTTCCATTGGAATTCCTTCTCCTCAAGATTTATGTCCTTATTTGCATGTTGATGCATTTTGAGTCAGAGCAGAGACTCACTAAGCAGACACGGAATTACAGCCCCTT
The DNA here is from genome assembly GCA_013399095.1 of Psophia crepitans. Taxonomy (NCBI): domain Eukaryota; kingdom Metazoa; phylum Chordata; class Aves; order Gruiformes; family Psophiidae; genus Psophia; species Psophia crepitans. Next base: position 30,910 of record VWZZ01006315.1, on the reverse strand, counting down.
TAAAATGAGACTATGAAGTGCACTGTACACCTGCTTGTATAATCTGTAAAGATAATGCTACAGACTATACTCAGAATAAGATTGATGGTGTTTACATATTAAATATTCTTTGAACATGACAGTGTGATAATACGAAGGGCAGTTCAAGCTCTTTCTAATTTTATTCTCCCCTTCTCAGTAAGAATCGTGAAACACAGACTTGGGCCTTCAATAGGTTATGTATACCTTATCTGAATATTCAAAGCACTCTGCCAAAGCCAAATTTAAGAGGCCAGGTGGCACATCATGAAGAGAAATAACGTAAAAAGCAGCTGAATGAAAAAGGTCTTGACAAGGATATGTGTCTTGTGGGAGAATATTAGATACATGGCAAGGACAAGAAAATGGGAGCTTTTGTTTTCTTCTGCAGGATAAATTCTGAAGGCATATCAAGAGTGTTTGATTTCTGCTTTTGAAAGGAAGAAGCATGGTGGGGGGAAATGGTGGATTATCTCTGGCCTAACTGTAAAAATGGCTTCCAAAACAAATGGATTGCCTCAAATGCCAATCTGATAAATACACTGAAATTACTTTTTACTTTAAACTTTCCAGTGCTAATTTATTCCCCTTTCTCCTCTCACAGATCAATTGCATGTCTCATTTTTCTCTGCTATTTAATTAGATTTGGGCTTCTCACCCTGCACCGAAGAAAAAGCAAGATAGCTAAACTGGTCTGGCAGAACAGAAGAGGCATTCAGTACAGCTGTGTCAGAGTCTGGAGTTCCTTTCCTTGTCAGATTTTCTTTCTGTGTACTTGTACAGACTGAGAGGTTGCTCTCTAAATGCTAAATGCGAGTTAGTTGACAAAGTTGACTGCAGCCATAGCAGAACAAAAGTACCAAAGTTTTTTCAAAAGGAAGTTTCTATTTGCAAAAGAGAGAATATTTTCTTGGAATTCTCTTGGGATTCTTACAATACGGGGAAATAACAACAAAATGTAGTATAGCCTTTTGGAGGTAGGAAAGTCTTTTTAAAAGAACAACATTCCAAAACAATATAAGAATATGATGATGGATAAATCTTTCCAGATTATTCTACACAAAAATAAATCTTCAGGAATACTTCATCTATAGTCACTTTTGAGCAAAAATATTAATAAGATAGTTTCTTTGGCACTGTGGTGAAAAAGGAGCCTTATTCAGAAGATAGAAATAGAAAGATAATTGCCAGGGCTTTTACCAAGAAACGTGGGTTCTTATTCAGAGAGAGTAAACGTTTCTGATCTTCTGGGAAATAAAAAATCACCCAGAAAGCAGTCTTAGGAGACATTTACTATTCACTCTGAAATGAGCCACCCATACAATGCAGCCAATAGCAGCTCAGATAAATCAACAGATAAGCACTTCTCTCCCATCCCATCAGGAAAAAAATTCTACCACTGGGTATGAAGGTCCGTAACAGATCTTAGACATTGTTTTGGGTTTCTGTCAATAAGATCTTAAACAAGATAAACTTGCTCCATATGCCTTGGAAGTAGATGCCTTTACGTTTTCTGATTAATGCTTTTATCAAGTTACATGTAAACAAAGATTCAGTTTCAGCCTCAGGAGAGAAAAGTTCTGCTCAATTACGTGCTTGGAGCTGTCAAGAAGGTAGATTAGGTGCAGCACACAAAATGAATTTTTGAGGGCATAACCAGCTAAGGACAAATGTTAGTCATTAAAAAAGCCTTCAGCCTGGTTCAAAAAATCATGTTAGACCTTCTCCACTGACAGACTCATCAGATGACGGTAAAGAAAAGTTGCTCACAAAAGAAGAAATCATAGCCTAACAATGAAGCAATGCCAATAAGCCAAAAATTATTTCATAGCCTTATGTAAGGATACACCTTTCATTCATCTTTAATACAAGGTTCCAAGTACGATCTTAGTGGCAGGAGTTTTGTGGACTGCAAGAGAATGAACCCAAGAGTTGTCAGATTTAGTTTTCCTTACCTGTGTGGCCAAGGTGCTCTTATCTTGCCTTAACATTGTTGGAGCAGATTAACAGAGAACAGTCCCTCTAGGCATATAAATCTTGAATTGTTTCTGGAGATGTTTCTAGCAAGTTTTCCACTGAGTATGCTGAAACAGGTGCACCAAGGACCACCTCTATAAATATGTTGATATACTTAGCTATGTAATTAATTCACTGCAGTACACTGCTGTTTGATAAAGGTCCTGCTGGGATAGCTGCTTCAGGCTGTATAACTTTCAAAACAATGGCTTTTGTACATTCTCTGCAACTGTATGTACCTTTCGCTGCTCGTGATTCATACATACGTCGAATACGATGCCTGTAAGGCTTTTCTGTTGACATTGCCAGCTTGATTAATCAAGTCTTGTTGATTTTTCAGTCCTTCAAGTTCTGCCTTGAAAAAAAATCAAATTTAATCTTTCAATTATGGATGCTTGCTCTCTAAATGTCACAGCAACAACTACATCACACTCTCAGCAACCAGCACTTCAGAGTAGACTACAAATCTTTATTTGAAACCAGAGAAAAATCACAAACTTTGTTTATATACTATTTCTTCTCCACTTTCCAGATTTTTTTTCATCATTTAGAAGTTTCTACCATGATCCAGAAAATTCTTCTGGATTTTCTGAAGTGGTGTTCATATAGCATTGCCACTGCTAGCAACAGGCCACAGGCTTTATACTGGATTTGCTGCTCCCTGATTTTTGTCAGGTTTGCTTTGTCTGAAATTGTTTCGACCTGTCTACTGCTTTGTTCTAGTTTGTTTAGATGTAACAGATTCTTTTCTAATGAACAGGTGCTAAGCCTAATTTATTTTACTTTTGTTAATCTCTGTATGGTATAACCATAATTTTATTAAGACAGCAAGGACAAGTAGTTATTCTGTGCAGAATTAAATATTTATGACATTGAGATGATAGAGTATAGACGACTACGGCCAGGGTATGGCAGCAGGGGCTTGAAACCGAGGACACGAGATGTACTTCTAAAGTGGTTACGGGCACAGAGTGACAAGGAAATGGGCACAGGCTGGCACTGGAAATCTAGAAACTGGAAGGCTAAAAACAACTTGACAATGGTCAGTAACACAGAGCTGAGCAAAATCAATTTTAGAGGTAACAAGGAGAAGAAAAACATATGTAAAAAACACCATATAGAGAAAATGCAGATATAATGTGAACCTGCAGACCAGAGAAGAAAGAGCAAGATGTAGTGCTTGTTAGCAAGTAAATAAACAAGATCCCGAATGGATTCTAGCATAAGGAAGAAGAAACCATCATCATGATCATACTTAGAATAGAATCATAGAATCATTATTAAGGTTGGAAGAGACCTCAAGGATCATCCAGTCCAACTGTTCCCCCACCACCTACTACTGACTAAACCATGTCCCTAAGTACCACATCTAACTTTTCTTTAAACACTCCCAGNCCAGGGACGTTGACTCCACCCCCTCCCTGGGCAACCTGTTCCAATGCCCAACCACCCTTTCCGAGAAGAAATTTCTCCTCAACTCCAACCTAAACCTCCCCTGGCACAACTTGCAGCTGTTCCCCCTTCAAGAACTTCTCCCAACAAAGGGCTGGGGATGCTGACAACTGACTGTACTCCCCCATATGCGTACCAGAATGAAATTATTTGTGTTAGCATCCAGAAGAGCATTGTAAGGATGGCCACAACACCAGCATACAAATAGTCAGTCAGGAAAGGCTGAGAGAGCTAGGACTGTTCAGCCTGGAGAAGGCTCAGGAGGATCTTATCAATGTGTATAAATATCTCATGGGAGAATAAAGAAGACAGAACCAGAAACTTCTCAGTGGTGCCCACTGACAGGACAAGAAACAATAGGTCCAAACTGAAATACAGAAATGGCACTTAAATGTCAGAATAATATTTTTTTGCATGAAAGGAGGGAACACTGGCACAAGTTGCTCAGAGAGGTTGTGGAGTCTCTGGACATGGCCCTGAGCAACCTGCTGTAGTTCATCCTGCTTTGAGCAGTGGAGTTGGACTAGGGGTCTTCAGGGGTGCTTTCCTACCTCAGCCATCCAGTGATTCTGTACTTCTGTGTGAATCTATGATGCTGTGAAAAGAGACAGTGTATGTAAAAAATTTAACTCTTTTCTTTCAATATTACTGTTTTAAAAAAAAATATTTTTTTTAGTTATATCTCGGCCAATAAGAGTTAATTTATAAAACTTCTGAGATTTCAACTACATTAACAATAAATTAGATTATGTATGAGGTGTGTTTCCTTTCTGTCCATAATAAGATTTTGAGATTAACACCTTCTATAGTCCAAAAGTATTGTCAATGGATACCAAAGTGCATATGTAGTGTGGTAGTCAATGACTAGGCAATAAGTTCACCTCGAATTTCCACTAGATAGCTCATTTTTCAGGGACTTCATGTGTTACTGTTACACTTCTATAGAGTGACTGAATCTTCTTTTGAAAGGGTTATATTTTATTTAGTTGAAGGTCAGCCCAGTCACATAGACTGTTGCAGATCTAATACAATTTGACTAGCTGGCAAAGAGATTTTAGGAAGTTCGACACCATTATTCACAACTAAGACCGATCATGGTGATTCTCAGGTTACATCAATAATTGGAGCATACTTTATAAGGTTTCTGTTCTATGTGTAGTAGTTTTGTTTTCAGAGTGTTTGGAATTTTTTGTGGGAGAGTTTGTGGGATTTCTTGGTTTTGTTTACTGGACATGAAACATTAGTTTCCACTTTATATTTTACAGGTTTTGTTTTGTTGCTGACCTGCTCTATTAGCAGTAATATTCCCTCAGTTTGGAAAACAGAAATGTCGATTATTATGAAGCAGGTCTGTTGCTCTGATTGTTGCCTTTGGCTGCAACAGTGGATGACATCAAAAGATCTCATAGGATCCTCAGTGAGAGAGTAAACAGAGAAGAAAGTGAGAACTTCTAAGTGTCACAGAAAGCACAGAGAGCCCTCACTGAACAGGAAGAACAAAACAAACGTTCCCAAAGCAATTTTAATAAAAACTATTGCATCCTATGGAATAGAAGTCAAAAGTGTCCACCAAATTTCTTTTTCAGATTTACACAGAAACCAGATGGGGTTTGTAGCACAGCAGGCATCAGAGGACTGTGATTACAGATGAAAATCTCATAACAGATCTTGATTATTAAAAGCTCTCTATGACAAGTTCTGGTCAACGGGTATTTTGCTGTGAACTAACATTAGCCTCAAAGTGATCATCACATATAATTCCTGCACCATAATGACTACTATAACTCCCTGAGTAGAAAAAATACGAGACAAGGTCAATGAGGGTCGAAGAAGAACTGCAAATACTTATACATCTTGGAAACAAACAGTTTGGAACTGTTCCACTACTAAGCTCAACTGAACTGATCATAATTGGTAATTTCTGATTCCAAGAGTAATGTTATCATTTTGTCAGCTGTTGCTTGTGTTGATGATTCCAAATTTAGATACGCCTCTAAACAAGGAACATAAAAGTCAGGGAATTATTTATCAGTCTCAGAGCTTTTTCTTTTTTAATGTTTCATGCACATATTTTAGATTACAGTTCACATTTTCTATTCAGCATGAAATGGATATGTTTCTTTCTATACACACATATAAATGTACAAAACACATACAAAGTCTCATAGAGGAACTATGGTGCTGTGTAACTTAGCACTGATTGTAAATCCTTGTGCTTCAGTCAGCAAACAAATACCAAAAATCTGTCTTACAAAGGAGGAATCACAACATTTTCCTGGGGTTAAGTGGACCAAGACCCATCTGATTTTAAATACAGCATGGCAATAAAAATTACTGTTTATATTGTCACTGAAGTAAAAGCAGCTGCAGTGGCAAATACAGGTAGAATATTTGAGACAAGATGATGATCCTGGTTGTACAGTGTTGGAGTGTTGCTGATGAGTCTTCTTAGAATAAAATCAACATTCATGCAGAAGCAATTTCTGGCTCTGTCAGTTTCACCCTGGATGAAGCTGAGCAACATTCAGAATATTTGTTTTTGCTTCTCTCAAAAAAAACCCCAATACACAAAAAAAACCCAACAAAACAAAAAAAAAACCCAAGAGCAACCACAAAACCAAAATCCCCCCAAACAAACAAAACAAAAAAGAAACCACAACCAAACCATTGAGACTCAGAATTAATTCTTGGGTTTAGTGAAATATTGCATGACTACAGCTACTAGCACCAATAGGCAAAGATATCAGCTTTGGTTTCTTTCACTATTGGCATTTTTCTCACTTCTCATCAGAGGGAGCGCAATGCCTTTGCTCCCCTCCCCCTCTGTTACAGCTACCGTGCTGGGTCTCCATGATGAGGGTCATACTCCAACCAATCACTACCTGTTACTGCTGCTTCTAACCACATCACCTGTCTTCCTGATAATTAAAGTGAATTCTGCTTGTGACATTTATACAACATACTAAAAGATAATGTAAAAAGAAAAGACTTTTGTAAAGCTGCAACTTCTCTTAGTTCTTCAGCATGGGAACTATCCCTGATTCAACTGTTTTACATAAAATATAGCTAAAGTAACCAAGCTGAAACTGAGAGTCAACCAACATGACAACTGGTGGACAACATACTGAACAGAGATTCTCCCTAGAGATGGCCAACTGGAAAGAGATCCCGAGCAGTATCTCGTTTCCCAGATTTCTCTAAGGTAAGCACCTGAATTAAGCAACGTTGTTCACTGAAGCTGTTGCCTACAACAGTAAATGTCTAGGCATCTAAGTAACTAATACAGAACAGCCCAGAGCACACTATTAAATTTCTAAACACTTCAAAATAAGATGCCTCAATAAACAGACTATTTCAAATGTTCCCTAGTGTTTTTGAATACTGGAAACTGGTACAGTAAACAGTATACACAGTAGAGATTTAAATGTATGGGAACATTACCTGGTATTTCTTCACTGATACAGTTATTTACATTAAGGACTATTGATTACTTTCAGAAAACAGATACCTAACTGAGTGAATTGGGTGTAACACAATAATGCAGGACTTAGAGCAGAAAAGTTGGGTCCTAGACTGCCTAAAGGTTTTCTAGTTATTTCAGAGAGGATAGTCTTTCCTCTTTGTATTGATGGTAGTCCATAATAAGATAAAGAATCCCAGTTCTGAGGCTAGGAGAACTTAGCTTTAGCCTGCATTTTTGACACTGCTGAAAAATATACTAAGTGAATACACTGGTGAATGTATACTAAGATGCCTATTTCATATAAATAGTACAGAAACCCATCAATTTTGGCCATTTAAGAGACATGCAAGAAATAACATGAGTTATAAGAAAGTTTCCCAGTTTTGTATCTTAATTCGGAGAATTTGTTTAAAGCCAGTGAAAGTCAGTAATTGGAACTTAAAAGCTGGCTTCCAATTTCTATTATGATGTAATGAGACTGCACTGTAATGTTAGGTACACTACAGCTTCTACTCCCTCCTGTAGACTTACTCAGCTCAACACATCAAAAAACGGCCAGGCTAAAATATAACAACAATGAACAAACCAAAAAACCCACAGATCCATGAACTGTCTATATGTTACACCCATAGACCTCTTTCCATGGCTACTGTGTCTAATACTTTTCAAGTCCTGTGAGTAAAGCACTAACCCCTTCTCATCTCACCCCAAAGGTGTCAGCATTCCCTAAAAATTGGCAGATCCTCAAGGTCCTGGATCAGTTATCAACCTACACTGAAGGCTTTTACCATTGTATTTCTTCAGATGACTAAAGTCTGCGTTTGGGGCACTGTGAGAACCACTCATATCTTGACAGGTATTAAACAAGATTCTTTCCCATGTCACATGAGCATTGTTATCACTGAACTCATGAAAAAAAGGAGGAGACACACTCCTCCCAGGGGTGTGCCTGGTACAAGCCTTAAATCTCTATCCTCCCTTTAAAAGGGACTCAAAGTGGTAAGTCCCATGTGGAAATGGCGCTCTCTGGCAGTCTCAGAAAATATACTTACTTTCTTGGAAACTAAATTATTTCAACAACAAGCATTTTCTCTCTGCTGTCCAGTGGCTAATTAGGGAATGTTTCATCAGGTGAAGTGAGGTTCCCATGTCTAACTCTTGAGAACTTCTCAGGCAGGGGTGCAATGTACCTAAAAGCTAGGTTTTTGCTAGCATAAATTCTGCTGGGCATCTTAATCTTAATATCTGCGGCTGCCTGTGGCTGCCTGCTTCATGATACATCTTTGCAGAGACTATTTGGATGTCAGTAGAACTTGCCCCCAGACAACCATGGCTTCAGAGAGAAGGTCCATCCTGTGCTTCTCTTCAGGTTTGCTGTATCAATTTCTTAACAAGTGTTCCAAGAATAAAAAGTAAAGATTCTTATATGGTGCTTATTACAGACTGAAAACAAAGATGAAAGTACCACATCATTTTTGGTAGAGCAGAGTACAAGTCATGGCCTGCTTCAGCCTGGGAACACAGTTGTCCATTTTCAGTGGACAAATTGCAAGTTTCTGATGCAGTATTGACTGATATAATTAAGCAGATTTTGTAGCGTTTTCCAGTATTTCAGTCACAGCTGAGATATACTGAATTTTCTTAAGTGTTCAAAAAATTACTGAAAGCCTGAATGAATATAAAAAAGCACGAGCATTCTCTATCAGATGGTTACTAACATTGTGACAGATATATTAAGCAGAGATAATTACCGCTTCTAACCCAAGAGACAAGATTTTTTTTTTGTGCATATGTTTGTACATACAATGATTACCATGTATAAGAAAGAGGATACAAAGGAATAATGGATTTCTTCCCTTTGGGAACATTTGTGAGTCATATTACAATAAAAAAGGAGTTCTTTTTGCACATGTACATAAAACCACCACTTAGTATGTAAATTTAGTTTACCCAGCATTAACTTACGTCAGTTATTCAAAAACACTTCAGCAGAAGCCCCCAGGTATATGCTGCAGGGGTGCAGTTGTATGACTGTCCTATCACTCATATAAAAATAAGTAATTAATTAAAATGGGAGTGATCATGAACAAGAAAAATCAAGTCTATGAACAAATCGTTATCCACGTAAACTGTCTTAATATAGCTTTATTTATGCAGAAAGTCTACCTAATTACCATAGCAAATTGAGATTTCTGAGTTGGCACAAACATTCAAAATAAAGCAGAGTGAATATCTAATTAACATTTAATTGTAGCCACCAGTTACCATTCACCACTCCCAAGTCTCTGGGTGCATAAGCCTCCCCTTTTCTTGCTCAAGCACAAAAGGTCCAAAGTCTTATAAAAGGCTTTTTTTTTTTTTAAGAACACAAAGGAAGTCAAGCTCAGAGAAAAAGAAAACCCTCTTTGTTCTGCTAATCCACAATCCAGGGACTTCCCAGATGTTCGGTTTTATCTTGTCTTTGGAGTGGAGCTGTGTTTTAAAATTCTTAAGTCCTCTCCCATAGGATTATTCTGTTCCTTCACTAACAATTTCAAACTAAATTTTAACCTTTTATTTTTATTTGTATAACATGACATACTTGCTAACTCTAATTAAAACAACTTTTTACTGTAATATTTGATTTTGCTGGTTTTAAAAATTTTGTTCTTTTACCTGTAATTCTGTTTCAGAATCCAGATCTATATTAGCAGTAATGTTATCAACCTACATCATTGAAAAATAATCTCTTGGAAAACCCAGACCTCAGGTCCCCTCAGAAAAAAGGCCACAAGACTTAAAGTTTAAAAAAATCTGCTTTCTTCATAACTGTCCTTAAGATCCTGGTGCGATTGTATTTTGGATGTTTCTCTGCAACTATACAGAAAATCAAAAATTCCACAAATTTATAGTGTATAAACTGAGAGCATTATAACTCCAGAAGCTAGGACTTCATAGCAAACCAAACATCATGAAACAATAACTTAAACAACTAGGAACATTTAAAAAATATATTAAATTCCACTGACTTTAGAAATCTGTATTTTATCATTTTAATTGTTATCAATTATTTTACAAAGTAGAATTTGAAAATAATTTTGGATTAATATATACATTTAGGTTGCTTTTACTTAATTATTTCATAGAGTTATAGAATCACAGAATGGTTTGGGTTGGAAAGGACCACAAGGATCATCTAGTTCCAATCCCTCCTGCCATGGGCAGGGATGCCCTCCGCCATTAGTGGCTGAGCCAAAACTCTTGAGACTAGCAGTGAAAAGAAGCTCATGAGACAAGTAGAATTTAAGATTCTATTCCTGGCAAGATCTTGGGTGGTTGATATTAATGCTTCCCAACTGCACAAAGACCTATTTCTTATAAATGTCTAGATACAGCTGAGCTGCTGAACAGTTATCTCAGACCTACACTTTAAGAGGATTCAAAAACTGCATTTTTCCTCCAGCCTGGTCACGCAGAACAGATATTCTCCACATAGAGTTGCAGTTAGCACTATGCTAAGGACATGGTGGCCACCACTTCATTTTAAAACAGCACCGAGACTGCACACACTGGTTGAGGGAGGTAAATGTTTAACCCCTTGCACTTTGGGAAGATTCATATCCATAGCTCCGTTCCACCAGAAGGAAAGTCCAATGCATAAGCCCATGAGTTATTGTGAATCAAGTTTTCCATTATGTTCCCCTGAGGTACAGCTGTTGGTTGATTTCTGGGCTGTCTCTCCAAAGTGACCTCATGCTTCCTATGCTCATATGAATGGCTGCACTAGGAGCCTGCTTTCCATGGTAGCCACAAACTGATACCCTGGGAAAAGTAACAACATGAAAAATGTTTAATACTTCTTTCTAATGCTTTCCCAGCTCCAACTATTTTTGACATTAGAAAATGAATGTAGGCATTTACCACCTTTTAGATCATAATCAGGTCATTCACACTTGTGGGTCTAGATTTCTTTAAGAAAAACTGCTTAATTCTTGAAAATATGTCTTACAGAACTAAGTCATTGAGATACATGAAAAGAAAACCCCAAGGGCTTAGTGAGCCTGCCTTCGCTATTCTGATATGTATATTTTCATGATGTAATGCAAAATGATAGAAGAATGGAAGCAAGCAGCAATTATTCCTCTCGTTAAATGAGTAGCTCAAAGTACATTAATAATTACTGATCTATTTCATATTTTACCTACACCAGGTAAATTATGAGAAAGGCAAATTACTAGAAAACCTCCTCTATAATCAAGAACAATATTATTTTTGACAGCATTTATTATTATCAAAACCACCTTCACTGAACAACTACAGCACTAGTGACAAATTATATTTATACTGGTTGATCACATTTATTATTTAACCATGACAAAAGTAACATTGTTAGTGTTAATCACAGCTATTGTTATGCATTTACATGGTGGTTTACAAACACATACTTGAATACCTTGGACCAGATTTATTCCTTTCATAAATCCAGTCATATTCAACATAATCAGTCCAATATCTATTCCAAAGAACTCACCATCAGATGAAGCAAGACAAAAACAAGGCACAGAATGCTAGTTCAGACAAAAGATGATCTGAGGAATTAACAGGGAGAACAGTAACTTAGGAAGAAGTCCTGAAAGAATTCTGAAGTTTAACAGAGAACTGGAGGAAAAGAAAAAAGCTCACAAAGAAAAAAAAAGAAAGTAGAGAAAAGAGAATGGTAGAAGCAACAATATCAAGACAGGAAGGAAAGGCAAAACAAACTGTGTGGGAGTATGAAGGTGATAACTTTCCATGCCAGCTAGCCAGAAGCTAATTACTGCCACTGTCAGTGTAAACGCTTAGCCCCAGCAAATGGTTAGTACTTCTAGTTCATTCATTCCTCAGTGTGTTTGCTACAAGCTGAATACACACACGCACACACACACAGGTTGCTGACATGCAGCAGCTTGTAACTGCTGATTAGCTGTCCTGTGTAATGCATGTGTGTCTGACCTTTCAGATGCTTCAGATGACCCTTCATGCTGTAGATGACCCCTGCAGCATGAAATGTGTGGCTATACGCAACTGGTGATTGATTCATTGAGCTAACATTTGGATATGATATCACCTACCGATTTCTCTGCTGTGGACAGGTCCCTAAATCATTTATATAGCCAAGGAACAAACATAGCATTTGTTCAAATAAAGCATTTGTTTCTCTCAGTTTGGAGTATGCTTTAGAATATAATACTTCCTATACAATTTTATATTTCTCCCCTACAGAATCACATAATCATGAAGTACCTTACCTTGGCAGGGATCCATAGAGACCATCCCCCTCCTCCTCAAGGCAGAGTAGTTAAGGCAGGTGCCTCAGGGACATGTTCAGTGAGTGTTTTGAGTATCTCCATAGACTGAAACTCCACAATCTCTGTGCAACCAGCTCCAGTCTTTGACCACCATCACAATAAGAAATTATTCTTCTATCTAATAAGATTTTTCTGTGTTCCCTCTTGTGTCTGTTGCCTCTTGTCCTTCTGCTGTGCATCTCAGAGAAGAATTCAACCCCATGTTCTCTGTTTCTCCCCTGTTATGAAGTTATAGGTAACCATAAGGCCTCCCTTTGGCCTATTCTTCTCAAGGCTGAACAGACTCCACGCTGTCAGTCGCTGATGGGACCTGGTCTGGAGCTAATCAGACCCACAGTGGAGTGGCAGACATTGGCACACAGGGGGGTTTCCTGAGGCAGGGAAATGCCAGGGATGCAGAGACACCCATGAGGAGCTGGCAGGTCTCACGGGAGATGCTGACATGGACTGGGTGTTACCAGATCCATGGCAGCCATCCCTACACCTACACAGGGCAACCCAGGGAGCACGAGCCACCAGGAGCACCACGACCACAGTGGGCAAATACGGTGTGGGGCATCAGCCAGGGCATGGTGCAGCAGTGCATATGTCAGGTTATGTGGGAGGATGTAGTCACCCAACCAGCTCAAGAGGTCAGTTCCATTAATTGTCATCATCCTCTCAGAAGGAGCTTAGCTGTGGTATCTACACAGCAGAAAGCTCTGTCCTCTGTGGTCACTGGAATGGATGTGGCAACCCAGACAGAGCTCCCACAAAAACATGCCAGCCACCCAGGTCTCATGCTCCAGGGATTGCCAGAGTCTGGCACTGTGAATGGATGCCAGTAGTGAGAATGGCTGTGTGAGGTGTGACCAGGTGGACAATCTGCTCAGTCTTGTGGCAGAGCCGAGAGAGGAAGTAGAAAGATTAGGGAGCACCAGGAAGGCTGAGAGAGACTGCTGGAACCATGCTCTGCCTTCCTTGAGAATCATAGAATCATAGAATCATTGAGGTTGGAAGAGACCTCAAGGATCACCCAGACCAACCGTCCCCGCACCACCTATTACCCACTAAACCATGTCCTTAAGTACCACATCCAAACTTCCTTTAAACACATCCAGGGACGGTGACTCCACCCCCTCCCTGGGCAACCCGTTCCAAACCCGTTGAGACACAAATAGGAACAGCCACCAAAAGAATAACCAATATCAAAGGGACTCTGTATCCTCCCCCCACTAGGTTGAAGGCAGTAGCTTAAAGGAAAGGAGTGAATGGAGGCAAGTCCATGCTTGGGGCAGCGAGTGAATCTCCTTCTTGCCCACCTCACCTTCCCACATGCTTCTGTATAGCAGGTAGGAGGCTCTGGATGTGGAAGGCTAGTCAACAGATGATGTGGATCGTTCATCTACATCAGAGGTGTTGTCAAGGTCAGAAACAACCTCCTCCTCATATCACAACCACTTCCATGAGGAAGAAAAGATGGTTTACAGTCGTAGGCAACTCCCTTCTAAAGGAAACAGAACGTCCAATATGCCAGACAGACCTTCCTCTGAGGGCCTAGGTTAATGACCTCACTAGGACAATTCCTAGCCTGATATAGCCCTTGGATTATTACCAATTACTGCTCTACTATGTGGGTGGCAATGAAGCTGCAATACGTAGTCCAAGGGCATTCAAAAGAGACTTCAGGGCCTTGGGACTGTTAGTAAGGGTGTCTGGAGCACAGGTTATTTTTTCTTCTGTCCTTCCAGTTTCAGGCAGATACATTGGAAGAAACAGATGGACCCAATCAGTTAATACATGGTTCTGTGGTGAGTGTCACCACTACAATTTGGGGTTTTTTGATAACAGGATGACCAACTGTCTATTGTCCATGGTCTATGACCATCCTGTTCTATTGTCTGGTCTCAGCCTATGATAAGATCGCATCAGGAGTCATGAGTTTAAGCGGGTATCTGTATGTAGCATTTCTGTGGTGCCCATACCTTGGACAACATCTCTCAGAACTGATCAGTAATTACAGCCTATCCATGGGGCAGACTGAGGGGGACACCTTCTCCCACTCATTCACCCCCCCTTCTCCCTTTTGCCTGGTTGCTAGAGTTCTGGAGAGTTTTCAATGTCCTTGGGATGTGCTGACCAGTGTGCTCCTGCTAATAGCTGTCCTGAATGTGTCCCAAGTCCTGTTTAGGGTTGTAAAAAATTGTTTTAAGAATGCCACCCAAGGATTTTCCCC
>VWZZ01006315.1:0-15958 GCA_013399095.1 Psophia crepitans | reverse complement strand
ATAGGGGCGTGAAGTCACGTGGTGTGGAATAGCGGCCGGCCCGGCCCGGCTCACCTGGCCGGGGCCCGAGCATTAACCCCGGCCTGGCCACAGCCAGTACAACAACACAGCACCACGCCTGCTGGTGCCAGATGGAAGTCACCTTTCTTAAAGGAAGAGGGTCTTTGCTCAGGAGCTAGTGGGTCTCATTGACAAAGCTTTAGACTAGACTTGAAGGGGGAGAGAGATAATATCATGCTTGCCCATAAGCTGTGGGATGATAAGCCAAGGTTAGAGTGACAAGGTGCTAATGAGGCTCCTCAGCCTGTTGTTCTGAGATCTGCTGAAATGTGCTGGCTACACTGAAGCACACTTGAAATCTTATGGAGATGAGCCAGGGGCTCCTGAGGTAAGAGAATCCAATAGGGAAACACTGGTGAAATACCTCAAAAGAATTAAGATGTGTTTCTCTAAGAAGATGACACAGCCAACAGCCCAGCTGAAGTGCCTCCACACCAACGCACACGGCATGGGCAACAAACAGTAGCTGGAAGCCACCATGCTGCTAGAAAGCTACAACTTAATTGCCATTACTGAAACTTGGAGGAATGAATCCCATCACTGGAGAGAAGCTATCGATGGCTACAGGCTGTTCAGAATGGACAGGCAAGGAAGAAGGGGCAGAGGTGCTGCCCTCTAAATCAAGAAATGGATAGAGTGTGAAGAGCTGTCTGAAAAAATAGCCACAAGCATGCTGAAAACTTATGGGTAAGAATTAGAGACTGAGGCAACAAAAGGAACCTTATGGTCTGTGTATACTACAGGCTGCACGATCAAGGGTAGCCTAACAAGGACGCCTTCTTACTCCAGCTACAGGAGGCATTTCACTCTCAGGCTCTTGTCTTGCTGGGGGACTTCAACCACCCAAACATCTGCTGAAAAAGCAGCACAGCGAAATGCAGGCAATCCAGGAGTCTCCTGGAGTGCATTGAGGATAACTCCTTAAGCCAGATAATAGACAGCTCTACGAGAAGGGATGTGATACTAGACCTGATGGTCACCAACAAAAGTGAGCTAATTGGTCATGTCAAGATTGGACGCAGCCAGGGCTGCAGTGATCATGCATTGGTGGAGTGCAGAGTCTTGAAGGATATGGATCAGGTGAAGAGTAAAGTCCGGACCCTGAATTTTAGGAGAGAAAAATTCCAGCTGTTTGAGGAGTTAGGCAATAGGACCCCCTGGGAAACTGCTCTTAAGGACAAGGAAGCAGAATAAAGCTGGCAGATCTTTAAGGATGCAAGACTGCAAGAGCATTTGATCCCCAGGTGTAAGAAATCAGGAAAGGAAGGCAAGAGATCATCGTGGATGAATCAAGACCTGTTGATCAAACTAAAGGGCAAGAAGAAAGTGCACAGGTGGTAGAAATAGGGACAGGTATAGGGACACTGCCTGGTTGTGTAGGGATGGGGTCAGGAAGGCCAAGGTGCAGATGGAGCTGAACTTGGGAAGCGATGCAAAGAATAATAAGAAGGGGTTCTCTAGGTATGTCAGCCAGAAAATGAAGATCAAAGAAAGTCTATCGCCTGATGACCAAGATTGGCAAACTGGTAACAAAGGATGAAATACTCAACTTAGAAGACTGAGAAAAAAAAAGTGGCTCTCCTCTGGACTCGCTCCAACAGGTCCATGTCTTTCTTTCACTGAGGATGGCAGAGCTGGACACAGTACTCGAGGTGGGGTATCACTAGAGCAGAGTAGAGGGGCAGAATCACCTCCCTCAACCTCCTGGCTATGCTTCTTTCGATGCAGCCCCGGACATGGTTGGCTTTCTGGGCTTTTTGAGCACATATTGCTGACTCATGTCCAGCTTTTCATCCAGCAGTACCCCCAAGTCCTTGTTGGCTGGGCTACTCCCAATCTCTTTGTCCTTCAGCCTGTATTGATAACAGGGGCTGCCCTGACCCAGGTGCAGTACCCTGAACTTGGCCTTGTTGAACTTCATGAGTTTCACATGGGCCCACTTCTCGAGCTTGTCCTGGTCCCAAGCAGGTCCCAGGTTCTGTATGCAGTAGAACATGCCCAAAAATGTAAGTTTATAAAGCCAAATACTCCTTTCAGAAGGTACTCTGAACTCCATTAAGCTATAATCTTTTATATATTTCTAAGGTCACTTAGTCCTGATACCGTAAAGATCAATAGATCTTGACTGAGTTATAAATTCACAAAGGTTATGTACTTATGAGCCATGTAGTTCTTCTGCGAGGAGTTAGCATGGGCCATTGTAACTCCTGAAACTGGCAGTACAGTGGAACTAACAATAAATGTGCTCCCAGCTAAAGTTTTTTCCTTTTTCACTGACATATATTTATTGTAAAAACTCTCAGAGGTCTCCATTTGGGAACTAATTCCATTTCCTCTCTGCCCCATCAAAATCCCTAGCCTATATCTACACTACTCAACTTTTTTAACTCTCATATAGCATTTTTGCCTAAACTATGACAGTGTCATAGCTGAAGATTCAAAGAAGAGTCACAGAAAATCATATAAATTCCTTTGTCAAGCAAAAATGTTTCCTAGAGTGATATGTATGTAACAAAAGGGTGCAAAAATATTATACCTCCCCAGCATCCAAATGATAAATTGATTATAATCATCCTTCAAACACTTTTCTGTCCAGCACAAGTGAGTCATTATTGACCACACCAATAATAGATAAACACATATGCCTACATCCTCAGTTCCAAGCCTGAGCAAAAACATAGAAGACACAGTCATTCACCCTCCTATCAGGGTTAAACCACTATAATGAAGTATCATTGTTCTGAAGATTCAGAAACACCACAAAAATTTTGCTCTACTTATATTGAGATAGAGTTCATTTTCATGCTCAGACCCTTAAATGTACATGCATACCATGCATCTATTTTTACAATGTCTAGGCTTCCATTATAGACAGTGAAAAGAGAGCTGCCAGAGCTCAGCCTAAGGAAAACATGAATATCTGTCCAGCTGAACAGCTGCCTCAGCTCAACTCACTGTATTAATTAGATCTCCCTTCACTGCATGGGATTTTATATGCATAGCTCACATGTAATGTGCTGGTTTTGTAAGGGTTAGAGTTAATTTTCTTCACAGTAGTTAGTATTGGGCTGTGTTTTGTATTTGTGCTGGAAACAGTGTACATAATCATAGAATCATAGAATCACTAAGGTTGGAAAGGACCTCTGAGATCATCAAGTCCAACCGTCAAACTAACACCACCATGCCTGCTAGACCATGTCCTGGAGTGCCACGTCTACACGTTTTTTGAATGTCTCCAGGGATGGCGATTCAACCACCTCTCTGGGCAGTCCATTCCAATACCTCACCACTCTTTCCATGAAGAAGTTTTTCCTAATATCCAACCTAAATAATACAGAGATGTGTTTGCTGTTCCTGAACAGTGCTTACACAGAGCCAAGGCCTTTTCTGCTTCTCGCACTGCCTTGCCAGTGGGATTGCTGGGGGGGTGTGCTGGGAGTTGGGAGGGGACAGACAGGGCAGCTGACCCCAACTGACCAGAGGGATATTCCATATCCTATGATATCATGCTCAGCGTATAAGGCGTGGGGGGGGAAAGGAAGGACAGGTGGAGCTGCATTCAGGGTGATGGCGTTTGTCTTCCCAAGTAACCATTACGCGTGACGGAGCCCTGCTGTCCTGGGGATGGCTGAACCCCTACCTGCCATGGGGAGTGGGGAATGAATTCCTTGATTTGCTTTGCTTGTGCACGTGGCTTTTGCTTCACTTATTAAACTCTTGCATCTAAACCCACGAGTTTTCTCACTTTCCCTCTTCCAGTTCTCTCCCCATCCCACCACAGGGGAGTGAATGAGCAATTGTGTAGTGCTTAGCTGTCAGCTGGGGTAAAATCACAACATATATATATCTGCACTGTAGAGACCTTATAGACAAGACTCTGACCTTGGAACTGAACCCCACCTTCTGTTTAACTAATACTTTTCAAACAAATGTCAAACCTCAATTTGTTGGCACTCTTCTACATAAAAATGCTGTATGGAAGTCTACATTTAAGCAATAGATTACAGAAGGATTCACATAAATTAATTTTAAAATTAAGCTATTTAGATGTCAACAGATGAGCTATTCATCCTAGGCTCTCTTGGTAGTCTCACAGCCCCATTCACTTGAGCTGTTTTAGACAGCCACTTTAGGATGAGATGAATTGTACTCTGGAAGTACTTATTTATTTACATTAACTCTAAAAGAGTTTAAAATTCCTAGCTCAAATCTAGCTACCTGTAACAGCAGTCTGTCAATCACAGATATGAAATGGCAGAGGTGTGCTGTAAACACTTTCTCTATTCTCTGGAAAGCAATGAAGATTTGAGAGCAAGGCTACATAAAGCTCCTGTATGTTATTTGTGAGTTAATTGTAATGCCATCATCTAATTCATAGAAATTAGCTTATCTGCAGCTCTCTGATTATTTAACCTAGGAGACAAAGTGGGACCAAGTCTTTATTTCCCTACCAGTGCTTAGAATAGAATAGAATAGAATAGAATAGAATAGAATAGAATAGAATAGAATAGAATAGAATGGAATAGAATAGAATCATTAAGGTTGGAAGAGACCTCAAGGATCATCCAGTCCAACTGTCGCCTCACCACCTATTAACCACTAAACCATGTCCTTCAGTACCGCATCTAACCTTTCCTTAAACACCCGCAGGGACGGTGACTCCACCACCTCCCTGGGCAACCTGTTCCAGTGCCCGACCACCCTTTCTGAGAAGAAATTTCTCCTCACCTCCAACCTGAACCTCCCCTGGCACAATTTGCAGCCGTTCCCCCTAGTCCTGTCACTAGTTATCTGCGAGAAGAGGTCAACCCCCAGCTCGCCACTTCCTTTCAGGTAGTTGTAGAGGGCAATAAGATATGAAAAAGTCATGGGCTAGGGATATATGTTTGGGAATAGAAGGTGAAGGTATGTGAATAAGTGTTATTCTTACCCAAATCTTGAGCCTCCTCTTCAGCCTTTGAGCTGCATGCTGCTTAACAAAAGAGCAAGACTTCTGGGACCTAAAATAGTGTCAGTGGCTATAGACTAGCAAAAAAACCATAACATATGAAGATGAGGAAGAAAAATAACTACCTTTAATATATTACTCTAGGATCTCAAATAAAAACTTACTCCATGCATATTTTCCTCTCTTCCTATGCTCTTTGTTTGACCTTTTGCTTTTCTTAAGAAAAGCAGGAAATTAGATCTGAAAGATTCCTAGGTCACTGTCTTACAGATGTGTGATCTGCTCAATAAATATCACCATATTTACTGAGTTACAGGTTTGAGCTTTGTTCTTGATTGATCCAGTCTTTAACTTTGACTTGATTATTTACTCCAGTCTGGAAAAAGAATAAATCAATGCTTTTGCAGGAACAGCGAAAGAATCATAAATGGTTGTGACAATTTCATTTTAAATATATCTCAATTCAAATTTGAAATATTTTTACTGAAGTATATTCATATGCATTAGTAGCGGCATTTAGGTCTGATACACTAGGTTAATAATGAATTTCCAAATGTATTCAAGGAGAAGTTCAACTCCTTCCTATTTTACCTAAGCAAGTGATTCAGACATGATCTCTTGTATATTTCCATTCTAATCTGTGTTTAGTTATGTCTTTGAACTCAGGCATTAGCGTCAGAAAAATATAGCTCAAAGTGACCATACCTCTCAAATTAAAGACATGTAACGTTGCTCATTAATGTCACAGGGCTGTCCACTCATTTTTAGATGATTAAAGTAAAAACAGGATTGGCTGATACAGAGCTTCTTTTTGAATATCTTGAGATTACAGTCACACGTTTTGAAGACAAAGTGGAACATTACCTTCTTTTGTCAGTACAAATCACTGTGACTTATATAAGGTTTTGCCTGAGAATAATTATGCACAAAAAGTCCTGTCATAGCTTTCTGGAAAATCTAGTTCAATCTCCCTGGGCTCTTTTTCTCTGTATCCTTTATCATCTTGGTTGGTATGGAATAGTATTTCTCAAGAGTACCCCATAGTTACTATTTGGTCCACTGACACTTTACAGAGAGTATGAAAAGACACTGTAAATAGCAGATGAAATTCTGTGGTGATAAATGCAGAATGATGTCCACGAGGGAAAAACAATTCTAAACTACGAGTGATGAGTTCTGAACTAGTTAATTACCACTGAGACAAGAAAAAAAAAAATCTTTGAGCTATAATGGATAATCTAAGAAAACTATCAGTAGCTGTCAGACAGGAAAGCAAAATGCTAGAAATCATTAGGAAGGGAACAGATAACACAACTGAGGACAAAATTATTTCACCACCCAATTCTGTGGCACATCTGCATCTTGCAAACCATGTGCAGTTTTAGTTCTCACATCTCAAAAAGGAATATAGTAGCCCTAGAAGGGTCATAAGGAAAGGTGGCAAACTTCATCAAAGATAAGTGTGGTGTCTTGCCCCAGCCAGTAGCACCCACCCAGTCACTCGTTCACCACCACCCAACAGGATGAGGGAGAAAATCAGAAAAGCAAAAGCTGAAAACTTGAGGGTCAAGACAAGGACAGCTTAATAAGTGAAGTAAAGCTGCACGCACAAGTGAAGCAAAATAATGAATGTATGCATAGTCATCTCCAGGAAAGCAGAACCTCTGACATTTAATGTCTACTTGAGATGACAAACACCATAGCCGCCAACATCTCCTTTTACTCCATCTTTCCCCAAGCTTTTGTTGCTGAGTATGGTATCATATGGCACGGGATACCCCTTTAGTCAGTTGGGATCAGCTGTCCTGGCTTTGTCCCCTCCCAACCTTTTTCCCACCCTCAGACTACTTACTGGCAGTAAGTAAGTAAGGCCTCGAAGCTGTGTAAGTACCGCTCAGCAGTAGCTAAAGTGTTGGTGTGTTATCAACACTGTTTCAATCACAAATCCAGAACACAGCACCATATGGGTTGCTACGAAGAAAATAAACTCCATCCTAGACAGATACAATTAAAAAGGAAAAGGCTTCACTGTAAGAAATAACCAAATGAACTAGACCATCAAGTTTAATGACCAAGTAGATGATTCAAAATAAACAAAGGAGGAACATTTTCACGCAGTAAGTAGTCTTCAAATTAATCCAGAAACAAGAGCCAGAAACACATTCATGCTGTTTCCCCTCTATCTCATTCCTTTTCCTCTCTCTCCCTTTGTCTGGAGAAAATAATGGAAGATGGGCAAGGAGGACTATAAACACGCTCAAAGTGACTTGCAGGTGGTGTGTAGAAAAACACATACATCATACTAATTGTTGCTTAACTTTATGTGTTGGACAAGTAGAACATCGGGGTTTAGATAACATAGGCCTGTGATAGACTTAGAGGCATCCTATCAAACATGCTTGAGTTTCCTGCCCTGCTGTGGGAAAGATCAAAGCACAGTGGTAAACTACATCTGCATCAATCCTTGAAATACAGGCAAAACCAGCCCGTTCGGTGATCCTCTAGTATGGACCGAGCTCCGTGGTGGCTGCATCCCTGCTTGTGTGCCTCTGGGTGCTGCTTTGGGGATCCCCCAGTTGGCAAGGTAACAAAAATAGATTCACTTTTTGTATTTCATTCATCGTTTTGTGGTTGTTCCTGCATCCTGCCTGTGCCGGCTCACACACGTTCTCTGTGGAAATATCAGCTTGCTGTAATTTTTATTTTCACATAGCTACATAGTTACCTGGAGCTAATAGGAATTATGTTCTTGCAGAGCCTAGATGAGAAAGGGCACATGAGCTCCCTTTATAACAACGTATGACATTGATGCAGTGGACTGCAAATAACATTGAAAAGTTCAAAGTGAATGAACTGAAAAATATCTTAAAGTTCTTTCTGATCTGGTGACTTCAGTAATTACATGTAACAGGCTAAGCCAAACAATAAAGGTCTTGGTACCATAGAAGTCAATGCTAATTAATTCATCAAAGTCCTACGCCCTATATTAACCATGACATCAAACAGTGACTTCTGACCTTAAAATATATGAAGTTCATGACTTTTATTTTTATAAATTAAATTGATGTGATTGTTTTGTACCACACTGTTCCACCATAGATCTAATTACAGCTAGATTCCCTAAATACAGTTAATACATTCCCTGTTGATTGAATCTTTAACTGCCTGAAGTCCATCTATACTGCCCTTGTTACTGATGTCATGGATTGAACCCTTGTTACTAGGACAAGTTTAGGCACTGGCTCATATCAGTGCTCTATGTATAATGCAACCCCCACAACAAACTACTCTTTCTTCCATACCGAGATTTCTACTGCTCAGTTTGCTGCCTGGAATCCATGATTGAGTTAATGTGTGCACTGTCCAGATTATTGGTAGACCCATGTTCCTGAAGTAAAACAAGGAGCAAACCAATCTGACAGTATATATGCACCTACTGAAACCCCCTTCCTGCCCAGGATAAGAACGTTGCTATCGGTTTTAATAAAAGACCATCTGATGGCTAGTGATCACTTGACAAATCTTAAGAATATTGATGTTTGACAATAGCTCATTGGTTCAAACATAGTTTTGAGGAATAATTACCAGATAAGAGGGCACACGTGTTGTTTTTGTAAACCAGTATGCTCAACGCAGTGAATTGGAGCTACCAATCCAATTCCATGCAAAGGAATGTTCATATCCCATAAATCAACATTGCAAAGCATGCCTCTTCTGCTAGACTCGGAATACAAGCCCAAAATTAAGCACTTAATTCAGCTGTCCCTCATCTCCAGGTCAGGCATAGAATATATGCTTAAGGAAACTGAGCCAATCATAACTGTTACCTTACCTTCAGTGTCAGAAAAATGTTCTTTTTCATTGCTGTCAAGGCAGTGCCTTCCAAAAACATTAAATATCTTTTACAATAATTCCACACATAATTTTTTAAGAACACCACAGTCATAATGCAAATAACGTATTGTTTACTTTATAAAATTATTTTTTGCCTTTCATGTATATAAATGTTTCACTGTATTTAGTTGTTATCTAGGCCAATACAAGGCAAATCTTACAGAACTTCTTCACTCTACCTGATAATTTCCAATTAATATTAATGTTTTGGCATATAGATCCTCAGAAATAAAGGGCAAAAGGGATCTGTTAGGTCATCTAAACCGACTGTCTGGATATGACTGGTGATTAAATTTCAGCTGGTCCTTTCCATAACTGAAGAAAAACTTTGCATGTGACCACAGCATATGTTCTTGAAAAGTCCTGATCTGAAGCTACAAAAAGGTGAAAAATCCAGTACTTTCCTTGGTAGGATATCAGTCTACTCCTTGTTTCATAAGCTTACCATTAATAATTCATATCTTTCTTAAAATCTGAATATGTTCGACTTCACCTCCAATAACTGGTTCTTGCTGTGTCATTTTTCACTGGTTTGTATAGTCTTTCATACCAGTCTGCTTCCCCTCTCTGGGTATTTACACATTATAGTCACATCTTTTTCTCACCTTCCTTTTTAAAAAGTCAAATAAGCTAATTTTCTCAAGTGTGCCACTGATTCATATTATTTCTGGCTCTCCAAATACTTGACACTGTTTTTGAACTCTCTAGAGTTATCCTACACCTTTTTTTGAAAGTGTGTGCGCTAAAATGATCTCAGTATTCTAATTAAGGTCTCAGGAGGTGCACCAATACAATGCATTATAGAAAAGAGGGACAAAGAACAAGCTTGAACCCCGATCACCCACCCTGACTGCTAATTCCTTCCCTGCCTGTGCTTTCTACTGCTCCAACCAGCTCCCTTTAAAACAAACCTGCTGTAGAGAAGGTCCTAAGCTTCATGGATGTGAACTAATCAGTCCACCTTGACTCCAGGGCACAGACATCATCACTGGATCTCTTCAATTTATCTGCTTTAGAGGCATTAAAGCACAGATAGAAGTAAAAATCCCTAATTCATAACATCCCA
Organism: Psophia crepitans; assembly: GCA_013399095.1. NCBI lineage: Eukaryota > Metazoa > Chordata > Aves > Gruiformes > Psophiidae > Psophia > Psophia crepitans. Next base: position 5,990 of record VWZZ01006315.1, on the reverse strand, counting down.
GAATTATTCACTTTTCTCTCCACAGCTTCATAATGCTCAAACAGTTTATTATTTATTGTGATTACTAGAAGACATTTTAAAAGGTTACATTAGAAACCATTCCAAAGTGCAGTCTGCAGATTTTAGCTAAACTCTGCATTTGTCATTTTGAAAGGGCTGCTTTTGCATCTGGCTGTCACAAGCTACATTGTGTTTGAGAGGTCACAGATAAGAATTCAAAACTGACAGCTTTCTGTGTGCTGAACAATATTTTCTACTCTGGCAGCTGGCATGATCATGCAAAGTTTTTGACTGGGACTTTACTATTTCCTTTCAAATTATTGATGGAAATATTGAAAACACTCATCCTATTATTAACATAAATGAAGTAATTAAAACAGTTTCCTTCAGTGTTGCGCACTAACTACAACTTTATTAAATCTCAGAATCCTCATATAGCGTATTTTGGTGGTTCTAGATAATGACATTTATTTAATCAGCATGCCAATAATACTAAGAGTTTTACACAGCTCTAAATATATTCTATCTATATATTTACAAATTTCAGTCAAATATGTGCACCTGTTGGGGCACAAAATAACAAGACCTAATTTCTGTGTCATCATGTGGGCTGGAATTAATAAATATTTCCCCTCTTTATTGTCTTATTATTTTTTTTCAGCAACTAAACATTTTATCCAATAGCTGTCCAATGCAGGCATTTCAATGATAATACAGCTCATGATCTTTCTCTCTCTTTACCATTAGATGATTGCTATGCTCTTCATCACACGGTCATTATTGTTTGCACATATTCAGTGTGATGGGTGGAAAGCATCTACAGCCTCCCACCTGGAAGGCAGAAGGGGCTTATTTGATCCTCTCAAATACTGTGGATAAATGAATGGTCTCCTGTTCCCTTGGTGTCTCTTCTCACCAGAGATATTTGTTAGAGCAGCAGAATGCTACTGTTCCTGCCACTAAAAAGGTGGGGTTTTTTTTAAAGAAAGTAATGAGTTTTGTGTCATCATCATCTACCTGTGCCTCTTCAGTGGACAAAGTTTTCTTCCTGCATTGTTATTGAGATACGCGGCAGGTGCCATCTGGGACTCGTCCCTGTGCTTGGTGTTTAGTGGCTCTCTCAGGACAGCCCTCCCATTAGCAAGCTGACTTCAGGCCACTCCCTGTTCAAGATGCTGGCTGTGCACGTTTCCTTCCAAAGTGTCTTAGAGCACGTTACCATGGGACGGGGTCTCTATAGGACCATGTCCATAATAACTAGGCATTCCAGAGGTAAGTTTGAAAACCCATGACCTTGTACTGGATCTTGCATAGTGAGCCTTTGCAGTTCTGCCCTTCTCTAAAAACAGGATGCACACAGCTAAAGCTATGCTTGTACTACGAAAAATTCAGTCCCGATGGTATTCTGTATCAACCTGACAAGTACTTCTAAGTCAGCGCCTCCATTAATGCGATCTCTTCCAGCCCTTTCAAGCAAAATTAGCTAATTCAGCACAAGCTCAGTTTTGATGGCACACCTGTTTGCATAATGGAAGCTTCTGCTGTCAACCAAAGATCACGTTCTTGATGACAATCACTATGCTGTCAGATGCTTTTATAACAGACATAGAATAAATTGCTTACACTGTGAAGTGCTTTGACAACCGTAAATAGTCTGGGCCTAAATGTCTGTTACCGCTACTGAAAGAGTACTTGGGTTGGAAAGGCATTTAAACATTTTCAAAATTTTTACCTGGTATCTCATGACAGAGTAAACAAAGACAAACTGAGAATGTTACATTTTCATTTTAATAACTCGTTAGAATATTTCAACTGATTTTTCTTGATTGATTTTGAGCCTCAGTTCAACAGGCACTCCTACCTGGGTAAAACAGTCAGGGTTTCATTTACCTACTGCCCCGCAGCACTCGATGCTGATTCAGCTGGTGATTTACAACTGTAAGCAAAATGTAAGTAAGAAGGTAGTCACAACACTTTCTGTTTGCACCTGCCTAACTACCACAAATAACAGCAGCAAATGGTAAGCAATAAAGAATCAGATCCCAAGCGTCATGCACTTTCTTTCTGAATGGCAGAATAAACATGTTGAGTCTTGAGTGTTCTCCTAAATTTGGGAAATCTTCTGTTCATTCTAATTACTCCAAAAGTCCCTGGAGTTAAACATCGTCAGACCCACAGAATTTTATGGTTTTGTGTAACACAGAAACTATTGACTGCTTTTCCCTCAAGGATGTTCTTCTAACCTCAGTTTTTATTACTGTTTGATCCTAGTTATTTAATGGACCTAGCATGTGTTACACATAGAGGAACAGACCTTTAAGAGAACATTTGTTTTACTGATTCTACAAAAGTAAAGGAGGAAAGAACATGACTTATCACATAGGCCCAACAGACAGTATAAATACAAGATCACATCAACCCAACACCTTCTCTTTACTACAGGAAAAAGCTATAGGCAAGCATCTGGGAGACATTAAAGGATAAACACTTTATTAGTGTATAGTGCTATGTATACATTCCACAGCCTTACCACTTTATGATGTGATCAAACAAAATGTCACAAGCAGAGCAGAGATGAACTAGTTTGGTACTTGGCCAAAACAACTCTAGGGAGCCCATAACTACTGTGGGAAGTGATGTTAGCAATTCACGGCATGGTATTTCTCTTTGAGCAAGCATCCAAATGTAATAAAAGGGGTGACTGCTTGCAAATTAGCATCAGTATATAAAGCAAAAATTGTTTTCTGTGAACTTGTTCAAAGCAAGAGGCTTATCTTAGCAACAACTTTGCTATTTCCTGTCTATGTAAATTTTCATGACTTTTCAAGCAGGTATCAGTTCAGTTTTGATCAAACTGTTCTTGTGCAGTAGGACCAAATTAATCAAAATCATGTAAAAATGAATCGTAGTGCTTTCTGGTGAGCTGAATTTATGAAATATTTTGCTGGTGCACAGCAGAACCGCTTTTCAAAAGTAACAGAATAAAGAGTTGAGTGGCAACTAGCCATCTGCAAAAATTTTGATCACTTGGAGGAAAAATTAGAAAATAGGTAGTCTTTTCTGATTTAGTATTACAGTGTTTCTGACTAGTATCAGTTTTGTTCATAATAGCATTGTCTTCAGTGAAAAAAAAAATTGTGTTCGATCATCTAGAACCTGGGAGGAGGGAGGTTGGATTCACTGAAAAATGTCAACAGTCTTTTTTATTTTTCCCCAACTTGTATATTTAAAGATACTGATATTATGGTTCCAGTCTTTTTCACAGTTACCCAATAACCAAAATACTCAGCCAGTATATAAAGATCAAGGTTCAGGATCTTTCCTTGTTTCATGATGTTTGAACCCACTGTGCAGATAAGTGTTTTTATTCCTGCTTTTTGGAACATTCTGCAAAGAGTTGTGTTCAATTTCTCCCGTGTACAAAATGAAATTGTGTCAATAGTAATTACAGGCAGCCCGGAGCAGGAAGATGAATGTAGCGTTCCTCGTGATAGGGAGATGTCTAATCTATAGAGTCACTTGTTGTGGGACCTCACTTAACATTTTGCCACAGAAATAAATAGGGGAACCTCCACGAAGCAAGTCATCCCACCTTTCAGCAGGAATGGGATGCAGTTCATCCTACTAGATTCAACTGTGTATGACAAAAATACAGGATACAGTTCACCTACAGTTCATTGTCTAAATACGTATGTCAACGTGTGATCTAGGAACTTCACTTCCCATTTAAGGCAAAGGAGACTATAGCCAATATAGAAAATGAACCTATGCTGTGGTTCAGAGCTACTTAAAGAAGACAAATAGTTTTATCTTGCCATGGTTTAAAATACATCCCCAATATAATAAAATAAGAAAAACTGAAATCTGTTAACATTTATAATTTAGTTTAAAAAAGAAATTTTTGCTTCCAATCAAATTCTTCAATTACAAAACTAAAAATCAATTACTCATCAAGCACAGTTCTTGTTATTTGTCTCCCAAGATCTCCTATTATCAAGTTATTTGCACCAATTCGCTCAAAAAATTGCTGTATTTCAGTTTCACCTTTAGCTTTGAATCTATTTGCCAAGGTAATTTGGATTAAATTCTTGTAATTCTTTAACACTTCATTGCTAACTGATATGGATTCACTTTTCACAATCAAAAGAATACAGGTTAATATAACACCAACATTGTAATGATATTTTTTAAAATTTCTCTTTCTTCTAGAGATTGTAAACGAGACTAATTGCTACAGTGCTTTACATGGTTAGTAGAAGTAAATGACAGCTTGCTAAAGCCCTTTATGCTGGATTTGAGCTACATTTTTTTGTAGTTTATTCACCGACAATTAACAAAAAGATGAAAAAAAGGAGCCGAGACATGAAAGACTGACTTAATTCCATGTTATCTGACAACTATTTGGAGGATAAATCAAAGCTTTCTCATTATATGGTATTTCTTTATGACTATTAAATGAAATAAACAGGCTGTTAAAAAGCAACATTACAGAACAAACCTGAGCAACGATGACTAAAACTTGATCTTGGTGAGCACATTTCACCTCATGTTACTTGAGGTTCTGTTGAAGACAATAATGGATGAGTTTGATGATATCTTTTAACGTCAGTGCTATCAAAAAGAATCTTTTAGCACACTTTGATTATATGGTAGCTGAGCAGTTTATCGGTAATAGGTTTAATGGTGCCTTTTGACAGTCTTACATAACCATCTCATTTGCTTAGGACATATTCCCAAACTAAAGCAATTTATAGAAAGACCTTTCCTCCCTGTTCCAGCTTGTTTACTTTCATTTAATCACAGTTTCCTTCTCCTCAAATTGCATTTTTTCTGTCATTAGGATGCTTGTCATTTTTATTAATACTCAGTAAACATCTCAGCTCTTTCATTCAGTTTCTTCTTACAGATACTGCTTTCGACATCATGTCACTAAGTACATTCAAAGTTCTGTTTCTGTCTTATAATAACTTCTTTTCTTTCTGTTAAAACCCTCATGTCGTGGGTTTACCCCAGCCAGCAGCTGGGCACCACGCAGATCCCCCTCATTGGAAAGGGGGAGAGAATCGGAAGAGTGAAAGTGAGAAAACTCGTGGGTTCAGGTACAAGAGTTTAATAAGTGAAGCAAAAGCCGCGTGCACAAGCAAAGCAAAACAAGGAATTAATTCACCGCTCCCCATGGCAGGCAGGGGTTCAGCCATCTCCAGGACAGCAGGGCTCTGTCACGCGTAATGGTTACTTGGGAAGACAAACGCCATCACTCCGAATGCTGCTGCCCCCCCTTCCTCTTCCCCCAAGCCCTTTATGAACCGAGCATGTTGCCATATGGAATATCCCTTTGGTCAGTTGGGGTCAGCTGCCCTGTCTGTCCCCTCCCAACTCCCCGCACACCCCCAGCCATCCCGCCGGCGGGGCGGTGTGAGAAGCAGCAAAGGCCTTGGCTCTGTGTGAGCATCGCCCAACAACAGCAAAAACATCTCTGCACTATCAGCGCTGCTTCCAGCACAAACCCAAACACAGCCCCATGCTGGCTGCTGTGGGGAAAATTAACTCTCTGCTGAAACCAGGACACCTCATTACCAGTAGTCCACAGAAATCAGTTCTCTTCATACACTGTTTTCTATTTGTATTATCTCAGCATAAGTTGTTATTTTAGGATATAGCTTTCTGTGTTATGTGATTACACACCAAATTGTTGTTCTTTTTAAGACCCGTTGACAAATCCTATTTCCACTTTACCATAGATGAATGCAAATTGCTTGGCCTTAATGCTTTGAAAACAAAATCATTGCAGGTTGGCAATCCATTTGCCCTGATTTTTTCTTTATAATTTTTCCTTTTAAAATGAAGAAAAAAGAAAAAAAAGCATTTCAAGTTTCAATGCTCATATAAAACTGAAAGATTTGATTCCTCTTGTTTCTTAGTCAGGATATGGGGCACATGTGCATGGTTTCATTTGCTCCTTTGTCACAGCTTATCTAAGAAGTTTGATT
>VWZZ01006314.1:54209-132937 GCA_013399095.1 Psophia crepitans | reverse complement strand
GAGCAGCCTAGCAACAACATCTGCCAGCTGCCCGAGCACTCGTGGGTGCATCCCATCAGGGCCCCTAGATTTCTGAATGTGGAGATTGCCTACATGATCTCTGACCCAATCCTCCTTGACGACGGGAAGGTCTTCCTTTCTCCAGACTTTCTTTCCTACCTCCAGGGTCTGGGTTTCCTGGAGGCCGGCCTTAGCAGTAAAGCCTGAAGCAAAGGTGGTGTTTGGTAACTCTGACTTCTCTGTATCATCCGTCACCAAGGCACCCACCTCATTGAGCAGCGGGCCTGCATTTTCCTTAGTCTTCTGTTTGCTGCTGATGTATTAGAAAAAGCCCTTCTTGTTGTCTCTGACATCCCCTGCCAGTTTTAATTCCAAGTGGGCTGTAGCCTTCCCCGTTGCATGCTCTTCCCTGCATGCTCTGACTGCATCCCTATATTCCTCCCAAGTGGCGTAAAGCATAAATATTTTCACTGGTAGTTTACCAAGCTTTTAAAGAAAAAATGGTTGGATGCAGCTGAAATAGATACATGGATCCTCTGTGGGGAGAGAAAGTAACTTTTATTTTTATTCTGAGTTTCTTCTGCTTTCTTGCTGGACTGACTGGTTTTGCTTTAGGATAGGGCATGAGGAAGACCTGCAACCTGAAATCTGTTTGCTCTGATGTGTGTTGAGGAGTACAAAAGTATCATGTTAGGCTGTGTCAGTGAAAATGGAGATACAATGAACTCTGGAATAGGAAGCTCTCTTCCATAGGCATTAGGAAAAGAGTGCTAAATTGTCCTAATAGATTGTGTTGTGTGCATAGCAGTTCTGCTCTCACAGGCTCAAACCTGAGTTAAAATGAAGTAGTTCTGTGATAAAGTGACTCATCTTTCCATTGAACCACAAATTAACAAAAATGCTAAACGCATTGCACAAATAACAGGCTATATCTTCTAGAAATAGCTAGAATAGAAAAACTGGTCATGTTGCCTCATCTCAGCTATTGTGTCACCTTGTCTCTAGCTGTTGCAGTTCTCCTGCTGTGTTTTATAGTATGTCATGACTGTGTATCCAATGTATCTTAGAGCTGGTTTATTTCCTAATAACTAATGGCTTCTCTGCTTCCTGCAAACCTTACGGTACCTCCCCTATAGCAAATAGAAAGGAGGCACTAGCTGGTCCCTGTCCTATGCTATAAAGATTCCTGTGTTGCTAGCGAGTTTGGCTGGCTTTCCTGACTAAACTAACTGCATGCAGATCAACTTGTGCAAGAGCCGATGTTTTCAGGTAAGGCATATTCCTAAATTCTCTGTAAGTGATGATAGACCTTCTCTTCCATGCTGGGCTGGAATTCTTCCTCTTAAGTGGTCCCCCCACTCCTCACTTCTTCATTCCCATCTCTTCAGTAGGGACTGTCTCATAGAAACGGTGGATGAAGGCTGACGGTGGCTACCGGGGTTTTGTTTTACTCCTTGCCTGGTGGCCATGGAGGATGGTAAGCTTCCCAGTTCAGAAGACAACACCGCAGGTTGAACTGAAGCATGAGTGAAGGGAAAGAAAAAAAAGAGCTTTGAAGAGGAATAGCATATCCTGAAGAAAGTTGCTTGTAACTGTTAAAACTGCTAAATTTTAAAATTGGAGTACTTCCTAAAAAGGGTGGATTCAGTATTTCTGCTGAGAGGCCAGAGCTTCTGGCCTGTTCCTGCCCCGCCTCTCATCCCACCACTGTCTTACAACGCCCTCAGCGGTGCTGACACAATTCTTTCTCAAGCCACATCATAAACCAGTCCAGTGAATTTGTTTAACTCACAACTTGATCCCACAAGAATTCTTCCTGCACAAGTGAAGGGGGAAGAAAAAATATGGCCTGAGTTGCTAAAGGTAGGAATTTCTTAAAAAAACTAAAGCTGCTACCAAATCCTCTGCATTTAGCCACAGTGCAACTCCAGAGATTGATGAGAGAGAGCAGTTGAGGATTAGCATGTTTTTCCCCTGTGAAACGCACTGCATTGATTGTTTCGGTCTTACTGTCAGAACTGAAGAATGTTGCAATTAAGGCTTATGATTGGACAGATTTAGCAAATTAATTGCCCAGGCTTTGCCTTGGAGTTAAACTTCAGGTGTCGTAAATTTGCAAGGATCAACCTGCTGTAAAAACATTGTTCCTGTAAAGATGATCTGAGAGCTTCAGTATCATCTGTGGGCATCTCCGTGCTATATAGCGATTAGTGGTGCTAATAGCTTCTGTGAAGCATTTGACACTTGGCTAACCTGGTATTTCACAGCCAGCTGGGAAGCCTGGCAATGCAAAGGTGCCTTTCTTCTACTTTCCCTTGCAGATCATCATTTGTCTTTTAGGTTCTGGATAGTCGTTTTCATTTTCTGTCAGTGTTTCTAAGGATGATGTATTTGTTCTATGAAACACTTAAGTTCTCTCTTTCCTGTTAAACACTATGACTTTCTAACTTGAATTTGAATGCTTAAACTTTCTAAAATTCTTGAAAATAATAAAAAAAAAAGACTGACTTTTATTTGTGAGAAACAGAACATACAGTCTCTTTAGAAGTGAACTTTTTATGCTCTTAGGGTTTCGGTTATACAGGATCACTATAGTGCATTTATTCTTCAGCCCCTCAACTTGTATGTGAAACGTGTCTTGACAGCAGCCTTTTTATACTTTTTGTTATTAGAAGATTTCACCTAGATCAAATAATTTGCACGTAAGTATCATCTAAATTACATTTGTTCTCCAAGCACGGATGACCTACCGTGTCTCTACTGTATCTGTGGTTAAGCTTCCTTCTGTCAGACGACTCTATATTCACAGGCATGATTTCTTTCCCCTCTGGTTATTTAGGACTGTATCTCTTGCAGGACATCTTTGCTGTTCAGTTGTTAAGGTCCAGATTTCTTTATGTGAGCTGAATGTAAGATCAAAGAGGACAGATTCAGTGGCAAAACCATTAAATCCCCCCAAACCTACATTGACTTCCAGTGCAAATTAAAGCTGCCTCTAGTGCATTGTTTTCTGTGGCTTCAAGCACCCTTCTGATAAATTGAGGACCCTTGGGTCATACTGTTTCTCTGACTGCCACCTTTTTGCTCTGGTCATCCCACTGGGAAGGGGTCAAGAAAGGGAATTGGCAAAAATTGTAAACCTCTGTAGACTGTGAGTACTCTCAGAAAGCCAAATACGCCGACTTTCACGGTGGTTTGCACTGCCAGGGGAAGAAAAGTTTCTCCTAAAATAGGATTGTATGCTACAGAGATGTCAAGAAATAAAATTTTGAGCAGAGTGAAACAACTCTCCTGTTTTGTTGTGCTTTGCTTTCACAAGCAACAGAGTGGTACCACTTTTATGCTATTAAACTGAAGAGAAAAAATGTTTGGTGCCATGTAGGCATGTTTGTTCCCTGCTGCTCTTTTCCCTAAGAGGTGTAGTTGAACGGGAGCATTACTCTGTGTGGACATTTTGGTAAATATCTCTGTATTACAGGAAGACTACTGCCTCAAAGAGTACTTTCTGGCAGGGTCAGTGTGTGTTTTGGCTGTTAATAATACAGCTTCTTTCTTTCTTGTGGCAAGCCCAGTGTGGATACATGCTGCATGTTATGTTCCCGCCCCATTAATCTGTGTATTTTGGCAATAAATTTCCAGCTTGGCAATCTGCATGTAAGTCACTTCAACCCGTCTTAATAGGACTGTTATCTGGACCAAAGAGTAGTGGTAAAAAATCCAAGACAGACAATGTCCAACAGATGTTGCAAGACTTGCAGGTGAAGAATTTGTGTCCGAAGAACTGGGACAGTAATGCAATTGGTGATACCTTGAAAAGAACATTGCACCTTTTGGCTACAGTTTGGAGAAGCAGGGACTGACAGCCGTTTGTTTTTGAGAGGTAGCCTGCCATGCACGTATATTGTTACACCAAGTCACTTGACATTTATTTTTACAGCATCTCTGGGGTTTGGGCTGAGGACAGGCTCTGAGCCTGCCTGCGACTTTCAATGCATTGCGGAGATCCGGAGCCTGAGAGACCTGACTTAAGATAAAAATCTTTTGCGTTCTACTTGGCACAAATTAATTAACAGGGTGGTTGAGCTTATTCTGAATCTCAAAATTTTAAGTGTGCAAAACAGAGAGATGTAAGATAGAGTTTCATAGTGCAACAGAGCTAAAAGCACTGAAGCACCTTGGTAGTGTTTCCATTGCAGAACTAGTAACATTTGCTTGATATTTTTAACCTCGGACTGTGAGCTTTGTCTCCAAGACTGTGAGGTCATACAAAAGTCAAAAAGAGCATAATTTCTTGGAAAATATAATTAAAATATATAAACAGGTATTGAGTCATAAGTTATTTTTTCTTAAGTTATGTGAACAAGAAGAGTTCTCAATGGCCCTTTATTTCTGTTGTTATGTTTGATCAAATATTAATGCCTGTGTAGTCACAACACAGCTAAATACCTTTACCTTGGAACGTAACAATTTCCTGTCTCTACAACAGAGGAAGAGGCTTAACAAAAGTAATTAAATCAGGAGTCACCAACAGTCTGCGTTTGTACCTAAGCTTGAAATCACTGGTGCACAATAGCACAGCGTTTCCTGCCGTGTTTTATACTACCATAATGTAATTAATCAACTCACATCTATTTTGTGATACTGCACCTCATGTATATTTTGTTATTAACTTCCTGAAACATCAGTAGCACCACCTATGTTACACAGAATACCACCGGAGAGACAGCGGCCGCCCTTTGGCAGACAGCTAGCTGTAATGCTCGGCATGGATGTAACTCAGAGGCTGCGTGGAAAAAATCTGGGACCATATCTGACTTCACTTGAAGCATGTCCTACACCTTTGCATATGTGTTTCTCTAGCTGTCTGTGCTACATGAAGCTGTGCTGATGTACCATTTGCAGCTTCGCGAGGTCTTGTGCATTTTGAGGACAGGTAGGTACTAATCAGCCCGGAGGCACTATCACCAGGCAGGCTGTGCCGCTTGGCATTTGGAGGGGTGAGGGTCATTGCCGTGGCAGGAGGCTCGCTTGGTGCTGGTCTACAGGGTTGTACCTCATGAACTGTGTCAAGTCAGCACATGTACCTCATTTTCAGGATGTATTCCTGGGTCTGTAACTAACCTAAATTGAAATTATTCAAAAATTAAAACCGTGGGTTGTTTTTAAGAGGACTATGTGGGATTCCCTGAAAGTATGAAGAATTTCTTTATCGTGTAGATTGTGGTAGGATGAGATGGGGTGAGGATGTGAAGCATTGCAGAATTTGTGGATACTTTTCTTTACCAGATAATTAAGATTTTAACTGTTAGTCAGTCACTGGAAAAAAAAAAAAAAGAAAAAAAAATTAATAAACTTGTATTTTGTACAGGAGCATGTAAATTTTGAATGCAGAGCTTCCTAAGGCTGAGAAGGTAATTTGTGATCCAGGAAAGCGCATGGGCACTAATTTGAGCCTGGCACTGATTACAACAGGATTACAGCAGATTCAAGGTCTCAAAACTTCGCTCAAACTTATTGGAACATTTAGAATGAAATCATCATTGAAGTACTTCTTCCCGTTCCCTCCTTGCATTTCAGTGGTCAGAGAATGTACTGGACGACATTAGTACAGCCTGACCGTCCTTTTCTGATACTGCACTTATGTTTTATTCAATGCTGGATTTTTTTGAACTTCTATAAATGTGCCTTGTCATCTCTCATCAGCTTGTCTTCTAAATATTGGAGAAGGAGGGAAGAAAAAAATCAGCCCCTGTATGTGGAAAGGGAGAAAAATTTTCTCTGCGCCAGTATGTGCCAGCTGAGAGGCATTTGCTATTTACATTTTATTGTCTCTTTCTGGAGAAGTGTGTTTCAAAGGCTCCCAGTGCTGCAAAGCTCTCTGCTGCCTCATTATTCAGAGCCGCTGATGTGCTGAGCAAAGTTCCTTACCGCAGCTCTCAGTAACTCCAGGGAATTCTCTTTAGTTTCCCCTTCCTGCTCTTTTCCTTTATCTGAAGAGTAAATGTTTGTGTTTCTTGGAGAACTTTGGGGAGAGATACCTGCAGACTGTGCTGCCTATCTGCCACAGAAAGTGAGGACATTTAAGGAGTGTTATTTTCCTTGCAGTTTGTGAGAAAATCTAATTTGGACAGGTATAATTTTGATCTTCTAGTTTGGCTTCTTCCGTACATAATTATCATTTCCCTCCTGAATCCACGCTTTGGTCTCTGTGCTCTTGAATGAGAGGAATTAACTGCATGAGAAAAAAAAAAAAAAAAAAAAAAACAACAGTGCTTTTTCCCGCTTTACCCTTTTTCCCAGGCTCACATTTCATTNCAACCTAAAACCCAAACAACAAACCAAAACCCCCAAAAAAGTGACAGCAAAAAAAAATTTAAGACTTTTTTTCATTTACATGTGCACGTGATACCGATGAAATTCCAATACTGAAACAATTATTCTGATAAAATCAATGTATCTTGCAGCATTTATGGTATTTCTCGCTGTTGTGCTCTTTGGTATGTGAAATGGAAGTACTTCTGATCCCTGCTATAAATTGACTTAAACACTTTCAAAGAACACACAACTTGCAAAAAGAGCGAAAAAGTGGCTGCTTGGCACTGCATCATTAACTCTAATTCATTAACAGCCACTGTGAATTGCCTTGCTCCTAATCGTGGGAATAACAAAATACACATCCGCTTTGTTCTCTGGGGTGTTTCAGAGCTCATTAGTTAATGTGTATAAAACAGAGCAAGAGTGAATACACTAATACAATAAAAGAAATTTTAACAGCATAGGGGAAGGCTAAACATTGCTATGCTGGTTTTGCTATGTTGCTGATTTACATATACAAATCCAGAAACAGTATTTCTACCCCAGTAACTTCTGGGTGACTCAGCTGTGATCAGAGGCCTGTTCTGACCGGTACTATTGCACTTGCATAGTTCCCGTTGCAAAGGGGTGCAGCAAATCTGTACTCTCTGCTGGAGGCATGCATGTTTCAGAATGCTGCGTCTATCGCTGTGCTTTAAAACAGGGTACTCAGGCTTGCTTAACATTTCCTTTTTAGTTTTGTTTCTGTTTTCTCACTCTGTTTATCCTGGTAGAAGAGGGAGAGATGTACCAATTAGAAGAGTCAGAAATCCTTGAAAATAATAAAGGATAAAACATAAGGATGTAGATAATTCTGCAGAGTAATACACTGTGCAGAGAGGATGTGGCCAGAAAAGTATTCTGCTAATTAATCTTATTTTACCTTAATAAAGCACTAAAAATACCATTTCTGCATAAAACAATGAAAAATATTCAAGTCTCTCCATTTTGCTGCAAAACAGCTATCAATTTGCTAGCTGACATTGATATCAAATAAATCGAGAATCAAAATGGCAATACAAGTTTTCTTCTCTCCTCACCCAGAATAGGGTTCCTTGCATTATATTTGACCTTTTGCTTTGATCTCTTTTCCCACATTACCGAAGGGTATCATCCACCCGCCTGAAGAGTAACTAAACTCTCAGAAATCAAGTAAAGATATTTAGTATCAGGAGTGCAATCAGTTGAATTATGAAAGATTTTGTGAAAATGTTGGGTTAGTAGAATGAGTTCTGCTTGCTTATAGCTGGGCTTCAAGTAAATGGAAGAGCTGATTGGGGTAGAAAAAGAATTTTAATGTTTATGAGAGCAAATAAGACGATTTCTGTATATTATTGGTACTTTTTTACAAACTGCACCTTTAAATTTTATCTCAAAATATGGCATTGGCTTGTTGCATATGAAGGTCTCTCAGGGACTGACAGTGACTAAGTTGTCAGATGTCAAGAAATGAGGTCTCAATCCACTTCCTACTGAACTAGCTCCTGCTTCACAAAAGCGTACCTTCTCAGCAAGTTTTGGTCAGTAGCCATCTTAGCAGACTCAGTTGCCAGCTAGCCACAGCGCAGCAGTTGGCAGATTCTACAAGAATTATAAATTTTCCAAGGAACATGAGGAGACCCCTTACAAGTTTTTAATTTCTTTCAGCTGTTGGTCTCTTCTTAGTCTTAAGCAAACTATTTTTTGGAAGAGCTTAGTTTCCATGTTATCAGCGTTGAAGGTTGCTAGGATGTCACCCAGGAGGCATTTGGCTCAGTGCATTTAGAGATCACAGAACTACCGTAAGTTTTGAGCTGCTGTGGGTAATTCTGGGCGTAGAACGGTGAGGTGGTCCCTTGGATTTGCACACTCTGTTTGTTGTGAGATGTAGGCTCATCTGCTAGAAGCTGAATGGGAAGTCCTCAATAAATAGACTGGCTGATACTAATCACAGAGAGTCCTGCTCTCTTGCTTTTTCTTAATTTTTATTTTTAAAAGAAGCTACATTTTGCAGTCTCATCTTTCTGTTGGTAGCAGTTAGCATCCAAGATAGGTTCACCCTCAGCCTACCCATGTTCAGTGGATTTCCTTCAGTTTTCCACTTTGATCAAATGCTGTTTCACTCTGTTGAAAATCCTAGCAGCTACCTTGGAGCTACCGTTAATATATATCGCGTGTTTTCATATGGCTAGTGAAGCTTCTGGCTTAGCTGAGCTGCTTCTGTATTCCCTGTTCAAGTTTCCAGAGAAGGTGGCCTTCTCACTCCTGCTGCCCACAGCTGTGCTTGTTGATCCCAAGGAAAAACCTTCCAAACTCTTAGAATGACATTTGCTGTCAGAAGGGGCAGAGGCAAAACTCATAGTCTCGCTGTGCACATGTAGCCTCTGAGACTTTCATCCCCTGGCCCCAAGCTATCCTTCAGCCTCAGGAGGAGCAGCAGGAGCCGGCTGTGCATTGTAACATCGTGCTTCTCTTGTCTTGCTAGAAGCAATAGATCGAGGATTACAGAGCTTGGGAGCATGTCCCCACAGTACAGACAAAGCAGGGGAAAAGTCTACCCAGAACAGTGAGGTGTAATGGGAGGAAGAAACACCTCTGAATCTCTCTGAAATGTCTTCTGTCTCACTGACTTCTGTCTTAAGAACTAGGGTGCTTTATATTTTTTCTCTATTTTATATGTGAAGTCTAAAGTTTTTTGCTGTTGTGTTTCTTCACCCCTCTTCAGAAGTAGGCAAGCCCCACACCAGTGTCACCGTTGCCCCCCTCCCAATCCTCCATGCATGGCACCTTGTAGGAGGAAGTGACTTAGAATCACAGAATAGTCTTGTTTGGAAGGAACCTCGAAAGGTCATCTAGTTCAAACCCCCTGCAATGAGCAGGGACATTTTCGGCTAGGTGGTCTTTAAGGTGCCTTCCAACCCAAACCATTCTATGTGAGTCTGTGAAGCCTGGATAGATGACATGCATAGTGCTTCCCTTTTCTACCGATGTAGTCATTCACAGAAGTCCACCAGACTGGTCAGGCAGGACTGGCCCTTGGTGCAGCTGTGCTGGCTGTCCTGAGTCACCTCTCTGTCCTTCATGTGCCTTAGCTTCTAGGAGGATCTTTTCCATGATCTTCCCAGGCACAGAGATGAGGCTGACAAGTTGCTAGTTCCCGGGGTCTTCCTTTCTACCTTTTTTAAAAACAGGTGCAATGTTTCCCTTTTTCCAGTCACCAGGGACTTCATGGCAGGGACTGCCACAGCTTTCCAGTTATCATGGAGAGTGGCATGGCAACTACATCAGCCAGTTCCCCCTGCTTGCTAGTTTCTCCTCGCTGTGGTTTCTGTGCACTTCCAAAGGGAAAGTGAGATGTTTGTCAGTCAAGAACCATGCCATGCCAGCGAGAGTCATGACATGCCAGCGTCCTGCCAAACTGGAGCACAGCTGCAGCTCTGCACCCCTATGCTGCCCGTGCAGGGTCATTATTTTAGTGCCAAGGACTCTGGCAGCAAATGAGTCAGTGTATCGTGGTTCAGATTCAGGTGGTGCCAGAATTGTTTTCAAAAAAACAGGGGACGCAGGAAATTATTGGATATGCTGGTGTTCTGGCTCGCTGCAGAATGAGCCAGCTAGCATCATGCACTGAGCAGCGCAGAATTCCCCGTGGAGTTCCTGGAATGAAATATGCTTTGGCTGCATTTCTTCCCTGTTCCTGAAGGGCTTGATCCCGCTCTGTCTGCTGAGACCTTCACTTGACAGAAGAGTTTTGCATAGCAGAAGCCTGGATAGCTTCTGTCCTATTTCAGTAGCTGGACAGAACAAATGAGACTGCTGTCATTGTCTGTTGGATTCCCAGATGTGATCAAATGCTCTAGATGTGAACAACAGAGAAATGTGGGAGAAATGGAAAAAAAAATGGTTTGCATTTAGCCTAATCTGAGTTTTGATGCAATGATGAGGTAAAAGATATACAGACAAAACTGTGGTGTTCCATTGATAATGCTCCCTTTTAGGTTTCAAGACTATAAGACTTGATAGTATCTTAAATCTTTGGTTTTGAAACCATGCATCTGTATCTATATATGCTTTGCTATGAAATGCATAATACAGGCTCTCGCATCCATCTGGTCATCCTTTTAAGAAGACTTATCTTGGTGGGAGATACTCCAAACATTTTTATCTTTCAACCCCAGCAGAGACAAGAGTAGGGTCTAGGCTGTGCTTCTTACTGAAACCTGAGTATAAAAATGCTCAGACTGCTGAGCTTAGCTTTCTCTTGGAAAGGAAAATAATTACAGTTATTTAATTAACCTTAAATCTGAGACCAAACACAGCAGGTAGTTTTTTACACTTTGTGAGATCTGATATCTAAAGTGTGAAATTTCATTTTAGCTTGCTGTCACAGGGCTTCTAGACTTGTTGGTATAGTCACCACATTTTCCTGTTAAGCAGCATACACTGTGCTACTATGTTATCTGTGCTCATCAAGAGCTCATCTGAGCTCGTCAGAGTTTCACTGACAACATGTCAAGGGCTTCTCAGCTGGTAAGCACTTTCCTCTGTCTTACAGGGAAGGCATTAGCCAGTTTAGATATTATGGAGGAATGGAGGAAAAGGAATATTTGTTCAGTTACAGCTTGTAAAAATTTACAGTAAGAGGGTATTCTGTAGCCACTAGCATATAAAAGATAGCTGTGGCCTTGATGACCCCAAAATGGTTGCAACTCAAGGAGAAATGCAGTTAGCAGATTGTTGCATCTACAACCTAAAGTGGTTTTCTACGCCTGAATGGGTTTCTGTGCATATGTGTGTGTGTACAAACACAAGTACGTGCGTACACGTTGCTAAAGAAAAGTCATCTCAGCAGAAGCCCGTATGCTTTGAAAAATCCAGGCAGATTGAATGGGGAATTCTGAGGTGGTCAGAAACTGGAGAGGGTAAATGTGTGTGGTTTTGAATATGTTGTGCCAGTGCCTTGTGGAGGTTGCTGTAATCGCATGAACATTTCCGTTGCTACTATCAATCACTAGGGTTTTTTTTCATTTGTTACAGAAATGCAGTCAGTTTTTAGATGCTTTCAGTTTTAGTTACCCAGCCTATTTTGGGGTCACTGAGGGATGGTTTTCCATGAGTGCTGGAGTGTGGAATTTGGGGGGGAGGCAGCAGTCCTGCTGTTGTTGGCCTTAACAGCAGCTGTGTTCGTTGAACTGTTCCAAAAGTGGGGCTTGAAAAAAACACCAAAACACTTCAGCCTCCTGTTACCCTCAAATTGTATGCAAGTATTCTTAAACTGGATCAGTCTGCAAATGCAGCTCTTCCCACAAATGCCATAAATGATAGTGCCACTATTTTTGATGAATGGGCAAGAGCAAGTGGTAGAAAAGGACGGAAACTGTTCAGATACGGTGCTAAGTGATGCTGGATGCTAATGCAAAGTTATGAACTGAAATCTCCAAAAGAAAGTAAGTGCCCTGATATCACAGAGAGATTTAAGGACCTTTGACTTGATCACTGAGAGAGCTCCCTTTTTTAATAGAATAGAATAGAATAGAATAGAATAGAATAGAATAGAATAGAATCATTAAGGTTGGAAGACACCTCAAGGATCATCCAGTCCAACCGTCCCCCCACCACCTATTAACCACTAAACCATGTCCCTAAGTACCACATCCAACCTTGCCTTAAACACCCCCAGGGACGGTGACTCCACCACCTCCCTGGGCAACCCGTTCCAATGCCCGACCACCCTTTCAGAGAAGAAATTTCTCCTCATCTCCAACCTGAACCTCCCCTGGCGCAACTTGCAGCTGTTCCCCCTTGTCCTGTCACTAGTTATCTGCGGGAAGAAGCCGACCCCCAGCTCACCACAACTTCCTTTCAGGTAGTTGTAGAGGCCAATAAGGTCTCCCCTCAGCCTCCTCTTCTCCAGACTAAATTAATGCTGACTTGCAGTGTGATTGGTGTGAAATGGATATGGCAAGGGTTTTGATTTAGGGGTTTGGGAGAGGGCTGCCACTTACAGAGGTCCCAGTCACAGCTAAAAGAAAGAAATGAGCTAACGGCTGTGAAGAGTGAGTGGGAAGAGGAGAAGGATAGCCTGCGGAAATGCTCTGATGTAGGGTATCTGCATTTAATTATGCTGAGGCAGAGCAAAAACTCTCTTCTAGTCCTAATCTATGCACAGCAGCTAAGCTTTGATCCTGTAACCTGCTCAATGGCTTTGCAAGAACTAGCTCTAAGTGAGCACTGCTTAAAAAAAAAAAAAGAAGAGTGGGTCCAGGTGCTGACATGTGTGATACAGAAAGGAGCCTGCGGAAGCTGCTCGTTTGATGTCTCTGGGAGCTGCTCTTCTTACCAGTACACTACCTAAATAAGGGTAAGGCAGAACACATCCATACTTGAGCTACTGAGAAATACTTGTTCTTTAAAATACCGTGTCACATACATAGGTATGTCCTTAGCACATTTTCTCTGTCTTAGCTCAGAAATGCTACTGGACTTGTTTTCATCAATTTAGAGAGAACACAGCGAGACTGAGAGACAGTAACAGGTTTCACTGAAAAATCAAGAGGCGTCTCCTGGATTTTGTTACATCAGTGGGCCTTGTGCTTCATTCGTTCTTCCCTAATTCTTAACAGTGATCAAACAGTTTGGACTACTTAGGGGAGTCAGACGATCTGTGAAACTGTACAGGTAATGCTGAAGCAATGGCAAAATTCTGAAATTCAAACTTTTGCCCTACATCTGGGTCTTGTTCTGTGGGCAGATCTCTAGCCCAGAAGCCAAAACTCCCAGTGGTTTCCAAAGAATCAAGAGTTTCTGTCCCCGTGTCATGTAACATTCAGCAGTTCGCAGGATCCGGTTGTGCACACTGCTCGTTGTCTCTAGCTCTTAATTATGCTGTCACAGTGCCCTGTCTCTTTAGATGTAACTGTTATAAACTGAAAGGGATTGCAAAACTGGTGTCATTTTTCCCGTAATGAAGAGTTTCCAGGAGCAATGAGAGTTTCTCCTTGCTTGTCGCTACTTGGGTGTGCTGTTATGGAACTGAGTTGGTACTGTTGGCAAACAAAAAATTATTTGAAATATATTAGCTGGAGAAAAGTGATTTAACCTTCATACTAGCAACAGCATTTACATTTGGTGTAAATTGCTTGGAGCAAAATCTCTTTTGTAAAGAGGATTTATAATCAGGAGTTCAATCTGACTGTAAGTGTGCCCATCTTTGAATCACAGGATTTTATTTCTCTGTGCTGTATTAGCATCTATCCTGCCTGTACAAAGGATGGATTATGACCTTCCTTTTAATTCTGTAGCTAAGTGAGAGAAGATTTATCTTTGCCCACTTGTTATTATTGTTAGGTTGTTAGTGGTACTAAATAACTATGGAAGTTTAACAAACCATAAGGATCTTTTAATTTGTCCTTAGATCAGCCATTTTAACATCCTCTTTGCTTCATTTTCTGCCATCAATAAAATCTCCCCTACCTCTTCCCAAACATCACATACTACACAAATCCTTATGTATCTAAAGACTTTTGAAAATACATTACATAACTTCAGTGCGTCTTTGTTGGTACTATGTGCTTGTTCGTGTTAGCAGCACTGTTGTCAAAAATGTTGTGCAGTGTTGAACTACAGCCCTTTTCTGTTCTGACTCACTGTTATTTATTACTAAAAATGCAGAAAATACTTTAAATATGAAGACTCAAATCTAAGCTAAGTCATGCTAGTCCCAGCTGAAGCATTGTCATTGGAGTGGAACTACCCTGATTGTGAGTTTGGTCCAGTGAATCTGATCAACGGAGCTGAGTGACATAAGCTTCCTCCTGGTGTTACCGAGAAGTCAGGAGTTGAGTCACTATGATGAAAAGCAAGTCACTACTTCAGCTATTGCTAGTGTGCACGGTGTGGGACTCTGCTCTGTCACTCTAAGGCCACAGCATGCTCTATTACTTCCAGATGTCCCGAGGCTAAAAATAATCTGTGAAATCTCTGAAGCAGAGCCTGGTGCTCAACAAAACCTTGATATCCGTGTAAAGCATCTCAAACGACAGAGCATACACAACTAATGCACCTGCATACGCCTGAGATTTTGCTATGGGTTGATGGATGCTGTTATATCCCATGTTTCCAGTGCCAGCACAGAAATGAAACATGTAGATACTTACTGCATTTTCCTTCGTCTTTTTAATTTTTATTCTTTAGGCATGGAACAGAGCATTCTGTTATTCCAGGAATCAGAAGGTTGGAAAGTTGATTTGTTTGAGGCTCAACTTTGCTCCATAGTGGGTGGTGTACAGGTGTTGAACTTTTAACACTATTTCTGCCTCTTCATCCATGTACATGCTGTTCTTGGATTATACTGATATACTGAAAACCATAAAATTGTTGTATCTGCATTAATGCAGATTAATCTGCCACCAAAGTGAAAAGATCACGTTGTCCCTGACAGTCATAGTCATGGGATTATTTACTTGCTTGATGATTAACTAGCAAGAAATTCTACACAAATGCTTCCAGGCAAAGAACACATAGTAGAAAGAATTGTTTTCATATATTGTAATGACATGCATAGTTTGTGGAGTCTCCGTCACACATCCTGAGGCAAAAAATAAAAAAGAAGATAATTATATGAAGATACATTGTTCAGGCATCCTCAGTTTTCAGTCCATTTGAAACTCATAAAATAATTAATAGACTGAGGAAGCAAATTGATGAGATTGAAATAGTCTGTGACCACTTTATATTGTCTTTTCTAACCTCAGCTGTACAAGTTCTCTGAAGTGACACAGGAATTTTTCTTTCTCTGCATGTCCCAGGTTAATTATGACTCCTCCAGAATCCTGATTAAAGAAAACTGTCTTATGTATGATTGGATATTTGTACTTGATTAAAAACTTATATTTAGAAAGTGGCCAAAAATTATTTTGTCTTAAAGGACTCTTGCTGTCTGGAGCTTTGTTTCAAAAAATGTTATTTGTCATTAGTTGTAATTGTAGTTGAAGCTGGTTCATTACATTTAATATATGATGTCTAAAAGACTCATCTGAAGAGTGTCACCCTCTTGTTTACAGAAATTACATCCCTGCATAAAGTTGTGAAAATGTGCCAGACGTGAGAAAACTCATCAAAACCAGACTAAGTAGAAGGAGATGCCAGAGAGGCTGTTTGTGAATCTAGATGTACATTTATAGACATACAGTCCTTTGCTCTTGGACAAAACTAATCTTTTGTTTTGTTTTGTACTGTTCAGTTGAAAAGGCAAATATCTCAACAGATAAACTTCTGAAATGGCCGCTGTCCTAGTTGAGTGGGGCATGGAAATCTTAGTAGTGGTCCAAACCAGAGTGAAATATTAACCTGCTCCTGTCTACCCATCCTTCATTGTTGGTGCTCCATTTTGTCATCTCTTGTTAAAACCCTGCAGCCATGGACCTGCTCCAGGCAGCAGCGATAGCAGCAGTCAGTGAGGTCCAGATACACGTTTCCCTTCCCATCGCTATGGCTTTGATAGCAGTCTGACTCGTGGCATTACACTGTTGCAGTGTGAATGCAGATTTGGCATCATTGAAGTGTATGGAAGATGAGGACGGCGTATTAGTTTCGCTAAATATCAGCTCGATTGTATGTGCTCTTGGTGGGGGAAAGCTCTCCTTTACTTGTTTGTTGAGGATATGAGGGTTTTCTTTTGCAGGAGGAAAGTATTATGTTGGTAGGATTCCCACCTTTCATTTCCTTGTCCTTTGGCGTACGCCCCTGGCACAAGATCATGGCTTGGTTTGTAATGCAGCACTGTAGATCGTCCTTTGTGTCTGATCCAGAGGAGACTGTTACAGGCATCAGTAACAGAGCTTTACCCTTAAAGCAGCTTGTGTACTTGTGTCTGCAGAGATGCTCAGTGTGAGTCCTGGCTGCCTGTCCAAAAGGTGGTTTTTTCACAGTACGGTTGGAGATGAGTCAGCGTCAGAGAGATGCATACTGCTGCAGAGATGCTGTGTTCGGTAATTCAGGTGGCATCAGTGATTACTTTCCTGCTCTGATTAGTTCCTAAACCATCACAGTTGTCTGTAATTACTCACTTGAGTTGGGCTTCAGAAAGCCTTGTGGGGTTTTTTTTTTCCACAATTCAGTGGCTTTTTCACCTCCAGTCGCTTTTGGAAGAGACAAGAACCTCGGCCTCTGAAATAGTCTTCTTCATCTCACTAAGGGTCAAGCCACTGCAACTACTGACTTGGAAATGTTTTCTCTTACCAGAAACTTAATCCTTTGCAGCTTAATTGACAGGCAAGTAGTTAATGTCTGGTATTGGCTGTTATTCCTTAAAATTAAAAGCAAAGTATAAGCTTCTGCAGGAAACAGGTTTTCGTCATTTGACTGGGTGAGTGAGGCATACGTGTAGTTCTCTGTGTTTTGAAGTAGACATCCAGAGGGTACGGTTAGCAGAGGTTACTTGCATCACACCCTTTGACCTTAGAAATCCTCTGGTTCCTTAATATCTCCATAACTTCTTCAGTACTTTCTTTACAAAGGCCAAGCAAAATCTATTCAAACAGAGAACAAATTCTGTTATAAAACTGAAAGATGATTCTAAAAAATAAAAAAGTCAAGTCAAGGCTAAGTTGAAAGGAAAAGTATCTTAGCAATCTTAAATATAAACTGGATTCTGCTTTTGAATTTGGAGCCTAGTTAAAGCCTCTTTAAATTTGCTTGGACAATTTTAGAATACTTTAAAGTAGTGTGATTTTTTTTTTTTGTTTTGTGTTGTTCTACTGTTTTAGTAGGCGTTGAACATCTGGCCAAAACAAGTGAAGCCCCATTTGGATAACTCAAACAGTTTGTTTCCTTATGTTCAATGGAATTTGTATGGCCTCTAGTGACTAAGGACTTCTCTCGTTAATTTTTCTGCTTTGCAGGGCATGTGTCATGCCAAATTTCTTAAGTCTCTTGTCACCTCCATCTTCACCTGGCTAAACTAATACCTACTTTTGGACTCACGCACCCTTTCACAAACTTCCAAGTTCTGCAAGTTTCTGTCTTCCAATATCGCTCGGATTTTCTGAACCTAAATGAGATGTGACATTTTATTATAAATAAGTTAATTATCTAATAGTTTAACCTGTTTGTTTAACTTCCCAAGTGGCCAGCTCTTTAATCAGAACAGGATTTTAATAGGCCTAGATGAGCCTGCTACATTCCTTTCAATTGTCATCTAGGCCATAACTGAAAGTAGGCTAATACCCGAATTCACTGAGCCAGAATACCCACAGCTATTAATTTGTAAAATAGTGTCCCTCAGAAGTTATTCTGCTTGACCCACTTTCTAAATTTGATGGCACACCTGATGATTTGTTACGGATAAAGAAATATGGGGATTTTCATTTGTTTGATGCTATGTACTGCAGTCCCAGGCAGCAGTGGGTAAGAAGAGCAATATTTTGTTTGGCTTGAGCCCCTAGTTTATGAGTCTGTGCCCAGTAGAAATATACATTCAATGTTTCCATGTGTCAGTACAATGACTGTGAAAACTGGCAGATCGGTAGGAATGCAAAGCCAGGTCTGGGTAGATGCATCAGCTGTAGACCCAGATAATGACAGCACATTGACAGAGGCTGTGGGTCCCTTTTCACTGTTGTGAGTGGTAACGCCTTGGGGATCGCAGTCCAGCTAAGTGTATTCCTGAGTGTTGTGATAAACATAGTACACCTTGTCAGGGTTGATCTGTGGTGCTACTCGTTTCACATAGCTGGTGGTCAGTTTTCTGGGGTAAGATATCTCACTTCATCCTGAGGAAGGCATGGGCTGTAGGACAAGCTATATTTCTCTCACGATCCCATGCAGTGAAGGGAATTTAACCTACCATCACATGCAGCCAAGGTTCTTACAGTACTTTGAACTCTTTGGTGGTGTTCATTTGTGTTGGTCCAAGCCAAGGACTCCTTATACAAGATGTTTTTGTATGAAGGCTTGTGGTTTTTGCTCTTAAGTTAGGCTACTTCACTGTCCCTGAATGGTTTGTAGGTTTCAGATATGCAAAAGGGTTGTTGAGAACAGAGAATCTTGGAAGACTGCAAAAATGCAGCAAGCGCTCTATTTATGTTTTGACGTATTTGCATTTTATTAGCGTGCAGTTGACTTATGTCATGTTGGGAAACTTGATGGCCAACAGTGTTTTTGAAGCTTCTGCAGGAGCTAGAGAAGTTTTTCTGTGGTACCTGAAGATCATTGTCCTGGTTCTTGGATACTTGACTGACAGCTTTCTACTGTTCTTGTTTCTTTTTGTTTCAAATTTAGTAGGCTTTGTTTCAAACCATTTATTTATATTTTTTGTGAGCCTTCCCCTTGCAATATAAGTGGTTTGTGCATGTTATGATCTGCAGCACTTCAGAGATAGGAGGGGTCTCTTTTTCCTTCCATTAGTCTAATAGAGAGAGGGGCTATTCTAAGAGGATTCGGTCTGTCCTTGTTTGTCATTTAATCAACTCAGAGTTTTAATCAGGATGGCTGGGATGTGTAGGCCTGAAACCATTGTATCTAGTTAAAATACTTAACTGGGATACTTCATGTGGGAGCCTAGTCATGTCAGTCCCCTGATATAGTCAGTGGGTCTCCAAAGGACAGTTCAAACAACCTAAACTCTCCAGAGAAAGTGTATGACATCCATGCTCCTTAGAGTTAAGTGGGATGAATTTTGGCCTTAGCAGCCAATAACAGGTGATGATCTATGCATGGGAGCACTGTATCTTCCATGAAGAAGAACTTTCTTCATGATTTTGTTCCAAGCCAAGACAACAGGAAAAGACTGAGCATATTGCTGAGTGATGACCGGCAGGAAATGCAACAGCTTGGCACAGTAGAATTAAAGTGGAAAATACAGCGTTTGTACCTGCAGTGTTTGTGAGGAGATCTGTTTCTACTTTGTCTTGTAGGGATAACTGCATATCTTCATGGCTGCCACTTCATGGTATAGGAGATAGATGCTATTCAACACTGCAGTGAGCATCTACTGCTAGGAGACTTGCACAGCACAAGCTGTGTTCTAAACTGTGACTGCTGGGTGGTATAATATGGAGGATAAGGCTGAGCTTCATATTTTAAGCTTCTCAGATTAACTTTTTTAATATGTGTGGTTTAATTTCATAATAAAGGTTTTTTTAAAAAAAAAATCATCTTTAAGATTGCCTTTGACTGAACTAATGTGAGCTGCCATAGCTGACTAGGAAATGTTATCTGAAGCTATAGCTCCCAAATAACTAATTTATGTCTTGACTCAGAAGCCCTTAAAGCTTTATTTCTGCATCTTCTCAGGTACCTCCTTCAGGAAGTCAGAGGAAGAACAGAACGAGAAGGCACCATGTCTTCAGTCTCAGCTTATTACAATGGAAAGACCGTACTTATCACAGGAGCTACAGGTTTCATGGGCAAAGTACTGGTGGAAAAGCTTCTGCGTTCCAGCCCTGAAGTGAAAGCAGTTTATATACTTGTCAGGCCAAAGGCTGGACAATCAATGCAAGAGCGAGTGGCCAACATGTTGAAATGCAAGGTAAGTTTCTGTATTTTATTCTAGAGTCTAATCTGAAATCCATTTAGCTGGGTGAAGCAAAGGACTTCTGTTATACTCAATTCGTTAAGAACAAAGTACCATCTTCTTCTGTAACTGCTGTCTAAACCAACCAACCAAAAAAATTATACATGAATGAACCTGGATCTGTCTGGTTTTGATACGTGATACAGCATTTTACACTCTAGTGATGTAATTGGCTTTCTTCCTTTTTTGCGTTGCTGTTAGTTGAGAATTAATTTTTTCAAAAGGATGTTACCTTAGCAAATTTTCTTTTTGCAAGAAGAGCAGCATTTTGCTTTCATAAACTCTTTTCCTTCTCCCAC
Source organism: Psophia crepitans (assembly GCA_013399095.1). Lineage (NCBI taxonomy): Eukaryota > Metazoa > Chordata > Aves > Gruiformes > Psophiidae > Psophia > Psophia crepitans. The sequence goes on along the minus strand of VWZZ01006314.1, from coordinate 112,732 downwards.
ATTCAATATTCAGTATTTGAATTTTAGTATTCAAAAATAAAACTGAATGTGAGCCCATCACACCCTAATTTAATGGCCCAAACAGGGCAAGGAGTAATTTCATCAGACAAAGTCTTGTGGCAATTTATAGTGGGCTGTGCATTGCTGCAGTACAGTAAGACGCCTGCCTTCTTCTGATGTCACCTCCACTTTAACCTTACTTATGAAGTGCTGCGTTTGAAAAAGGTGTTGCTCACAGCAGAAGACAAAAGCTAAGCTGGACCTGTGAGTTGAAGAGCAGACCTCTATGACCTCCACCCTGTATGGCTTGTTTCTGTTATGCTTTTAGCTTGCCGCCCCAGTAAGAAATGCAGATCTCTAGTGTCAAGAAGAATATCAAAGCCCTTTGCTGCACTTAATGTAAAGATTTGTAAGGAGAAACTGCTAGAACAGTTATCTAGAGCGGTCTTGGGCTGAGGTCCTCAAGGTCCTCAGGAGCTTAGGCCAGTGGTGAGGTCATGAACTTCCTCAGACTCCTTCATCTGTAGGTGGCAGAGTTCAAGTTAATGCTTACTGCTAGTGTGAATTTGTACATAGCTGGTGTGAAATGAGGGGGACGGGACAGATCTGGCCTTAGTAGGCAAAGAAATACTTGGAATTAATCTGAGAAATGTCAGTGTATCTTTAGAATATTGGTCTAAAACTTTGAACAAGAGTTGACTGGAAAAGTACTCCTCCTCCTTCCGCTGGAGTTAGAGGTAAAACAGGTTTGTAGATAACTTAGAGACAAGTAGGTCTGGGAGAAGGCATGAGTTTTTACTCCTAATGTTTTGAGGCATCAAGCTAGAAAAATCTTAAATATGTCCAACAACAGAGTTTGATTTTTTTTTTTGTGTGTGTTTTCAGTGTTATTGTTATTTTCATGTTCAGGAGAATTTGTGAGTGATATAAAAGGAAAGCATCATATTGGTTTCTTTTCGCAAGCCTGTCAAGTGCGCATTTTTTCACTACTTCTCCTTTTAATGAACATTTTTCAGCTGTTTCTACAGCTGTCATCACTGTGGGTAATGGTTTTCATCATCGAACCAAAAAATCCCAGATGTGGTGTGTTTGCATGCGGTATTTGCCTTTTTTTTTTTTTTTAAAACCACTAAGAAAATTACAAACCTAGTTATTTTTCAGGCCTTCTATAAGCTTTGTTTGCATTTTATGTATAAATAGTACTGGCTTATCTCTTCAGTTGACCAGCATAGCTTAGTGGTGGTGTTAGCTCTAGGTGAGGTTCCCCAGTAGTTGTTTTATTGTTGGAGCTGTACTAGATGTACCTTTTTTTTTTCCCTAGCATATAACAGCAGTATTAGACGTGCCAACAGCAAACAGGATTTGATAACCTCTCCTTGAACCTTTGACAGCCTGCTTCAAAGTATTTCCAATGAACAAAAGAAGGCGGCGAGTCTCTAAGTTAGGTTGCTGCACCCCTGTAAAGAAAAAAACTCTAAGGATATGCTCAGAAGTCATTCAGCTCCCCCCAGTGAAGAAGGTGTCTTGATGCTGACCTTTTAAAAATAAGGCAAAAATGCTTCCCTAAGGCAGAAACATGATTCTTCAAAAGTTATTTCTATGTGAAAACGTTGACAGCCTTTGGGTTGGTTTTTTTCCCTAGAAGTGAAACTGTTACTTCCTGTAACTGTTAATTTCATCACAAAATGATAAAGAGAGCAAGAAACATTATTATTAACATTTTTGCAGTTTGTTTCCAGTTAAGCCCTATGTTTTTAAGCCATATAATCAGTCATTGACAATCTAGAGACTGCGGTTAAATTTACAGCTGGGATTTGCATTCTCCACTTTGGGAAACCCCTGAGCTATATAGCAAATAAAAATGCAGTAAAAGCTTATTCCAAGTCTTAAGGCAACATTTGCATTTGGCATTCCAGATCATAATCTCTGATGAAGAGTGCATGTATTTGAGTAAGCACAGGAAAATTCAGAATAAAATCCCTTCTCTTCCTTACATGTACATATATAATTTCTAATCTCTACTGCATAATTATTGTTTTTTTTGAGGGAGAAAATTATTTATTTCTACTTTTGTATTCTATCCCATGTAATCTTTTCTCCTGACCGATCACACTTCCATTTTGAAAGTAACTCTTTCTTCTTTTACATTATGCTTTGACCCCCTGTTATCCTCTGGAATTTCTAATTTTCGCATACAGAGAAGGGAAGTATGCCAGGAACCAAAGGAATAGAGAAAAATAGGTTGGCACCTTCTAAATATTCTAAACAAACAGATAAAAATAGTATTTGGGATGAAGTAACACAGAAGCAGTGAAGTAGATTGGCAGGAATTAGTTGCACTGCATAAAGTTCAGGTTCTTCAGGTAAGGTCCTTTGAGGACTCCTGATTTTTGGTAGTACTTAATATTTTGAAAGAAATTGAGTATCATTTTTGATCTCTCTTTATATATATATCTGTGAAATTTTTGTGGTTTCTATCATTATATCTACAAAGGTTTAAACTTTGAGGTGTGACATTTGTGAACTGTCTCGTTTACAGTGTGTACATGTGAATATGCTGGAAGATGACTCCTGTTAAATAAAAAAGCAACTGTAAGTTACGAAAAGGTGATGCAGTGCAGAGGGGCAAAATACCTTAGTTTGTGCTGTTCAGATGTTTATTACACGGAATTTTTCAAATTCTGAATCCAACATGAAGAGTAAAATACAAAAAATAATTTGGGCATAAATCAGAATTCTTCCACTGTGTTCTGTAGTAGCTGAACAGATGGCATTAAATATAATACAATGTTTGGTTTTCTCAGATCTCATTAAAAAAATCAGTTTTACATGAAGATGCGTTATTGCTTTGATACGAAATGTACGACGAACAGATAATTATCTCAGCATCAACTCCAAAATGAGCATGTACATAGAGGAATGTGTGGTGCATGGTGACCTTGCCTTCCTATGAAAGGAGACGTTCTATTTTCCAGCAGTGAGTCCCTAAGGGAATCAAGCTATTACCCTGTGCTTAATGAAATGCCATGTCTGCATGGCACAGGGTGCTGCTGTTCCACAAAAAAAACCCCAAATTTTGATATTGGCTTCACCCTGGATGTGTCTGTAGAGGTGGATCAAAAGGCAAAGCTTGACAGCACTGTTTAATAGTTAGTTGCTGGGAGGTATGTATTTATCAGGGATATGTTTCAAAGAGTATGTTTTGTTGTCTGATCCCTCCATGCGCTGAACTGGGCAGGAATGCTTGGAGGAGTTGTCTCCAGTTCCCTGGAGAGCAGTTACTGGGCTGACGCTGAGTCACTGGTTGTAGCTTTCACGTTATCCCTGGGAGAGCAGACCTTTTTCCATGCCCTGTGTGCAGTGAACCAAGGCCGCTCGCAGCTGCCAGGCTGTTTCTCAGATCTGTTTATTCAGTGCTTCTAATTAGAACGATCAGTCACAATGAGGACTCTTCTTAATGTCTCCGATAATTCAGAGGCTGTGATGCTGATTGAAAATGGGAAGCAAATACTGCTGGGCGTGACCAGAAATACCGTAAAATACCGCTACTCCTTTTTCGTATCATCCAGCCACAGTTAGGCCTTGCACTGCCAACAGTTACGATGGAGAGCACAGACAGACCTTCTCTCCTTCGCCTCTTCCTGCAAAGCTTTATCTGGAACCGCACATCGTGATGGGACTGACCACTGAAAACAGCCAAAGTCCAGTGTTTGATATCAGACACCTTTGCCTTGTCAAGTGTGTTATGTTTATCAGCAAATACACAGTGAGACCCTCTGTTAGTCCTATAAATTTTACCAAATCATGCCAGATTTCTGGTTTTTCCACCTCCCTTGACTATCCCTTTCTCCACTCCCATGCTCAAGTGTCTTAAAGCGGTAAAGGTTCTCCATGCCAAGCCAGTGTCCCCTAAATCTGCTGCAGTCACTGTCATGGTGCGTGGATCAGCACTTGGATCAGAGTAATGAGTTCTTTTGGCTGATGAAACAGGATCCTACTTCCTCAGCAAGAGGTCTGGAAACTGCTAGTTGGAGTGAAAGAAAGCTGAAGATGTTTTCTGGTTTACTGTGTATTTAGCTTTGCCTCGCTTTGGTCAGTAGATTATCAGACATATCTCTGGCATTTGTGTACTAAAGGAAAAAATCTGACATTTTAACAAAAACTTGTTATTTGCTGACCTCATGATTTGTAAACCATGTGGTAGATAGGAGCTACCTGTCTGCCCATCTCAAGGGTGTTAACATAACTGCCACAAATGCAGGGAAGGGTCTCGAACCATTCTGTGCCTCTTTCCTAAGCTAACATCTGTTGCCTTGTTCCGTTTAATGTCTTGCTCTTCTTCAATTTGTGTTTCTGCTTGAAGAAAGCTGGTAGGGTTTTGCTTTTATATTATCAGCTAGTAGCCTGCTTCTACAGCACAAGGAAGGGTCAACAAGACAGCTGGTGCTTCCAGCAAGTTAACCTTTCACACTGGACAAAAAAGAAGCCACCATTAGTCCTGAGCTCAAGACTTATTCACATGTCCCTGGTACCATTTTCTGCTGTTGGATACTTGCAGCCCTGCTGCTGCTGCAGGAACAGGAGCGTCTGGAACAAGCTATGTGCAATGGCTTTGCCTTTTCTGGGTGCTGCGCCAAAGCTGCAGCCTTGTATGGTGACAGTTTTTCCTCATTTGATGGACATCCAACCTGTCTAATGACTCAGGGTGTGGAATCTCACCCATCAGCTTTCAGCTAAGTTGGGAGATTTGGCAGCTCTACCTGCTCTTTCATCTATTCTGCATGCAAAGCCATGCCTACCAGGAGTCTAATGGAGAAGCTGAGAAGCACAAAGGTCCGTGTTATTATCAATTAGCTTCCGAAGAACTTGGCTCCCTACACCTCCTTTCTCCTTTGCACTTACACAGCTGTCAGCACAGACTGCATTCTGCAGAAGTGCTGGAAGGGCAAGTAGGTGGAAATGGTGGGGGGTGGGTGTGGTTTTTTTATTTTTTTTTCATGCATATTCAGATGTCAGAGGAGAAACCATGATAAAAGGAAGGGGGAAAGAAAGGTGGTACCTGAAATTGTGTCATCCATTACATCAGTCAGATAAGGTCAGGCTGCAATCTGCTGAGGAAGAAAGAATGTCCTGGTGTGACTGAGGAAACTCTGAGAGAAAATAGGCTCATCACACAGTTTTATAGTCACAATGCAGTTGCTGTCACTACTTAGTATACATGGATGCTGCACTGTAATTTAGAATTTATCCACACACTGTGTAAGTTGGTCAGATATGCATTCAGAGTTACGGATTTTGAACAACTTTTGTTACACTTACATGTGACTAATGACATTATTATAAATAATAACTACGTTTTTCTGTACATATTGTATCTTCTCTAAAAATTTCTAGTGTGTTTGATTAATCTCAGTGCCCTTTTGCAGATTGATTCCCTTTTGAATACTTCAATTCAGAAATGTTAAAAATGGAGCAGCTCAGATCAACAGTCACTTTGAAAAGACCCTGTATCTTTGAAAAGGCATTGCTGTGTCCATACTCCTTTTAGGACCACAGCCTTACTCTGTAAGGTTCTACATAAATACAAAAGCAGACACGAAAAAATGTGGAGAGTTATCTGTACACCATTCTCAGAAGATGAGCCCTCATTTTTTAATGAAGATGGAGAGAAAACATGAGTGACAGGATTGTGATGCGAATTAGACATTCAGGGACAGAGAGAGGAAGCAGTTAAATAATGAGTTGGTGATATTGCTAAAGAAAGGACTTATGTTTTCATTATGAGCAGTTGCAATGAACATCAAGATGGCCAAAAGGAGAGATATCAACTAAGTTCAAAGATGGCCAAAAGAGAGAGAAATGAGCCAGGAACAGAAGAGTAAGGGTCTAAGTTTATGACATGATGGTGACACCACTGGAAGTCTTCATAATGAGGACAAACAGTACAGACATGGAAGATAAAAGGACTAATAGAAGGCTGCAGTAGTATGAAAACTGGGAAGAGAACCTGGAGGAACAAATAGAGCAAAAAAGAGAAGAAAGTAGGTCTACAGAGGTCATCAGAGACAACATTTGGAAAAAAAAGTTTGTAAAAAGCATCAGAAGGAAAGTGTGAGGACTGGGGCATTATTGTTGGTGAAAGTCAGGGCAAAGGTCTGGAAGAGGATGGGGTCGAGGAGCGAGAGGAAGGAAGAAAGTAATGGAGGACTAGAAAAGGATGTTGGTAAGGATGAGGGGGAAGAGGATACCTTCTTTTCTGGTATTAATATATGATAAATTAATATGATTTATTTGCTCTATGTTGGCATTCAGGAGCTGCAAGCACAGGTCTTTGTCCAAAAAATCTTTCAGTCTGAATGAAAAGACTGGTATGGTCATGAGCAGAAAGGAGAGAAGTAGTTTAGGGTGATCAGAGAGCCCATGGGAGTGAATCAACACCATGACTTTTGAATTATAAAAAAGGATTATGCCTGGTTTAAAGCCAAAACCCTTCTGCCTGTCATATAACCTCATTGAATTCATTATTTCTCTTGTATCAAGGTAAACGGTGTTTGCCTACTTATCCCAAATTTTGCTGAATATGTTAATCTTCACTGAGCTTTTAGGAGCATGGGAGAGGAGTTTTTAGGCCTCCTTTAAAACGGTCTGTAAAAGAAGTTTTTTGTCTTTCACTTAGATGTTACTTCTAATTTTTTTGTGGTCGTTTATTGAAAAGGCAAGATAATTTGTTGATAAATATCTGTTGAACTACACAGAGGTTATTCTCTGTCCCTCAATCTTAATTGCATTGCAGAACAGAAGAGGTTAAATATGAGAACTGCCCACACTGTTCTCTCTTCTCTGCTGTTCCTGAAAGTTATGCAGAACTAATGTTTTATTTTGTAGAACAAGCTCTAAAATATTTTCATCTTCCTTTGGCCAGTTAAATTGTTCATTTCCCGCTTGCTCTCCACCTGTGTCATAATGTCATATTGACATCCCTGCGGCCTGAGTAATTCTATGTTCTTCCCAGCCACTAAGGTCAAGAGTCTGAAAGAGGTACTGTTCTCCAGTTTCAGGGGAAAATAAAGTCTCCTCCTTGTCTTCTAATTAAGATTAGTCATTGGTACTGTCACTGTACAGTAGCTATTCCCAGGAAATTTCATCTCTGTTTTTAATCAGTAGGGAATATAATAAAACCTCTGTAGTGTCCTTTATTATCTTTAAAAAATATTCACTGCAGTTTCAGCTAGTGTTTTTCCTTTCTAACTTGTTTGCACACTCCTGTCTCTGCACCTCTGCACCTCTGCAGAACTGCTAAGGTTGGAGCTGGTCTAGTCCATCCTCCTGCTCAGAGCAGGTCAGATAGAGCTGGTTGCCCAGGACCATGTCCAGCTGGGTTTTAAATCCCCAAGGAGGGGGACTCCACAACCTGTCTGGACACCTGTGCCTGTGCTCCATCGCTCTCACAGTAAAAAAGTGTTTTCTTATATTCAGAATTCTACATGCTTAATTTTTTGCCCATTGTCTCTTGCCCTGTCACTGGATATCCCTCAGAATAGCTGAGCTCCACCTTCTCCTTTACCCCCTGCTATCAGGTATTTATAAACATTGGTAAGACCCTCTAAGCTTTTTCTTCTGCACGCTGAACAGCCCCAGCTCTCTCAGCCTTTCCTCACAGGAGAGTGTCCCCAGCTGGTAACTGAGTGCCACACAGCCAGTCACTCACTCCTCCCAAGGGGGTGGGGAGCAGAGTGGGAGAAAAAAGCCTCGTGGATCGAGATAAAGACAGTTTAATAGGATAATAAAAGAAGAGAATAATAATAATAGTAATAACAGCAACAACAATAATAAAAAAACAAGTGATACACAAATACAATTGCTCACCACATGTGAAAGGAAAATAACCTGATGCCCAGTCTGTTTCCAAGTAGTGATCCCACCTCCTGGATCGCTTCCCCAGTTCTATCCGGAGCACGATGTTCTATGTTGGGAAACATCCCTTTGGCCAGCCTGTGCCAGCTGTCTCCTGACTGTGCTCTCCCAGCTTCTGGTGCAGCTGGCAGAGCGGGAGAAGCTGAGAAGTCCTCAACTTAGTGCAAGCACTACAACTACCCAGCAACAACTGAAAACATCACTCTGTTATCAACATCGTTCTCATACTAAATCAAAAACTATATCACTATAGCTAATACAGCACTATACCAGCTACTACAAAGAAAAATAAACTATCTCTGCTGAAACAAGGACAGAGAGGCACTCCAGTCCCTTCATCATCTTTGTGGGCCCTCACTGGACTTGCGCTGCTACATCCATCTTTCTGGTGTGCTGGGGATCCCGCAACTGGACACTGCTCTCCAGAAGTGGCCTCACCAGTGCCGAGTAGCAGTGACACTAATCATTTGGGCAGTGGTGCTGGCAGCTAAGTGTTGGGTTAATCAGTTCTGAAGTGCCTCCTTCTGAGGAGGAGAACTCCATCCATTAAAGGTGACTTCCAGAGCACTCTATAGATTCTCTCAACAGTACCAATGGAGGCAGAAAAAGACTGTCACCAGGAGTTTCCGAGCATCTTATGCAATAGGCCACGACTGAGATACTGTTTTTTCCTGTTTATTTGTGTTCAAAGCGCACATAAGCTATGCAGACCACAGAGGCATTTCCCACTTGGAGGAGCTGGGTCCCTTACTACATGGCTTCTCCTTGTACTCTTGCTTGAACATCTCCCCGAAACATCAGGGTCTGGTCACTTAGAGATGCAGTTTCCCGGTGTTATCAGAACAGTTCCTGCTGCTGTTGTCCCTTGAAAGCAGAACTCACAGTACCTTGAATGTCTGGGAAGGATTATGACCTAATTGGGCGATGCGTCGTCTTTGCTTGCCACAAGCGGTACAGCTGCAGTACAGACAAGCCTTGGGGCCTGCCGTTTGTCCGCTGGGCGCAAGCTCTGCTAGGTGGTGCAGAATACAAACCTCAGTTTTGTCACTGCCCAGGAGAGTTCGCAGCTTCGTGCTCCAGCTTTGCAAACTGCCTGTGGTCCTTCAGCTCCTGGCGGTAATCACAGTAGTAAAGACCACCTGTGTTTCTTTTTATTTAAATAGGCTGCAGTTTTAAATTTACTCCAGTGGTACGTTGCTTGTGATAGCTATGCAATAAATCACAGTGAAATTGACATTGTTAAATTAACATAAATTGCTAAATGAAAAACAAGGACACAGTGCTAAATGAAACTGTAGAATCAAGACAAATTATTCTTACAGGAATCATTTTTGAGAGCAAAAAATGCTTCACAATTCATTTCAAGAATGTTTGTCTTTCATTTTGTGAATTAAAATGCTTTGGTGTCAAACTGACACATCAGTTTCCTCGTCTTCCTCTCGGAACAGCTGTTCCAGGTGTTGATGCGGCACGGCATGTCTGCTGAGAGCAGCAGAATGACAGTAACACTGATGCTGGTCCAGGTGCTCAGGCACTTGCAGGACAAACCCAGCGTGAGGTATGGTGACCCACCATCCCTGTCTGACCAGAGACCACCTGTCTGGCAGCAGCTGCCATCTCGGCAGAGCGCTGCTGTGCAGCCCCGCTGTGCGGGAACTCCATCTCTCTTACCAGCCTCTTATCACAAGGTGCGTGTGATCTTTGCTAGGTGCGTGCACAGAAAATAGGTCTTGTGCAAAGGATCAAGCAAAGACATCGAGGCCCTGGAGCGTGTCCAGAGAAAGGCAACGAAACTGGTGAAGGGGCTGGAGCACAGGTCTGATGAGGAGCGGCTGAGGAAACTGGGATTGTTTAGTCCGGAGAAGGCTCAGGGGAGACCTTGTTGCCCTCTACAACTACCTGAAAGGAAGTTGTGGCGAGCTGGGGGTCGGCCTCTTCTCGCAGATAACTAGTGACAGGACTAGGGGGAATGGCTGCAAGTTGCGCCAGGGGAGGTTCAGGTTGGAGATTAGGAGAAATTTCTCCTCGGAAAGGGTGGTCGGGCATTGGAACGGGTTGCCCAGGGAGGTGGTGGAGTCACCGTCCCTGCGGGTGTTTAAGGCAAGGTTGGATGTGGTACTTAGGGACGTGGTTTAGTGGTTAATAGGTGGTGGGGGGACGGTTGGACTGGATGATCCTTGAGGTCTCTTCCAACCTTAATGATTCTATTCTATTCTAAGCATAATCAGTTTCTGGAGCTCAGCTTGCAATGCACAGGCTTGCTGAGCTGCGACAGCAATGGAGGTACTGGTTTCTGTCTTGCACGTTGTTATCCTACACAAATACCCACCGCCTACAGAATGAAAGGTAATAGCTGCCCTTCATTTTTATCTTTACTTCTTGATTTCATTCGACTTTTCCTTGGCCTGGACTGGAATCACAATAAATCATCAGATTCCAAAAGGTTTTTTGGATGGTTGGCTTTTTACTTAAAATCACTTCTTGAGGTTAAGTGGATTGTGATCTAAACAGCAACACTTCCAGGGGCTAATATAGAGCCTCAAATATAAGTGTTCCAGAAAAATCGCTCTAGCCAATGTATTAATGCATGTGTTACTAATGCAATAAAGTAAAAAAAAATAAAAGAAAATTTAAAAAGGACAAATGTCATTGTTTCACATTAGATATCTAACAAGAGACTTGTGCACAAGTTTAGATATATATATTGAGGTATTTTGCTAAATTTTTAAAGACGTCATGGCTAATTTTGTGCAGTTCTTTGAGAACTCTGATGGCCAGGGACCTCATTCTATCCAAGGAACATTATGGACAAGCTTCTTACGCAGTAAACACAAAACTGTGCTCTGTGGTCCAATTAATATATACACATTTGTATACACACCAATGCACATATATGCATAAAGGTAACCTCTTTTAAGCTACCCATTATTTTTTCATTTAATGGTAGGTACACCAAGGGATTTGTGTGTTAATGATGATGTCTGCAGTGAAGAATTCTGCCAACCAATAAATGATAAAGTAGAGAAAGGTTCAGCCCTTGAAGCAAATGAGCAGGCAGTACATTTAGAATGATGCAATTTAAAAAAAAACCCTCAAAAGTAAGATTTTCTCTTGTCAGTAACAGCTTAGAGGTCGCAGAGAAGCTGCGTTTGCTGCCATATGTAAAATGAAATGTAGTTTTAGTTCTTCGTAAGCAGTGATATTTTGGGACACTTCTAGTCTGTATCTACTTCACAATATTTTTTCTTTAATGTGCAAGGGTGTCTTACAGAAGAAAGAGGGAGTCTCATCAGGGAGTTAGCAAACCAAGATTGCAGTTGAGTCACAACTTTAAAGGATCTTCATAACATTGCTTAAGTCTGTATTTGTGCCTACGTGCTTTCTGGTTTGCAGCCAAAGCCCAGTTCCTGAAGTCAGTAGAATTTCTCTTGGTACCTTCATTTAGCATTGGGTTTGTATCTCGTGAAGAGATTTGGATTTCAAAGAGGTGATGGGCCCAAATAAACAACTTACAGTTGTCCTTTCATTTATATGTCATTGTGTTGGATTTTTTTTTCCTCTGAATTATTTTGTTCCTTATAGAAAAAATACGTGTATGAGTTTGATTTCACTGCCAGTATTTTTGAGGTCTCTTCCAACCTTAATGATTCTATCCTATTCTATTTCTATTTCAGATTATAAAACTTTAAACATAGTAAGAAGTGCTTGATACAGGAATGCAAATGCAGTTAATCACTCTTCTATATCTGGAAAAGCAATACTGTCTGACTCCAGTCTAAAAGCCTTGAAGGATAAGCAAGCTAGACAGTTTCTGTGTTTGGAAGCTACCAAAAGCAGGAAGCAAAGGTTTTATTGGTACTACTGACTCTCATCCACTGCTTTTGCCCATATGATTGCATCTGAACTTGACCTTGTGTGTCAAGTTGGAAATGGAAATAATATCATATTAGATTTTTGCAAGTGAGCAAAGGGAAGAGTTAGATTCTCTAATACACAAAATTAATTTTTTATGCTAGTCAGAGATGGCTCCATGCAGAAATTTGTCCCTTTTTGGATGTCGGTCTCCTTGCCAGCAGAAAGCTTTCAGCAGTGCCACTGCTGCTGTCTGCATATCCTAAGTGGTAAATGTCAGGGAAGTGAGAGAACATGCATTAGAAGTATGAAAGAAACATGGCATGAAGGAGAGTAAGGGTAAAGAGTTCAGCATGGCATTTTCAAAGACGACAGGAAAAGTACAAAGAGCATTGAAGAGAAAATCTCCACTCCGCAGGCTTGGGAGCTTACATCAGTAACAGAAATCAGAGCTATTTCCCAGCATTAAGGCCATGGAGCAACATCATTAGAGAAGTCCTGTTGGGCACACTTTGTTGCCCTCTGATTTCTCCTGTATCCTGGTTTTGCTCAGGCACAGAGGCGAGCTGAGCTTTCAGGCAGCCGCACAGCATGCTTTGTGTTCACAGTTTTGCCAAGTGACCCGTTCACCAACAAGGCCTTCAGCAAACATGTTTTTAAACAGTGTTTGTCATTTTACTAGAGCCCATGACTTGGCTCTTGACGTGTTTGAGTTGGAACAATTCTTTTTTGGGCTATTGCACTTCAGAACAGTTTGGATGCCGACGGAGCTGCTCATGTACCAAAGCTCATACGCGAGCTTGGGTTCTTTGCTTTGAATTGGGGCTGAATAAGGACACCTAACCTCAGGCAACTTCTGTAGGGAACATCTTGGCCTGCAAATCATGGTTAGAAATGGAAGCTTATCTTTTTCTTAAACGGCTTGGTAATAGAGCTATCAGTCAACATTCGAAGAGCAGATTTTGCTGTTTGGTCATTCAACAAAATCCGAAGTTAAGTCATGTTTCTTCACATCTGATTTTATTACATTCTATCCCCAACTGTGTCTTTGAATACTTCTTAAAGAAAACTTTTCTGTTTTTCTAAATTTAACCCTGGCCTTCCTTACCTATGTTTTTCCTTATCTGGCAGCTGACTATGATGGAATGATGGAAACTAAAACCATTTTTTTGTCAGAAGACCTTGCAAAGAAAGAAAGTTTGTTGTAAACAAAACATTGTGGTTTAAGAGAAAATCCTAGATATAATGGGGTGAAGTCTTTAGCCTTCTATTTTGACTTTGCAGTAAATACCTTCAGACCTGATCACGGGATAATATTTTCTACAAACAAGGTTGTTAAAATACTAGAGAGATGGAACAGGGAGGAATATTCTGAGCCTTAGGACTCCGAAGAGAGAGCTCCTACTTGTGGCACAGTGACAGGTCTTGATATGCACAGTCCAGAGCATTTGATCTAGGCGTCCTGACTGCAAAGAAGAGTCACTGGGTCGTGCGTCATCCTTCACCCAGTCCCTGGTGTTGAGCTATGACTGTAAGAGTGAAAAGAAATTCAGGGTATCCCTGTATACCAGGATGCCATGGTTACCAGAAGATGCCTGTAAGACTGTTCATACAGGTACTGACTGCTGCATTATGGTACCAAACCATTGACCCCAACTGATCCTCCTAAAGATCAGAGAGCTTAAAAGTTGGCTGAAGGTCACCTTCTGCTGCAGTTACCCCAGCAAATCCAGCCTATTGTTTTTATTTCATTTACCAAATCCATTAGGACCACCAAATATATTAGAGAGGCTCCTTTAAAAAAATACAAAGTTCTGACTTTCATCATTGTGTACACAAATCAAAATGTCTGAATTGTGCCAGCGAACCCAAGTGTGAATATTGGTTTTGGGTAATTTTCTGGAGGCTTGTATTAGTCCTTTTTGTTTTCTTCTAAGGGAACCAGGGGTGGGGATATTATTAGTTTTAGCCTGTTGTAAATTAATTTTGCTTCTTGAAAGAAAAACTACTGTGGCAAAACAGCTCTTCTGTGCATAGTAAAATGTGGACGATGCTGTGATGGTGAACTGGTCGACTGCAGCCAGTCATTCAGAGTAAGCTGGTCTGCTTTTGTGGAGAGGAACCCTGTTAATTCTGTGAACAATACCTGCAGATCTGCTGGGAACCTGCAACAAGCAAAGTGACAGCAGTTTATAAGGAAGCCTAAATACGACCTACAGCTACTGTGGTTACCAACACGGTTGTGCTGGTGGAGACTGTGGTGTTGAGGTACCTGGGTGTTGTGATGACAAATAGTTTACAAGCCTCGCAGTATTCATTTTCTTTGAAGAAAGCTGCTGCGTTTTTCACTGGTGCATCAGTCTTGTGCTGTAGTTGGGGCCTCTTTTACCCTAAACTCAAGGAGGTTGTGCTGAAGCGGGTGCAACTGAAGAGTTAACAGAATCTTGCCTTGCCTCGCCTTGATACAGACTGAATTGGGTGAGTTTTGCCGAATGCATGGCTCATTAATTAGGGGCATGATTTAAATGAGAGAGAAAATTTAGAATGATCTCCTTCTCATACATTAAGCTTTGGGATAATCGCTGGATTAAGTAACTAGTTTGCCTGTCAGTTCCTAAAATATCCCAGCGGGCATGTGATGGGCAGTGGCAGCGGAAGAGTTTAGATGTGCCAAAAAATAAGCTGGTAGGGTCAAAAGCTTGAGCTTGGAGAATCGGTAACTCATTCAGTGTTAGGTACAAAATCGGAGCTGGGAAACCAGCTGATCCCAGTGCTAATCTGCTCCCACAGACAGCACAGTGAAATGTTTGAAAGAGCACAGAATTATAAAAAGACGTAACTGGTGAATAGCAGAGAGACAGAGGATGCACCAAGGGGTATGAACAAAGGGTAAAGACTGAGACCAAGGCAGGTGGATGCCTGCAATGCACACCACGTTGTACCTCTGATAAGAATAAACAAGGTCGGTCACTAGAATGGCAGAATTTACCAAAAACCTATAGTCATCATTTTTCCGGTCTGCTGGAGGCATGCATTTGAGAGGAGAAATCACTGATTCCAGTAGCTTGCGTTTGTCCGTGTCTGACTGCACCAAGATGTAAAGGCAGAGACTGAGCTTGGTATGTCTGGATGGGACTTTCTGGGCACTGCTGCAGTATAAACAGCAAATAATAATAACAAAACCAAACAGTGGCATGTTGCTTGTTTAAAAACCAGTCAAACCTTTGTTATTATCTAACCGTGTGTGCACATCTGATCTGCATTATCATGCATTTTCTTCTCATCTCTCCTGTCTGCTCTGCTAATTGTCTCCTTTTGTTGCCATCTTGTCTTAAAAGTGGGTTTCCAAAGCTTAATTTAAGGGCAAGGTCTATTATTTTCATTTTGTATCTGCAAAACCCTGAACTCTGTTTTCAAGCCTTCATACTACTGCTCAGCTCAGGAAAACAGGAGCCTGAATCTGACTCCAAGCTGGGTCTGATCGGACATTACAATTGTGTATAATACTGCAAGTATTTCATATATATATAAAACCAAATGTTTATGGTGAACAGTCAGTATCTTCCTAGCAGGGAAGGAAAAAGAAGTTCCTCCCCAAATGTTTTTTGGCAAAGAATACATGGATAAGGACAGGCAAAAATGCACTTTGTATTGAATTACCTGGATTGCTTTGCTCCAACACCAAGTCCCAAGAAACAGGGGAAAAATCAAAGCCCAAAATATTTTTGGATGACCTCTTCTAAAATAACAATTCCCATTTTAAGTTCAGAAGGATATTTAAAAAAAAATAATAATTTTTTTCTTTTTGAAATTGCAGAACTAGAGCTGAAACTTACAGCAAAAATTTCTAGTGTTGACAATTTTTTTTCATGTCATTGAAAATTTGCCCTTCAGATCAAGCAAGTTATATAGGTTCTCTTTCTGGTAGTGAAAGTATCTTAAAAAATTAGGTGACCAGAGGGCTCTGTACTGATCTCAAGTTTAAACTAGTGTTTTGTTTATGAAAGATGTATAAAAAAGTGGTAACACACACTGTAAGCGTGTAGTTAGACTCCTCACTCGGAAGTTTCATGATCCCATTTGTAAACCATCTCAGTCTGACCTCTTTAAATGTTCTCAAAAGCACTTCACTCACTATTCCAGGTATTCAAGTGTAAACTGGGCTGTGAGAACATATAATAGGAGTGCAGTAGGGTAACAAAAAGGTTTTATTATACTGCTTTCTGCGGTGATTACCCCTGAACCAAGTGATAAAGTCATGTTTTATAAGACAAGGTGAATACAACTGTATTGGTTCTGGCATTGCACGTGTACTCACGCCCATGGAATTAACCACCTGAATAACCATCCACAAATAATCTGAGCAGGAAAAGCACTTTTATATGTAGATTTCATTTTGGGGAGGTTGCTTGCTTAAAGGAAATAATGTTTTTAAAAATCTGCTCTGTTCCTTGGTGTGTTGTATCCGTGCTTGAAGGCACACTGTCTCCCTGATGTTTGATTCCCTGTTCTATGTGGGCAGTTCCCAAGCCACTGTCTTTGCTGTGGTCTCCAGGAAGTCGACTTTATCTAAAGTGTGTATGTGTGTATGTTTTGCAGGAAATTTCTTTGCCACAAGGGCAAAGAGAATATGAAACCTACGTATTTCATTTATTTGAGAAGCCTCCAGGCTTTCTTGATTCTAGAGGACACTTAGGCTGGAGACAAGCAAATGTTTCACCCATTGTCAGAATGTCCAAGAAGGACAATTCAGGCAGTGGCAGACCAGGCAGTTTTACTTCTGTCCCGGGAGAAATCATGGAGAGAGTTCTGCTGGAGCATATTTCTGGGTGCATGAAGGAGAAGGTGGTGACTGAGAACGACCAGCATGGTTTTACCCTTGGTATCCTTGGCTCGACCAACCTGATTGTGCTCTGTGATAAAATGATTGAATCTGTGGATAAGGGGAAAGCCATGGATATCATTTACCTGGGCATTAGCCAGCTTTCAGCATAGCCTCCAAGAGTATGCCAACAACCAGATTGGGTTACTGCAGACAAGATGGGGAGGAGCAACCCAGCTGGACAGTCAGACTGCAAGAGTTTAGTGGTTCATGCTCCGCCTGGAGACCAGTTACAAGCAGAATTCCCTAGGGGTTTATCTGGGGACCTGCCCTGTTTAATATCTTTTATATATATACACACATCTACAGGATATACTGCATTCTTTATGCTAGGCTTCTAGTAGCTGGCTGTACTTTCATAAATAGTACCTGATTTAGGAAGCCAAAGAGGGGAAACAGAGGAATGACCCTGTTGTGCATCCTTGTGCTCCTAGAACTGGTAGCTTTTTATAAATCTCTTGGCATTCACTCTCTTGCCACTGATGTGCAGTGATCAGTACCAGGAAGTTTCTGTGTGCGAGAGGTTGCTCCGTGAGCAAACCTGAGTCAGATAAGCACGTCCAAGTGCGTCAGGCACATCCTGGCGGGGTGTTTTAAGTCGCAGGAACTGCTGCAATTGGTGATAGTGAAGCAAGTGAGCGGCTGGCAGCAAAGGGATTAAAGTAGATGCGATGCCATTGACAATACTAATATGCGGCTTCCAACTAAAGGTGTCAGTGGCATACTGGATGCCTGGTGTGATTAAAGGTCTGGTGTAATTAAATGTTTGATTCAGTGAAGGGAGTGTGCACTTGATTTAATTTAGAAATGTGAGAGATACATATCAGAACTTTATATTCTTCCTTTAGGACAACTACTTAAATATCTAGATGAATCATAATTTCAGTCTACCCCTTTTGTCAAATAATATTATTTTCCCTGTTTTAATGAGGGACAAAACATGTACAGCTTCCAGACCCAGTATGTCAAAAGCTGCCCTAGTATGAAACTTGCAGTGAGCTCCTGTTACGGTGAACACGCTTTAAATGAAATACCTGCATAGGCATTTTCCTGAAGCAAGATTTAATTGACCGGTGTTAAGCAGAAAGCAAGCAAGGGAGCTTCTGTCTCATGAGTTCTGATTTGTGGCTTTAACGCAAAAACCTTCAAGAGCAGGGTTAATCTTCCCCACCTTTAGCTTCTGAAAGAGACGTTTACTTAAAGGGTGCAGTTTCACGACTGACCTGAGCCAACCAAAGTCCCTGCAGACTCCTGGGAAAAGGATGGTTTCACCACATGCCACATGATCTGGCTACCTCCCACGTGCTGCTGTTAGCCCTTACATGTAGCTATAGCAAATCAGGCAAGCAGCTGGTCTGGCTGAAAACCCGCAGGCAGCCCTCTCCTTCCCCTGCACAAAACCAGCCCCCAGACCCTCTGGCTGCATCCTTCTCTCAAGGATTCCTGTGGGAAAATAGGGCTTGCTATTTTAGTATTTTCGAGATAGTAGAAAAGCTGAGGTGGGTTTAGGTTGGGTTTTTGGTCGTGGTCTGGGGTGGGTTTTTTGGTGGATTTTTTTGTTGTTGTTTGTTTATTTGTGGCTTTTCGTTTTTCCAAAGAAGGCAGAGAACCATAAATACGTGTACTTGTAACTATTAATGCTGCTTGTCATAGTGTGGGGAAATGTAGAAATAGCCTGTGGAGATAATCTGTGTTGTAGGTAAGAATTTTGAGAGGGCTGTGTAACATGACTAGGCATATCCAGAAAGAGAGGCAGAGAAAATACAGACTTGCTTGAAGGACTGAGAACCAAGACTCTCTTCTTTATCTCCACCTTTTTGTTTCATCCATCTGCTCCATGTTATCATCATACAAGTTCTTCATGGAAGGGATTTTCTCTGTACAGGACT
Source organism: Psophia crepitans (assembly GCA_013399095.1). Lineage (NCBI taxonomy): Eukaryota > Metazoa > Chordata > Aves > Gruiformes > Psophiidae > Psophia > Psophia crepitans. The sequence continues at coordinate 94,195 of VWZZ01006314.1, read as the reverse complement.
CCTGCTATGGTCGTTAAAGAAAGGACAGTCAGGTTTTGATTCCCATCTTTCCGCTGAATTAAAGTACTAGTCCTTACTATTTCGTATCAATTATCAAAATACGTGACCATCTTTTTTTATTAATCTGTTTGGAATAAATAGAATGTTTTAACCACTTTAGATGGTTAAAAGATGTGCCAAAATGTTGCTTTAGCATCTCCTCAAGCATGAAATTAGTTCTTTAAATATAATCCATTTGAAGGATTTACACTAAGAAAGGGTGCACAAGAGATAAAGGCATGGAAGTTCAGAGGGGAAAAAAATCTTGTATGTAAGGCCTTATATGTGCTAAAAATACATTGTGGCATGTTCTCTGTAGATATTACTCTCATTCTATTATTTTAACGCCGTATATATGATACTTTAAAAGCCTGATGTCTGGTGCAAATCCCGAGTGATGATTTTGCTTGTCTCTGTTTCAGCCTGAGCAGAAATGCAAACTGTGACCAAAGTCAATGTACTAGTTTTGGTAGTGACATCCAGAGGGCATCAGGACCCCATATGCTGTAGCCTGAATACCAAAGAAATAAAGAATAAATCAAGTTTACTGCAACTCAGAATTGTTAATGTAGTGGCTGTATGATTTTGAAGGAGCTTTATCAATAGAAATTCTCTGAGCATTTAGGGAACAGTAATTAGATTCCTCTCTGCCAAATTTTTCCACGTGCACAGTACACTGAGTGAGAGGAGAGTCACCTTTCTTAGCAGCACAGAGACCTTGAGCTTCAGTAGGGCACGGAAGCAATAAATCATTTTGTCATCCTTCCAAAATTCTTTTCGGCCCTTCCTTTTGAAGCTCGGAAGATTATCATTCTTTCCACCCTTTCCCTGTTACTTCCAGTTCTTTCTGACAGGCAGAGTTTGCTGCTTCAGGGCCTAGCAACCCATTTTCCCACTTTCCGCTGGCCCCAGAAATCTCCATGGAAGGTTTTGATCGCAGTGTCACTCTAACATCAGTGACTCTAGCTGCCCCATTATATTTGCAAGTCAGCCCTGACCCAAATCCTGTGTCCAGCTCTACTTGTATTTTCTTTTTAATGTTCTGTAGAGTATTACAGCCATCATCTGCTCCGTTCCTTCTTCACGTATCTCCTCCAACTCCCAGCATTGTCAGGTCCCGTCCCTCCCATGTACCCCAGCAACTATAGTCAACAGTAAGTAAATTCTTTGCCATTTTAGCACATCATTGCAGGTGCAGAAAGAGGGAAAATTAGAGGTGAATTTCCTGAGGTTTCGGGGTCTGCTGACTATATGTTCCTGTTGAGAGTAAGCCATCATTATGTTTGGGTGATGGCCAACAATTCTCTTTCCTCACCAACCTACACATCCACAGCTCACTCTTCCCATTAGCAAGAACGCAGGTGCTTTCAGAGGCCACCCTTTAAACAGGGTGGTAGAGCTGCACTCTTCCCTATCAGCAACATGGAGTTTCGAGCGCAGTCTTTGTGGAAGTTGGAAGAAATTGGTGTACATCTTGTATCTTGGATTTGGGCTGGAGAGTGCTGTACATAGAATCATAGAATCATTAAGGTTGGAAGACACCTCAAGGATCATCTAGTCCAACCATCCCCCTACCACCTATTAACCACTAAACCATGTCCCTAAGTACCACATCCAACCTTTCTTTAAACACCCTCAGGGACGGTGACTCGGGTTCCAATACCCGACCACCCTTTCCGAGAAGAAATTTCTCCTGAATTTCTCTTTCTTCTCTGCAGCCTGAACCTCCCCTAGCGCAACTTGCAGCTGTTCCCCCTTGTCCTGTCATCATACACAACTGATGGTTTGCACCTTCCTGCTTGTTCACTCGCCTGCAGAGTCTGGAGAACTGCAATAAAGCAACTCTCCTGAAGCGCATACGGCTGGGCAGCATTCACAGCCACGGCCGATTAGCTTGGGGCTAGCCAGTCTGCGTGTGCCTGCTCCAGAGGGTTCCCAAAGGGCTTGCCTGACTCTTCGATATGCTGGAGCGGCTGCTGGCCGAGGATGTTCAGAGAGTGCTTGGTTATATCTTAACTTGGCAGTTGTCTCAACTGGTGCACTCCGCACATATGGCCGGACATATGTCACGCTTGAAATGAGGTGACTGAGCGATGGCACTGAACGTGCTGCGGGGCAGTTTGCTCTCCCCTGCCCCGTACACATCACACTGTCCACCTTGCTGAGAGACTGCTGTACTGTGTTTTCTTTGGCTAGGTGCCCATGCCCTGGTGAGTAATGTTTTTAACAGCCTACTTTGCAAAGTAAGAGGCAGCCATTATCTTCATTGATACCTTTTGAGGCTTGAGTAAAGCAATACATTTAATGGAGGGGGAGAACTACCTCAGCTGATTAACAGCAGTCCCTTGTTAGAAACAAAGTCCTAAAATAGTGTATTTACAGCTGTATCAGTCATCTTCTATAAGACAGTGCTCATCTCATGTTTACTGCAATGGATATTGATCAAATATGTACCCAGTAAGAGCAGGTCCAGGAGGACCTAGCCAGCTGACCTTAAAGGCTGACTCCTTAGGAATCAAAGTCCTTTATTCCATACCCCTTTGTATGTCGGTTCTCCCTCCCCGCATAATACACATCCCTTACTCCTGAATGCCTGCCTTTTTGCAAATGAGATTAACTGTTTGCTCTCCTTTTCTCCCTTTACTCAGGCAAAGAATTTTCTGTGTGCCTTTCTTCTTGGTACCTGGGCAACCACGCTAGAAACTTACTTCTCACCTTCCTTTTCATCCTTCTTTTTTAGTTTCTATTTTAATTGGTACAGTTTGGGGCTACCTAACCTGTATGAACTGGTTACCTCCTGTGTTTATGTTTTTCACTACAGAGGACAAGCATCCAAATTGATGTTTCATAGTAGAGTAAGATTTCAGCTAGCAGTGTAATCTCAACAAATCAACCAGCTTAAGTACATTTGCATTTTCCAACTGCAGCTGCAACATGAACCCCATATTCAGTCAGTATCTCACTGGGATAGAGGATGGTCATATGAGGTTCCTTCCAACCTCCATTTCTTTGTTTTCTACCTGTGAATGATAAAAGATTCTATTCTTTTTAGAAGAATGCATGCACACCGAGGCTGCAGTACCTATGCAAGATGCCATGTTACTTATCTGAATGCCATAATATTAGTCTGAGACTCCTTAGCAGTTCTGAGGGAGAAAAAGAGAACTAGAACTTGTGACATTTACTGCCCATAGAAAGGAATGCAACAAATTGCTCGCCTGGACATGAGCCAGCAGTGTGCCCAGGTGGCCAAGAAAGCCAGCGGCATCCTGGCCTGTATCAGGAATAGTGTGGCCAGCAGGAGCAGGGAGGTGATCGTCCCCCTGTACTCAGCCCTGGTGAGGCCGCACCTCGAGTGCTGTGTCCAGTTTTGGGCCCCTCACCACAAGAAAGACATCGAGGCCCTGGAGCGTGTCCAGAGAAGGGCAACGAAACTGGTGAAGGGGCTGGAGCACAGGTCTTATGAGGAGCGGCTGAAGGAACTGGGCTTGTTTAGTCTGGAGAAGAGGAGGCTGAGGGGAGACCTTATTGCCCTCTACAACTACCTGAAAGGAAGTTGTGGTGAGCTGGGGGTCGGCCTCTTCTCGCAGATAACTAGTGACAGGACTAGGGGGAACGGCTGCAAGTTGTGCCAGGGGAGGTTCAGGTTGGAGATGAGGAGAAATTTCTTCTTGGAAAGGGTGATTGGACATTGGAACGGGTTGCCCAGGGAGGTGGTGGAGTCACCATCCCTGGGGGTGTTTAAGGAAAGGTTGGATGTGGTACTTAGGGACGTGGTTTAGTGGTTAATAGGTGGTGGTGGGACGGTTGAACTAGATGATCCTTGAGGTCTCTTCCAACCTTAATGATTCTACCATAAGTCAAATACACAGATGAAGTGCACTGCAGGTACAGTAGCGATGCAGCCCATGCACTGGGCTCACCAGTGTAATACTACGTGTTTCTGGGTTTGCCCAGTCTGGCAGACTTCCCAGCAGAACTACGTCAATATCTTGATAGGCTGAGCTAACCCTACTTGGGGACTTAGAACAACTTCTTCACCTTGGTTTGTGTTTTTCTGGAAGTAGTTTAGGAGATATATAGCTCTACAATGAGAAGTTGTAGTCATAAAGTTATAGATCAGTTGTTAAATTGCCTGGTAGAGAAAGTTCTCAGGTTTTACATCAGGCTGCTGACAAGTTTCAAAGGCTATCACTTTGCTGGAAGCCTTCAAAGAGAAGGTGTTGCCCTCAGATTATTATCTTATCAGAGGGGAGCATATTTAATGTTAATTTGCTGTAAAATATTAACCATAGATAAATTACAGTGGAATTTGTTGACAGACGTGTTCCCATCTCCTCAGGTACACTGCAAATACGCTCACATCTCTGGATAGAAGGCATGTCATGCTGAGAACTGAAATGCATAAAATAAATGAACCTGTGTAATGTTCACTTAACTATTAACCGAGCAAATTTTGCTGCAGGCTTTAAGCAAAATGACAGCTTCCTATTTCGCCGCAATTTCAGTGTTGATTACTATCAAATGATTATACTGCTCTTACCTTATCCATAATTTTTTCATAATATTGTATTATCTCCACCAAGTTTAGTTCAGGAGAGGAAGGTGAACCCCTACAATGTTCGGAGATTTCTGTTTGAATGACATGATTGGAATAGTTTCACCTTTATCCCAGGCGATCTAAATCGGGTCAATCTAAGTGGATTCACACTAGAATAAAATTAGAGCAATGTTAGAATTTCAGAAACTGCATTTTTAATTATGGTGCCATGATGTTGTCTCAGAATTTGATAGATCAGCCCCCAGACCCACACAGATCACTTACCAGTCATTGTGTGAGCAGGGGTAAATCAAGATTTAAGTGCTGCCAGTGATAACCTTAGGACACCAGTTAAAAGACAAAAGGGTTCTAAGCAACGTTGCAGTGAACCACAGACTATCCTGTCTGTAGGGCATTTTCCCTTTTTTATTTTTCCCTCCCTCAAGACCATGTTCCTTTAAGTCCTGGGAGCAATGGCTAACCCCACGTCATCGCTGTGGTCCAGCCCTCCTGCATCTGTGTGTCTTGTGCCTTCCCAGCACCTTCACACACCTGCTGCAAAGGAAATGGGTAATAAAACAGTGTTTATTACCACTGGAACAAAGCAGTAACAAGGACAGTTAGGGAGGAATATCCTGGAACTGCAGGAACAAAAAAGCAATAACCGCTCGCAAATGAGGGTGCTGGGAGCCTCAGCAGGCTCTGCTGCAGGAGCTGCTGCTGGCGGGGACCTGGCTGGGTGGCACTGGGGAAGTGCCAGGGGTGGGACTGGGCAGCTCGCGGCCGGGAGGGTAAACAGTGGGGACAGTGGTGCTATGAAGTGGTCTCCATCCGGGTCACAAGCAGCCTTCCTTCAGTGCTGCCCCCAGATGTGGGCTCTCTGCCGTGGGAGTTACAGTGATGTGCTAATTCTGTCATCATAGGTGAAACGAAGTGCCGACACTGGGTACTCCCTTGCCACCGCCAGCCTGCACACATTCTCAGCCGTCCTCCTGAGAGCACCCGTCATTTCTCTTTGTCCGGCACCACCTCTTCACAGGAAGACTTTCTTCTGCCCGCTTTCTGCAGAAATGAAAAAAACACTATCCTTTCTCCCCTTCCGTTCTTTTCCTAGTTTCAGTGTAGACCCCTGAGAAAGGAGTTCAGTCTGTTTATACAGAATAGGAGGGAAGGGCTGGAAAATTAGATCACAGGTTTGAAGGAAATTGTCGTAGCAGACTTCCTTTTTAAATTATGATTGTCTAAAGCGAAAATTCATGGCGTACGTGTTGCTCTGTAGGAATCAAGGCGCCCAGTTCACAAGGCCGGGTTTGCTCATAGCAGCATCGGCGTTTGTCCTTTTACACAAGCAGGGCATATCTTGCTCCAGTTTTGAGGCTATTAGGCCTAGTTCATCACCAAATTGTTAACATAAAGCATAGTCCTTAATCTCTGCTCCTGGCTGCCGTGATCATTACAGGGTGTGTGAGCTGAAGGTATCCTGGCAAGTAGGATGGAAGGACACGGGAGACACTGTGCATGGCCAAGAGGAGAAATTTTAAGCTTTTTAATTACATGTAGGCAGAAGTGTACTATACAAAGCAGAAGAAGGTGTTTTAGTAACATGCAGTTTAGATGGGAGGAGAGGACAGTAGAGAAAGTACGAACCGTGGCAACTGCAGTGCAAGGCACTTACAGAGAAGAGCGTATTGCAGCCCAGGGAAAGGCGATCTATAGCTGTTAAAAAAAAAAACAACCACAAAAAAAACCCCAACACAACCAAAAAACCCACCAAACCACAAAAACCCCAAAACAACAGCCTCCTGTATGTCCATATTTGAGGACTGGCATGGTTTAAGAGGGAGACTGGGTGTTACTTGGGAAGAAAGGAAATAGTTTCTAGAAATCTTCTCTAGTCTCTGAAGGATATTATTAATAGTGTCCTTAAAAGGAGCCATACTAGCCTTCTGCCACTACAGAGCTTTTGGAAAAGGTAGAAAAGGAGGAAAAATACTGGAGTCTGGGCTCATTTGAATGTCCTCAGAAGAAGCAGGGGAGGGGTGCACAACCCCCTTCCACCTGAGGAGAAGGGGGGAAGCACGACAATTCCCCGTATTTTCCCTTGCCAAGGCAAAAGAAAGAGCAAGCAGAAACACAAGTAAGGACAAAAGTAGAAACAGCAGCGATACAGCTTTGAATCTGTATAATTTCATTAAGCATTACGAACAAGGCTTCATTTCTGCATGCATGAAAATACCCAGCTGCGCTCTCTTCTTCTATACCAGCTACCTTTTTGGTAAGAAACACAGCCAGGAAGGGCCCAGACCAAGGCGGTGTGCCTCCGGCCCGAGCCAGCGCCTGCTTGTGGGGTTGGGCCCCGTTTTCTGTTCTATATATGCACTCCAATGTGTATTGCTCCTTGCCTTCAAAAAGCAATGACACTGGTGACTGATTTTCTGCAGTCCTCATCATCTCCTAATGCTGTGATTGTAGAACGTGCCGGTATCCTAAAGGGTTATAAAATCTCACTGTAGTAACGGCACATTTGGTTAAAAACCTGCACACATATTCTTAAACTCTTCCTTGTTTCGTTTTTGTTTTCGGAATGTGTTTGTACTCCTGAAAATGGCAATGTGGGAGCCCATCTGCTTGTTAGGGATAAATAGTAAAATGGTAGATTATCTCCAGTAGATATTTATCAACATTGCACAGACTTGTACATATACAAATCTGGATATCATGTTTGAAATTAATTCAAATTAATTAATTTATTCTCCTTTAATCACTGCTACTGCTTTTTGAGTGTCTCTCTTTTGGGGAGGCTGTTTGGGAAATTGTGATTATTTTGCATGCATTAAGAAACCTTTCCCCCTATATTAGCATGTATTTCGGTAGGGAAGACCAGATGATAAAAGAAATAAAACTGATGGACCAGGAACAAAGGAAATCATGGGCTTGACAGTCAACCTATAACCTCCACCAATAGTAGCTGGAAATGTTTCCTTGGAAACCAGACTGAAAACCAAATTCTCTCATGTTAAATTTTCAATTTAACTGAAAAGCCATTTGTACGTGATATTAACTCTCCATGTGTGCCATTGTGTATTTTAAATAGCAGTGAATAACCTGAAGTAGGTGCGCATAAATGGGAGTATGTTTCTGAGTCTGTACATTGTCTTTGATTCAAAGGTGAACATTTTCCCAGTGACAGTAGGAGAAAGCAAATAATGTAAGTAGAAGCGACAACTTTTATGGGGAAATAACATGCTGTTAAATTACCCTTTGTGCTGGACAGAATCAGTTGCAGAAGAAATGCATTTGTATGTAATTTGTCAGAATAAAATATATGGTTAGTTTCCTCGGGAGGCTCCAAAAGGATATTTTAGAGAATGTGCTTGATTCATTATTTAGCATAAGAGTGGGGAGGCTGAGCAACTGTTCCAAGAGCGAGCAAACATTTTTGGTGCTAGGGCCCAAAGGTGTGGCTAAACCGAAGCCTTGCTTATGTCTGTAATAAAGTGCAAAGATTAACCTCCTGCTGAAGGGGACATGAAAACCCAAGCTCTAGCAAGCCTAAGGCATTGGCTCCCCGCTGCTGTTTATAGCAGTGACATACATTTAGCCTGATCCAACTGAATGTTATCCATCCCTTTACACAAAATGGGCAATATGAAAAGCTCTTGAAGAGGTGCTTTTGAGATCCAACGTTGTTTCTGTAAATGTTTTTCATGTACCATTACAGTCCTACTCCAGCGCTGATTTGGGATCTGTACTGTATCAAATGAGCGTTGGCACAGCTGCCTCTCTGCTGATCTGTGAATTGCAGAGAAGATTCTTTTGATTTTCCCTCTTAGTTGCTATACATATATTTATGTCATTTGCCAGTGTCTGCTGCAGTCACACATCAGTCACTCCTTGATCCCTCTCTGATGTGTCCTCTGAGGACAGTTTAACACTGCTTTCCTTTTCCTTAGATGAAACCCTTAGATCACCACGGGGCAATTTCCATGTTTCCTACGTTAACTCTGCAGGAATAGAATAGAATAGAATAGAATCATTAAGGTTGGAAGTGACCTCAAGGATCATCTAGTCCAACCATCCCCCCACCACCTATTACCCACTAAACCACGTCCCTAAGTACCATATCTAACCTTTCCTTAAACACCCTCAGGGATGGTGACTCCACCACCTCCCTGGGCAACCCGTTCCAATGCCCGACCACCCTTTCAGAGAAGAATTTTCTCCTCATCTCCAACCTGAACCTTCCCTGGCGCAACTTGCAGCCATTTCCCCTTGTCCTGTCACTAGTTATCTGCGAGAAGAGGCCGACCCCCAGCTCACCACAACTCCCTTTCAGGTAGTTGTAGAGGGCAATAAGGTCTCCCCTCAGCCTCCTCTNAGTGTACCTGTCCAGACCATGGGCCGCCAGCTTCTCCAGGAGAATGCTGTGGGAGACCGTGTCAAAGGCTTTGCTGAAGTCTAGGTCTCCTTAGGATTGCTACCTCTAGGCAGTTTTCCTCCAGATAAATGCTAGCTCCTGATTAGAATGTGTCAAAACCAGTTTATGTGGGGAAAACAGCCATGGAGAGGAAAGCAGGTATTTGTACCCTCTTTCTTTGAAGGCTTGAAGCTGGAGAGAGTGATCTTCCCAGCCTGTTTGGAGGCAAGCAGAGGCATTCCCCAGCTAACGCCACCGGTAATCGTTTCCCCAAGGGCTGGTACTGGCCTTACCCTGCGTCACCCATGTGCTTCCCCCTTCTCCCTGGGAGCCTCTGCTCTCCCCGCAGTCGGACAGAAAAGCAATGAACAGTGACGGAGGAGAGCACATGGTACCTACAAAGAGAGTAGATCCTTTCACAGGGCTGTCACCCAGGTTTGTCGCTGTTCACTCCACACGTATCTTGCCTTTATTAAACACAATTTCTTATGCCCCAATTGCAATGAGATAATATTACTAATCCTAAAATGTGTGTTCTGTCTGGGTTTTTTTAAACATAAGTTTGACTTTGAGTCAGTGCCATAATTTTAACATTAATTTGGCACTCAAATGGCAGCTCTCAGGAAAGGAGCACTTAGTTAAGGAAGGAATGTCGCCTCTTAAAGCGCTTTAAAATAGCTAGGTTCTCCTCCCTCTTTCCGCTGCCTAGTTATGTGACATTGGGTAAGTCCCTTCAAATCTATCTGTTTCCTCCACTGAAAAAATACACCTCTCTTCTTTAAAAAGAACTTACTGAAGAAAAGGCTATGTAGCAGTTAGGTATTAATGGAATATTTAATTAAAACCCACACTCTTTGCAATCAGAAAGTTATGTCTGGAGACCTTTAGTTACTCTTCTGTCCCTTCTGCTTCAGATCTAATCTGGAAGGTTCAGGGACATTTAATCAGTGTCACTCCCTGGCCACTCATAGAACTTTGAGACCATTCTCTTTAAATTTGCCTTCCATGGGCTATATGCCTGTGGAAACAGTGAGTTCCTTGGAATGCAGATGCTCTCTAGGAAAGCAATCAGCTTTGCATGCTTGGCTACAGATCGCTCATGTGCTAATAGATATTCAAATCCCTGTCATCAGGAGAATCAGCAGAACATGAAACCAGAGTGGCCAAAGACATCTACGCTAAAAATAAATAAAAACAAAATAAGACAAACTCAGTGTCCAGAAAAGGCGAAGTGGAAGTAAAAGCAAACTCAATGCTGAAGAAGAGAAGTCTATGTTACTAAAGAGTAACTCGACTTTTCAATTAATTGTGTATGTTGTTATTGTGGCAATGAAATGAGGCTTCAAGCTGTACTAAAAAAATTTGTATGGATAAAAATATGTATTACAAGTAAAATATATACAGAAGGATAGTGGTATAACTTAAACACTTAAACCAGTCCCTCCCTCCTATAAAGCACAGTGAGACCTAACTGGGAAGATGTGATTTCCCAGCTGCCTGATGCAGACTGCTCACCTCTTTCCTTGAAACATCCCTGGTAGCTCTTGTCAGACAGGGACTACGAACAAATACGCCTTAGGTCTACTCCTTCGTGGTAGTTCTTGTGCCCCTGGATAATTTCTCTGCCCACACCCCGTTTTGTGCTCCTGCTGGAGGAGTGTTTAATTTCATTTACTCAGTGCTCCTTTTCCCTTCTGTTCGTTGGTTTTCATTGTAACAGGGAGGCTAGATGGATTTTGGCTCCGAAGTCATAGCCAAGCCCATGCACTGGTAAGATGCCAGGGCTCCTGAGCTGCAGCACTGGAAAGAGGAGTGCCAGGAAATGCCATTTCTATTCGAAAAACTTTAACATTTTGTTAAAAGAGTTCAGTATTTCTCTAAGGCCAGCAGCACGCCTCCGGCAGGTTGGGTCAGCAGGTCAGTTTAGGGACTCGGTGAAAATACAGTGTAGGTAAAGTGGAAGAGAAGTGCTGTTTCTTGGATAGTATCCCCTTTAATCTGAAAACAGCAATTGTTTTTCTCATTCCTTCCCGGTTTGTTTTCTGTTGAAGGCATGGCATGTATTTACTCACTCACTTCTCCACTGCAATTTGTCTTCTTGCTTGAGTGACGTAAGTGAAGGTGACAGCTACCCAGGGTGCACTTGATCCTGGTGTTTGGTGAAGCATGAACGCCTAGCACAGGCTGCAGTCTAGCGTCTCGGCTGTCGTGTACGTCCTGTGCTTTGGATGAGGGTCCCAAGATAAGGCCCACACTTTACTGTTATTATTTGGCAGATGTAACGGATTTGGTGTGAGGTGATACCTTCATAATAGATCTGTTAGCTCTTTCAGGTTAATCTGATTAAACTCTCCCAGACACTTGCTTGGGTAAGGTAGATGGGATGAGTCTGAGTCAGAAAGATTAGGTGACTTCTGCGTGGTCACAAAAAGGTCAGAGGAGGGAATTTGAAGGGCATCACCCCTAACCTGTGCATAAACACACTCAGTGAAATTAGGTCCCAGGCTGTGTAAGGGGAAGAAGGGCTGGCACAACATCAGTCACGTGCTCCCCATCCCCACTTTTTGCACACGTCTTGAGCTTTTGGTACTGCAGCAAGAGAGTGGAAATCAGTCAGTACAGAGCAGGGAGCTGAAGCTGGTAAATCCGTATCTAAATCCCAGGGAGTGTGTTAACCTCTGGGCCAGCTGCCCTCCCTAACTGAAGTGTGGATATTTTACTGCAGGGAAACCTTCAATATGAGCTTTCACATAAAAAGAATAAGAGCTATGTCCTCAGCTGAAACGTGTGATGTCAGTGGAGCTACTCCCATTTGCACTGACCGAACATTGACACAGGCTCTGTGATCAGGCTGTCTCCATTATGCATGAAGGGAAAGAAAGTCGAAACACAGTGTTTCCTCTCCTAAATGTTTCTCAAGTGACTGACAAACGGAAGGTGGACAGATTTCCTCATTTGTTGCTGGTCATGATAACACCATAGCTTAGAGCATCATTTCTAGGATTAAGTTCTCACGCTGGGAGGGAAGGGTAACCAGGTTCACTTACCCTCCAGAGTCAGTCCTTAAATAATGGATATTGCGGGTAAACACGTTATAGTAATTATGAACAAAGACATGAGTACTTGTGTTGTCTCCCTAGGGACTCATGTCACCTAGCTTGTTATAGTCATTTCTTTCCTAATACAAGAAACTCATTGTAGGCGTAATTCTACCATGCTGTGTGGGAGGGAAATCTTGGGGAACAGATGGTTCTTGTTGAACAGAGTCTAGTGACTAAGACCAACTCTCAAAAAAGAATGAATCTATCAAACTGGCTTGCTGAAGAACAGAAATATGAAAGATAACCATAATATAAACACGAAAATGAACTGTGAAGCAAGTCTGCTTGTTTTATACTTGACAGTGGTATTTCTCCCTGGTAAAGAAATAGCTTTTTAATAGCTCTCCTATGGAAAGGATTCTCTGAGCTGTTTCTTTTTAAAATGCTGATGTATTTATCATTGAGCACAGGAGGGCAGAAAACCAGGCACATGAAACTTGGGATGAAAAAGAATTCTGTGCTAGCAGGAATTTTGCCTCTACAGATCTGCATCTATCTGCTTGAAGGTAGTGTAGGAAACCATTGAGAATTTCTGATGGAGGTCAACATAAGGCTAATTTTTACATGGTATCTCCAAAGGTCCTGGGAGAAAAAAAGAGAGTGATAAACTCTATCAGTCGGAACTTTTGAGCCATTGGTAGTGATTCAAAAGTGATTGCCTTGCCCAGGCTGCCTTCCATGACTGGCAGCACAGGTCTGTTCACTAAGCAACTGCCTGTTGTGTGGATCCTCAAATGTGGGAGGAGTTGAAGGACCAAGAGAGCGTGCTGCCTGTCTGTCCCAGATGTGTCCTGTGGCAGAGCGGTCAGAACCACAAAGGTGCGATAGTAATTGCCTGCCTGTGAGGCCAGAAATGCTCCTCTCTGCACCTCCTCTCCCTGGGGAGGTGGCAGTTTGCGTAAAGAAAGATTGCAGAAAACATCATCCTGTAGACCCACCAATATGTACAGTTGAAATGGACAAATTCTTCAATTAGGCTTATTTCAGTCCACTACCGTTAATAAAAACCTACTTTTACCTTTGAGGTCATGGTTTAATTACTGGCACCGATGATGATTTTCGTGACCAATACAGAACAATTTCTGACACCAGGTTGCTGCGTGGGTGGATTGAAGTCTCTCCCCATGAAAGAGATTTTCCCCTACAAAAGAAGAACCCAGTACTGTGGGCTATTTGCTCAGTCATGAGTAATCTCTTAAGAGCTCCTTGCCAGCCATTTGAGACATTGGTGTTTCATTTTCAGGGTGTTTAACCATCTCACCAGCTGGGAATTAGATAAACAGCATCTCAGTTTTACCAGTGTGAGAACTGAAGGCGGTTAAATAAGTGAGGGGCTCTTACTTGGCAGTAATTTTGCAGGGCTCATTTGATCGCTGTGTTGACTGAAATACAATTTTAGCTCTGTAAGCCCTACAGACCCAGCACAGCTCAGGGGAGATTATTTTAAAGTCCATATCTTCAGCAAACTTTTTAATTTAGAGCTGGCCAGAGTGTAGTGGGAAATTCTCAACCAGACCTATAAACCAGTTGTCCAAGACACTCTACTACTGCTACTAAATATGAAGCAGGCAGGGCAGAGTTTCACTTGGGTTTAATAGAAGCAGTACTAAGCAGCCTGAGACATAATTCTGCTTCCCTTTGGCATTACAGTAAAAATGTCCGTTTTTTAAATAAGTGACTATATGTGCTCTGGACAGTTCTTGGCTACAATAACAGATATTTAACTGCAGAGCTAAAGGCTACCCATACAAAACATTCTGCAGTACTGTTTCAGAATTGGCATCTGGCCTTGTAAAATCATATTCTAAACTGGTAAGGTCTTTTGAGCAACACGCAAGGACATGCATATCTCCATGACTGCAACCCCAAACATAGATTAGCATCTCTTCAGAAGTGGGTTTTAATACTGGAGATGGTCTCCTGAGCTGCTTTTTCTATAATGGCGCATCAGTGATCTCTGTACCTCTCATAGGACATAGATGGGTCCAGCATTGTCAGTGTCATTGTTCATTAGTTGTTATTTCTCTTAGTTCAGAGAGTGATGACCAGATATTATTACATCATTTGAGCCTCTTCAGGAGATGCTTTTTGGGCATGTGAGAGGGAAAGAAACACAGTGTTTTGGAGAGTCATCTCTCCCAGTGTAAAAGGGAAAAAGATATTCTTGGTTTAGTATGTTTTTACTCTCTCTGAATTAGATAAAATTGCAATGCTCTGAGTGATGAATTGAGTAAATGATGGGGAGATAATAGCTGTGCTATTATCCCTGGAGAGAAGATGCCAAAACTGAATGCTTTTCATTTGAAAGGGATGAGCCACCACAAAATGTTCAATGTAAGGAAAATTGCAGGAACTAGGATTTTCCTCCCAATACTTCTTTCCTCAGAGCCCCTCTAACCTGGTAAGTTAAAAACACTTCTGCAGCAAAAATGAGTGTGAAAACAGCATACCTCTGAAGTTAGAGGAATCCATATGAGATACTTGGCCATTAGTTTTCATATTACTGGAGAATCCAAGACACCAATTCACCATTAGGGCATGTGCTATCCCAGAGACCATTTTCTACAGATGTAGCATAGCAGTACTCCCAGTTTCCTGCTTGGGCACCCCATGTAGCTGCTCAGAGGCTCACAAATTGCATGTGATACTTGGGGGTCCCAATGAGGTGGAAAGTGAGTGATATTGCAGTACCAGAAAAGGAAAGCATGGAGGAAGGCAGGGAACCAAGAGAGTAAGAGTGTCTCTCCATCACAGTTGAGTTCAGTGGGGAAGATCTGTTCATGCTACCATGGTTCCCCCAGGCTGACAGAGAAAACATCATAAAGCCATTCCATAAACTCTGTAAGATCATTATAAACCAGCAGGCGTGCCAATTTTATACAAAAGTGAGAAAGAGAAGTGTCATGAACTGAGCACAGAAAGTCAGAGAACACAAAGGTTGATGTTTTCTTACTCCATTAAAAGTGATTTGGAGCCTGTGAATTGCAGGTGTTACTTGTTGGGAGGATGAAGACAGAGACTGACTGGGTGTCTGAGTTGGGAGTCTGAGCATCCATCTGGAGACAGGGTGAAGACTGTCCCGTTGATGAATCGATAGAGCTGGTCTTTCAGGCTGGTGAGCCAAAGCTGGTAGCCATATGTTGCTTTATGAGCCTGACTCCCCCCTTCAGGTTGCAGGCTTGAGGCATAACTGAATTAAGAGACTAGTATGTTTTTAAATTTAGCAATATAGTACTAAGAGACTAATAAAGCAAATAAGTTATAATTAATCTAAAAGCACACACAACTGTAAAGCTACTAATTATCATTCTTAAGTCTTATGAATCACACCCAACTACTACTGAATTACAATTCTAGCTCCCTTCCCACTATTTAGAATTAGGATGCAAGTCTATCCTGCCTTTTTCCATTCTCACGCACCAGGTCTTTCAGACGAAGATGTGATAGAGGCCCCAGTGGTGGGCGTCCCTCTGGCATCCTTGTGGACTCAGATTTAAAGGTCAGCTTCATCACCATCTGTAGGTGTCCACACTCCTGCTGACAAAAAATCCTGTCCTCCTTTAGTCTGTACCTGATTTTATAGCTTATCTCCCAGTCTTCTATTCTGGATGTGTCTTTTCAGCACCCTTGCACCTTTCTTTCTCCATCCACACTCCCCTCAGAAAATACTTCTAAAAAAATACTTTTTTCCTATTGATCCCATTTCTGCTGGATCCATACCCAAGTTTGGTGGGTTTTTTTCAGTGCTGTTACATAGGCAGTCTTTACTTTGTATGGTATTACTTGTGTAGTTGCCTGGGTACAGGTCACTCTGCAAGAGTTTGCACCCCAAAACTCCACTACCAGTATCTAGTTCATACTGGCATCACATTGTTTACCATATACACTCACTAAGGCAAATAATTTTATTTTAGCTTTAACTCTTCTACCTAGTTCCAGTTAAGCACAAGCAGTTTCTTATCTCGCTCCCAGTCTGCATACCACAGCGCCAGAGTAACACGTTTTTCATACTCTGGTTTTGTGCTCATGCGGCCTTAGTGTCCTTGTAATCACTGTCCTCATTCCCAGCAGAGGCCTTACCTAGTTACGAGGCTTGGTGCTCCATCAGGACCCCGTGCTTACAGCTTGCCACTCCGTAGCAGTATCTACAGAAAGCTGTATGCCTTAAGGATGCTGACTTTACGGGCCATGTAGTTTGGGGCTGATCTTTAAACATTGGTGTGTTGGGTTTTTTCCCCAGGGGATCTGGGAAATTGATGGGCTGCCTCTACCAAATATGGCAGAACAGGTGAAGACTTTAGAGATGAGTTGTACTTCCCTCAATTAAATATTTAGTTAGGATGCAAGTAGCATTTGCAGAACATTCTGTATTTCTTACTTGTGAAACCAGTATGCGGGATGAGAGGTGCATCTCAGTACGTGTGGTATGTTCTGCTTGTTTCTTACCCACTCCTTCAGCCAGGGTATTTCACCAGTAGATTAAAGCATTAAAGTAATTTATAACCTTGTAGGACTAGGGGCAAGGACACGGGCTCGTTAGCAGTAATCCCTGCTCAGACAGATGGGGAGATTTTTGTGAACAACTTTTTGTTGTTCAACCTAGCTGAAAAGGTTGCTCATTCTGGTGACACGTGGGCAGGTCATTTGTGACACCTGAAGCATAATTAGCCCAAGTGCTCACTTTTCTGCTGAAAAACTGAAGAGCATTACGTTAATTGGTGAAACCTAGATCTAAAAGCCAAGGGCAGGACATGCAGAAAACATGAATGCCGTTTCAGCTTACATGAATTCTTCTCTTTGGTCACTGTTGGAAGGGGTATGAGCTGAAAATAAACTTGCAGAGAAAAATAAATTTTCTATTAATAGATGTACAGTATTTGGGGTATTTTGTGACATGAAGGCTGCCTGTCCGTGTGAAAGGTGTCTTGAGTCACAGATCCTCTGGTCAGAAAGTTTTAACATTACAGCTTTAGCTGGAACAATTAATAGGAGTGCCAGAGATGGTAAGCTGGACTTGTAATGGTTGATTACCCTTCAGCAATCTCTGAGGGATGCCAGAGTGAGCTAAAACCTGAGGACACTTGATATGGCTCTTCAAAATGCGTGTGTGTTTTGTTCCATACCAAAATACCTGAATTTCTGTACCATTAAAAACAAACAAAAACAACAAAAAAGAAACTTGTACCTGACTGCAAATAAAACTCATTCTTATCTTTTATTACCTTAAAGCAGAAAAGTCTTGCAGGGTGCATGAAACATCATCTGGCCTGTCTCTTACCATCAGCCCTGTCAGAGCATTCTAGTCAGGTACAACTGCAACAGCAGGGTAGGAAGAAAATTTTCACATGGTGTAACTGAGCCATCTGTGGCAACACTCTGATCTTTGTACCGGGAAGTGAACGACATCTGCTCCTGGTAGAAGTGTTACTATCACAAGCTGACGTTAAATGGCCCTCCTAACAACAGGTAGCTTTATTCTGAAACAAGACTACACCTCCTGCTTGGTGAGATCCAAGCTAGTGGAAAAGGGGGTACACGTGCCAGAAGACTGGTATGGACTTCATGGGCCAAATTTGCCTTTTCGTTACACCACAATAAGTTGACACAGTTCAGGGGGAGTACTTATATTTTTTTATACCCATTCCAGAAAGTGGTGGATTTTACGAGTGTTTTTTGTGAGCAGAACCAATTGATCCAAGGACTGTCAAAAGAGATCTCAAATACAGAAAAGTGGTCCATATTTTGTATAACATGCAAAGAGATTGGATTCAGAGAGAAGGTCTGAGCTGTAAATCTAGCTGTCAGACTTGCATGTGGGCTTCTGCTACCATTTCTGAAGGGTTTCCATGGTTTCTTTTGAGAACTGGCCATAATCAGAGGCATTAATTACAACTGGTCGCCTGTAAGAAGAGCGGTGCTTGCAGACCCACTCTGTGTTGCAAGTAGCTAGACACTATTTGGACAGATGGTTCTATCTTCTTATAGAAGTTTTAAGTTCCCTAAGCTGAAGGCTTCTTGGATGGAAATCAAGGATTACTTATAACCCCCTACTTCCTTGCTTGCTTGTAATAGTGACACTACAGAAAATCGGTTTATAATGGTTAAGTCATCCTTTCTTAGATATCATCTTAGTATCTCAACTGGTTTTTTCTTCGCTGGACTTGGTGTCTTTTTCACAAGCCCCTACACTTCTTGTAGTGTCCCTACAGTGTCATATCATGACCACATGTGGGATATCTGTTGGGAGGAACCCCTCTCCCAGGCTAACTCCTCACTAGTGACCAGAGACTTGCTCGTCTTTCTGGTAGCAGGTTCAGGCCAAATTTGTGCTAAGAACCTTCTAACAGTGGAACAATACAGATGATTGAGTTCCAGTGCCCAGGACATAACCTGGCACAGTTTAATTTCCAGGTATATGTATTTCCACAGAATTCATTGGCTCTCGAGTGGTGGATGTTCAGTACAAGGCTCTTACCATTTGCTGACTGCTTGCTCCTCACATCCCAGAATCTTCTAGCATGGTTCATGAGTGACTTATTCTTCTACTGCACTCATTTCCCAGATGTTCAACTCTGTGCTTGAGCACCATCTCACAACAATGCTTAATGATTGGGGTTTTTTTGTTTTGCTTGAGTAGTTTTAAATATTTGATGGATTTGTCTTGATCAACTTCTGTTGGGTGTGACATCAAAGGATTTTTACCTCCCTTACACTTCAAGGTGAATTTTGGTGCCCACATTACCTGTGATCTTCTTCATGATGACATTCTCTCCTTTATGCCTCAGGTCAGGGATCTTAAATAAGTGAGCGTGAAAGTACAGGACATCCACCGTAAGTTGCCAACAACTGCTGCAGTCATTCCTTTGAAAGAGCTCTTAGGAGACGCCCAAGGTCAGAGTGGAGTATCTCAAGACTTTCCCAGATGTGCTTACAGGAGTCATGGGGCCCAGATGCATCCGTGGAGTTGTTGTCCTTGGAAAAAAAAAATCAATTTTTACCAGCACTGTGTATTATACAGGTTATGTGCCGGTTGCCTCAGCTGTGCCTGTGTGACAGCCAACGTGCCTCTTTGGAAACAACAGTGAGCAGAAGGAGAAGTACCCTCAGGATCTGGCTGAGATAAGGTTGCTTGAATACTTGCGGGGATCCCTCAGTGACTTTTTGGCAGAGCGCTTTTTTTTTTCACTATGAAGTGACACTGTGAGTTACTGTGTGTTCTGACATACAGAAACACTCTGCCAGGCAGACCCCAAGACTTCTGTGGGGCTCAGCCAGTTCCGTCCAGAGATCATTTACACAAACAAGGACAGCTACACAGAGCTGATGCTGATCGTGTTGTGCTGGGTCAGCTGCTTTGCAGTTGGCTGAGCATGCCATCGTGCTGTATTTCGTCTGTGATGGCCACCTTTTTTCACATCATTCTGTTCTGTGAAGCTTCACAACTGAGAGTGATTCTTCTGCAGCCAGGACTGCATCTCACTCATCTGCAGGGCTTGCACTGGGTCCTCTTTCCTTCTGTGTGATCTAATGAGCCAGGCATACCTGGTCAGCCAGAGGGGTAGTTGTGGGTAGCTCTGTCTGGTCTGTCTCTCCCTGCTAAGGCTCTGTGTGGAAGGGAGCCTTGTCTGAAAGCACACTTTGCAGCTGCTGCCTGCATGTGGTGGTCCCTCAGTTCCCCAAAACCCCGCTCCATATCATCTGCTTGACTATGCGCTTGAAACTTGTATTTTCAGAGGGGAGGAACCTCAGAGCTCTGCGCCTGTGATATATAAGATGGTTTAATGTCATTATAAGTGAGAATGCATTAGATATCAGGCTGCCTAGCTGCTATGCCAATCTCCATAGACTCCTAAAAATCAACCTGCTTTTTTTAGGTACTTTCAAATGGGAAACTAATTTTTGGTCATGTCTTCATAAGTCTTTCTTGGTCATGTCTTTAAACGTCTCCAAGAAGTAGGCATCTGTGTTTGGCACAGCTTTTGGTCCTGCCTGGTTTTCCTTTTGGGGACTCAACAAACATTCCTGAAGTTCCCTGGTGCCCAAGCAAATCTGGCAGTGAAACTTCACAGATCTGTAATTAAGGCAATGGGTATGGAAAAGCAGATTCAGATGCTTATGTCTGGATAACTCTGTACTTGTTAACATCTCAAAGTACATACAGTGATTCTCTCTAAGTAGTCAGCACTGAATTCTGCATGGCAGGAATTATGGATGAGGACATGGATGGGACTCTGGTCATAGTCAAGTGCTCCTGCTGTCCTTTGGCAACTGACTCTCCTTGCACCTGTGCCCACACTGGGGCATAGCTATGGAGGAGAGGTGAGAAGGAAAACAGGTCTGGAAAATGCCTGAGAAGTAATGTGTTATAGACGGTGCCTCCAAGTGTTACCATCCTCCTTCCCTGCACTTAAAGTCTTCCTGTTTTAAATGTCAAGCATACCATCAAATGCTGATGGTGATACCTGTCTAAGTACCACGCAGGGACACAAGAAACGTCTGTGATGAATGTAAAAAAGCTCCATTTTCTGTCTGTGACTTATCCACCCACCTATATGGTACTAGAGACCACAGAAAGCTTCCCACGTCTGTCAGGTCCCTAATGCTCCTGTCTACAGTGCCTGGCTCTGAAAGGGCTCCTTTTGCTGTTCCAGATTAACTGACACGTAACCCGAGTATCCTTGCTAGAAAACAGCAGGCTTTGTCAGCAGCCAATTTTCAAGGAAATTGGCCATTTAAAACCACATCCTAAGTAGCTGGCTATCCATATTAGCCTTAGCTGACCTATATTGAAATTTACTGTCTGTCATCTCTTTGTTTCTGCAGTCTTTAAATAATCAGCTGTTTTGTTTACTAGATGTTGGTCAAGGGTACTGTATTTCCACTACATTAGCTCTACTCAGGGGAAAGTAATAGCTTTAGATTGAAGCACAAGCCATTTGTTCTCCTGTAATGAGGAACACACTGCTGCATGCTTGCTAACTGATTAGATGAATTATGCTTTATTTGCCTTGAGAAGAACCACACTTAAAAGCAACTTTCTGAAGAGGAAATGAGGCAGAGAGCACACAAGGGAGAAAAGGGTCTGTGCCCATTAATGCTGCCTGAGCTGTGTTTTCACACATTTCTTGAATGAGCAATCCTGATACTTATTGCCGGAAATGTACCAGGCTAAAAATTAATGGCAGGGTAATTGCTTTATGTCAAGAAATTGCCTAGTTGTCTCTCAGATTTGTTACAGTGGCAAATCTAAAAGTAGCTATGTACCTTCCTTCCTTCAGGAGTGTGTTGGAGGATTTTATCAGTGGCGAACACCACTGGGATAAGTCCTTTCATCAGAATAAAACTGCAGAGGTGCTTGTTAAAGAGTTATTTTCATGACTTTGGTACCATCAGTAGTTTAGATTTGTGCTGATCGCTCATGTCCATTTATGATACTGCCATTGAAATCAGAGGGATGTAATTCTGTGTATCTATATATAGGCTGTTCCCTAGCATTTATACACCAGTGCTCTGTTCAGAAGAGAGATTTTAAACACTCTCATTTTTAAAATTATTCCATGTACCCAGTGGACACCTTGTTCTTTAAAGGAATTGCTGCCACAGTGTTTTACTCCTTGGCATGTGTCTTGCTTAAAATAAATCGTATTTCCTTTACAGTAGCAATTTGTGCTTATATTGTCCTGAATTACACTAATCGATCTCTTCCATTTATTTATCTGAAAAGATGGAAACTTATTGCCGCCTTCTTTTTTAATTGAACTCTCTCAACCTTTATCTTCTCAGTAGTTCTTCGTATATGAGATGCATTTTCTGGGAATTCTCTGATTTTTCTCCATTTTGAATATTCTTATGCCATAATGCCTTGAAATGTGCATACTACTAAGTTACCATCTTTTGCTAATCCTCCTAGAGAAGTCTAATATCCCAGTGCCTATTAAACACTCCTGGCCTCATTTTGCACCAAAGACGACCATTTTTTTATTGTCTGGTTGAAACAGTGTAGTTCAGGTGCCTTGTTTCATCATTGGTTTTGTACCAGAGGAGGGGAAAAAGCTGCCTCTTACAGGAAGCTGGTCTTTTAGGGGTGAGGACTGATACATCCAAAAAAAGGACTACACAGGCCTCTTTGAAAGGCAGTTATAAGACACAGGTCTTACCAAACTCATGCAAGTTCCTTTCCGAAAGTAGACTACGGCATAGGCTCTCTACTTTTCATTATTTTCTGTTTGCTTCACTGAAAATGTCCCCTGAGGAAGAAGCGAAGCCTTTGGCATTTTACATTGTTCAGTGATTACTTTATTTTTCAGCTGCACTATACTGTAGATGTGCAATTTGCCATTTCTTTGAAGTTTTTCTGTCTTTGTGGTACAGAAAAATTTCTGATTGAAAGATTGATGGCCAGAAATATCTCGGAACAATTACACGCCTTTTTAAGGCAAGAGCAGAGAACACAGAGTTACAGACGTCCTTTGGGAAGGGAGGTCAAAACTTAAGTGGGTAGGAATAGGGAAAGAGGTGCCCGTCAAACACACTCTGATATAATCGCAGACGTCAGATTATTATTATTCTAAGTGGGAATTGCCTGATTATAGCATAAGAAAAAAAAATCACCAGAGTGAAACTCTCACCTCTGTTGAGGGGCAGAACAGCCTATGCAAAACTTGAATCCTATTTTAAGGATTAAAAAAAGAAGAGCAGCTCTTAGGTTCATTTATTCTGTTTTGATCAAGGCAGCAGTGTTGCCCCTGGAGTGCATTAGAATGCTCAAAAAGACACTGAAAACAGGACAGATACGTTATTACTGATTTCCCTCAGTTTAATTAATATTGGACACAGTTGATCAACTTAAAATCAAACATCTTTCCTTTCTCTTCACTATAATTCTGTGGTAATTAATATATCACTTCTGGAGTATTGCTGACTTGGCCAGTATTTTCATGTGGTTCCAACAGTAGAGCATGCCAGCCCACTTCTATCCAATGAATATGTTCTGTATTGGCAGACGGCTTCTAAAAAGAAAAGATGGAACAACCCTTAGGCTTCATGCAGTTACTGGGGATTTATTATATATGCTCTGGGTGAGTTAATCAAAATTTAGGGATGCAGTTATTGCTTACCTGCAGACTAAGCAACATCTTTATGTTAAGCACTCCTTGAGCCATAAGAAGCAGTATAGAATAAACTGCTTTTGTCTTTAAATCTTCTTGTACTTTCCTGTAAAGCACTGAAAAGTCTAAAACCTTCAGACACTGTAGAAGAGGCAGCAGACTTTGATTAAACAGCTGCTCTTGTTATCTGATTTAATGGTGGTGATGAACTGAATGTTCTTGTGATCCAGAAGGTTTGCAAAGCAGTATGCTGATTTGTGAGCTTGCATTTAGAAATTGCCTTCATCCTTCAGAGAAACGCAGTGAATCATTGGAGGGGGTGAAAAACTACAGCTGTTGAGCGGCGTGTGGTAGTAGGCAATGCATAGCAGTAGGCACAGAAGCTGAAGGGAGTATTATCTGCAGTGGGAATGTCAGGACACGGCATGTAGGCAGAATAAAACTGTCCAAAATCGAGCAAGGCTGGCAGTGCAGAAATACTGTTCTTCTTTTTATATACCGTGACTGAAATGGAGAAAGGGCTGATTCATTCTTTCTCTGCCTCTGCATTATTTATGCCAAAGTAAAACAAGTATAAAATAACTCTCATTGGGTGGATGTCGTGGTTTAACCTGGCCAGCAGCTGGAACAACCACACAGTTCTTTGCTCACTCCTCTCCCTGCAGCAGGATCGGGGGAGAATTGACAAGAAAACGGTGAAAGTCGTGGGCTGAGATAACAACAGTTTAATAGGTCAGGAAAGGAAAGTATTAGTAATAATAATAATAATATACAAAACAAGGAATGCACAGCACAATTGCTCACGACCCACGCCAATGCTCAGCTAATTCCTGAGCTGCATTGCCTCCTGGCCAACCCCCCAGTTACATACGGAGCATGACATCACGTGGTATGGAATATCCCCATGGCCGGTTTGGGTCAGCTTTCCCGGCTGTGTCCCCTTCCAGCTTCTTGGGCACCCCTCGCCTTCTTGTTGGCAGGCCAGAGTGAGAAGTTGAAAAGTCCTTCACTGCTTGGCAACAACTGAAAACATCAGGGTGTTATCGACATTATTCTCATCAGAAATCCAAAACACAGCACTATACCTGCTGCTAGGAAGAAAATTAACTCTGTCCCAGCTGAAACCAGGACAGTGGAGTTTCGCATTCTCTTTGCAATAGAACAAACAAATGCAGAATTGTTCCTAAAACTCTTAAAAGATAGCTTTGGTCTTACATGGGTTCTCTGAGAACCCTTTCCATTTTGTGTCTCATCAGGGTTTGCTCGTGTGTGATCTCTCCTGAGGTCATGCATATTGGGACAGCCACTCTTCCTTTTTAGGACGTTAATGCTGCTAGTACCCAGTTGTCAAGATAAGTCGCTGGGAATTGAGTACTTACAATCCAGGTGGTTCTCACTGACATCTTTGTCCATGATTAACTTTCTCTGTATAGAAATCTATTTTCTGGCCTAGAGTACATTGCTGAAATATGCATGCAGTTGGGTGCAACTGAGAGAAATGAAATTACTAACTTCATTACCTTGCTCAAGTATCAGGTTTATGAAGGATGTGCAGCTGTGTGTTAAAGAAAAATACGTGATACCAAGTACAGAGTGTGCTGCGTAGTGGGGAAGGCTAATGATTTTCTTACCACTTCCTTTTCCCTAAGAATATCGAGGTTTATCTAGATTTGGTTGTCAGATAAGCAGAAAGATGGTAATCCCTTAGTCAAGAAAATATTGCTATTAGTATCAATTTAATCTTTCATATGGCTTTTTCTTTTAGTATGTATAATTTATGTCACGCTATTTCCACTCCTACATTAGCACTGGGCAAATCGAAGACAGAACAATCTCTAGGAAAACGAGGCCATGACAGTAAAGAGATTTACAATCTCTTACTGGCGAGTAAGCTACAGAGTACAGAAAACAATCAAAAAAAGAAAGCTCCTGAGCAGCCAGCTGACCCATCCTTCTGCCCCAAGGTGGGTTGAGCTATTCCCTGCCTTCCCTGGCAATGCTTATCTAGACAGCTCTTAAATGCATCCAAAGGCGGTGGCCCCGGCATCCACCAGCAATCTGTATCAGTACTTAGTCATTCCTGTCATTAGGCTAGTTACCTTTGAAGTGTGGTTATCCTTTGAAATGCAGATTATACCCCTCCAGATCCCAAAGCCTCTCTATTCTATTTATGGTTTATACCCTTGTTGTTGTTGTCACTCTGGCCCTGTAAGGGAAGAGCTTTTTGGACTTCACTGTTACAATTATTTCAGTTGAAGTTGCTTGAATACAGCAATGCTGGCCAGCAATACAAAACCCTTAGAACAGACAATTCCAAACTCATTGTGATTTTTGCAAATCCTATCCCCCTCCAGCAAACTCACATAGTGTTCTGAAATTCAGGCTTCACCTTCTCTACCTGTGAGTTTTACCAAATACAAGGTCTCCAGGTGGAACCTGCAGTAGCCATCTGCTTTCAGGGCAGGAGCAGAACTGCACCCAGACCTGCTATGCTGTTATCAGTGACTCAGAGTAAAAATGAGAACTGAGGAAACGGCTGTTTTCACACAGGCACTTTTCAGGTGATGACAGTACTCATTTCCTTTTCCTTTCAGAAAGTTTGTGCACAGTTGTCTTGTTGTTCAGGGTACCTGCTATCTCAGAACTTAGGCAAAGCAGGGTGCCAGGTGCTGGTTTTGGACAAGTCATCAGACAGAACAATGTGTGGAAATGTAGGGATCTTTTTAGTGGTCAGATGCAGAGTCTTGTCATTCTGCAGAAGACTGGACAGAAAATGTGTGCTGGAAGGAGCTATGGATCACAGTCATAGTAAAAAAGGGCTGGAAGACAGCTTGAGAGCCCAACTAGCTGCACACTTGTCGTTTCATGCAGAATTGCTGGTGGCGGCAGGCAGCTTTAGCAGTGTGGGTTATTGAATTTCCCTATCTTTCCATCCCAAGGGCGGTTCCCCACAGGACTCATCTGGCATGAACAAAGAGTGACAGTAGGTAAGGAGCAGCATCAGGAAAAGGAGGAGCCAGAACATGCCCTGCTCCCCCCCTCTCCTCAAGTTCTTTGTAGAATCATCAAGAAAATTGCTTGAGTCCAATGCTTCACAGGCTTCCCCACTCCATACTCTGCCCTCCTCTTTAGCTCCTGCTATGGTCCTGCAAGCAGTCCTAGAGAGTGATTGCAGGAGATGTGGAGATACAGGAATTTCAGTGGCTGTCCCAGGAAATGAGTACAGTACAGCAGAGAATATTCATTCATCTCTTCAGGCCAATTACCTCCTACATTTTTGTTCTGTTTCCCCTGTGAGGTTTTCCCATGGGAAGGAACAAAGTGAATTAACTATTTTATCAGCTCACCTGTTTCCTCCCTCTGAAAGAACCAGACATTCTCTTTTGTGCCAATTTCATTGATTATGTAATCAGACTGGCTACTAATCAAAGTGATCTCAGTAGCCTAATTCTGTACCTGATCTCTCTCTGTTTGTGCTTCAAGGTCTTTGACAGGGTCCGAGAAGATTGCCCTAATTTCCACGAGAAGATTAAGCCTGTTAATGCTGAACTCACTGAGCCCAAGCTGGCCATCAGTGCTGAAGATGAGGAGGAGCTTCTGACCCGGGTCAATATTGTCTTCCACTGTGCAGCCACAGTTCGCTTTGATGAACCCCTGAAGTACGTCCTGCTTTCTATATTTGCTAAGCGTGACTCAGAATGCACCATAGCCCATAACACACCATTCAGTGCGTCCTTGTATAGCTGCAGTGATAATTCTCCATTTATATTTTCATGCTACGTGTGGTTCTGCGCTGAATGTGCAATGTAAATGCTCTGAAAATGTCATGTGCATATGCACATCAAAAGTGAAGTATCTTGGCAGATTTCCATGGGAACAGAAGGAAGTACAGCGAGCAATATAGTAAGGGAGTTAAGTATGACCTAAAATTGGGATAGGGAAAAGCGTGTTTTAGGTCAAGAGGGAGATGTTTTGGCAGAACTAGCTGGAGACAGCTTGAAGTGAAACTATGTTGTGTCTGTCTCTAAAGCTAGTGTTAACGGCCTGTCCTTGTCACTGAGTAACTGAAGAGGGAAATGAGATGTTATTTGAGAAAACAGCCTATCACAAGCTTTAAAATGCCCAGCGCTGGATGTAATTAACTGTTTACAATAAATGCTCAGTTTCTGAAAGAGCTCCCTTGGGAGCGCCTGTCCAGGCAAGCTTTCCATTAAGAAAGAACAGCAGAAATAAGCCACTAAACCAAGATTAGATGTATAAGTGCTTCTATGCAAATCATAAAAGGTCAACAAATCGAGGTGGGTGATCTAGATTGACGTATCTTCAGAGTTTTTTGAAAACTACTAAAGCCGTGAGAGTAGAAAACACAATTACCATTATCAGTCTTCATTTGCTCATGCAGAGGCTAAATAAATATCCACTGCGTCCACCTTAAATAATTGCTTTTTACAACAACTAATTAGACAACCCACCAGAAAGGAAGCAGCTCTTGATTCTTGAGCCATGTGTAGAACCTGACTCAAGATATAAGTAGCAAAGCGTTGCACTGCATTAATAGCCATAAATGTTCTTAAATCAATGCACAAATGAACATGCTATAAAAATATATCACAGTGGAATCTAACACCAAAGGCAAACTATGTTTTTAATATGGAGGATAGCTTGAAAGAAATTAAAAGAGCAAGTTAAAGTGGTCATCTGCTTGCAGGCAGTGTAGAAACTATTTAAAGGCTGATTGCATGTGATCTGTCAAAATCTCTCTAACAGAACAAGGAAAATCCAGTATGATTAAATTGCAAAATATGAGAAGTTGTTAAAATCAAATTATTCCTGTCTGAATAATAAAATATATCATATGGGTAAAAGTTCTAGCAAGTTAAATGTGAAAGCACAATACTGCAGCTCAAATAAAAATTTTGAGCAGCCATTTGCTAACAACGTAAAAAATAAAAATACTTTTTCAACACAGCAGAAGCCCAAAGCTTACCACAGAATATGTAGAGGTGATAGATAAGGGACATGCAAAAGCAGTGCTATCAAGATACTAGAAAGCAGCACGGAGAAACTAAATGAATTATTGGCTTCAACATGTAGTGCATTTAGGGAATTCTCCAGATGGAAATCTTGAGAGCAGAAATCTGAGAAATTGTGTTATATTGAAATATTAGTAGATGCAGTTTTAATATAAATAGAAAAAAAATAGAGAGTAACAAATCATCAGGGTTAGATTATATTCCCCCAGAAGGCTAAAGGAACTCTGAACATCTCAGCAGAAATCCATGCTGGGCCTGTATTCTGAGCGCAATTCTGTTCACCCCCTCGCAGAAGGAATACAGTTGAATAGAAACGTGCATGGAAGAGTAACTTTCATATGAAGGGAAGCGAAAGCAGAAGTATTCATCCTGCTAGAAGGGCGGGGGGAAATAGAAATCTGTATAGAATGCTGTTCTTTAATGTCAGCATGCTAAAAAAATCAGTATCTCTGGCTTTAGCTATTGTGATCCAAACATTAATCATGCTCAGCTTCTGTTTTCATTCATCTGGACTGTTTACAATTTATCTTCGACGTTGGTGTAATTAATTTCGTTAGTGTACATGGCACTTGATCGCATTATTCATAATCTTGTACGTGTTGTTGAAAGCTTCTACTCCTGGGCTGAACAGATTGCATATTCCTCAGCCTTTTCCCTTCTGTGCAGGAAAGAGTCAGTCTTCCAGTACAAAGTGTGCGACAAAGTTGAACGTCTGTTCACTGAGATCCATTGCAGATAGTCTGTAGGACAATGTCTAGCTTTTTTGGGTGCTTCAAGGTCAACCTTGCTAACCAGGAATCTTTTTTTCTTGTGCTTATCAGTTCTCCATTCCTTGGGAATTTAAGCTGTTGTCTCTAATTGTGTCTTCTTTCAGTATGAATCTGTTTTTCTGGGCCCAAGGACCTTTTGCTGCTTACTGAAACCATGTGTTTATCTGGTTTAGCAGTGGGCCCTTAAGGAAAAAGTTGAATGGGTACCGTAGGAACCAGTAGTGCCTCAGTGGTCACGTGTGTTGGAAATATTTGTGCCAGGAAGGGGTGGCAAATGTGTCACATGTTAGTTAGTGAAATGTTACCTCTAATCCTTTGAATTAAGTAAAAATATTTGAGAGGCATTCTGTGGCCAGAGCAGCGAATCCAACAGCCATTGCTCTGAAAGTTGGTTTAGCCCTTGAATTTCATTGAAGCTTTCCACTCTGCTGTGACCCCTTCTCTTCCCTTACTTGCATTTTCTTCATTTGGGGTTTGGACAAGGCTCAGCTTTGATATATTCTTTCCAGTGAAAGGCATTTTGTTTCTTTCCCCTGCCCTTTTTAGACATGCCGTGGAACTGAACGCAATGGGGACGCAGCGGCTCCTAGAGCTGGCCCGGCAGATGCAGAACCTCGAGGCCTTCATCCACATCTCCACCGCCTATGCAAACTGTGTCCGGAAATGCATAGATGAAGTCATCTACCCACCCCCAGCGGAACCCAAGAAGCTCTTCGATTTAGTGGAGTAAGTGGGAACTTCATTGCCTCTTCTGCCACTGGCTTGGCTTCATTCAGCAGGTGGCCTCCCAATTGCTTGTATAACCTATCCTGTGGGATTTCTGTTCGTAGGTGCCACACTAACAGTGCGGTAGGGCGTTGTCTGCATGCACCATGACAGCAAGAAATGCTGGCCATAATAAGAGCGAGACCAAGGGAAGAGAGACTTTTCATTCTAGGTGGATTTGAGGGGTACTTTCCACAGGATACCATCCAGTAAATCTGCCCGTTCTGCATTTTCGCTTGAAACTAGCTTTACTGAAGTTTGTTGAAAGTAGAAGAAACAGAGACTCTGTTTTGGAGCCTTTTTATCTGCAGAGCTGCTGAACTCACACTTTATAAACATTCGGTTGAGCTTAATGATACTTTTCCAAATACAAAAGTATTGGAAAATAGCCTAAACCACACTTAATAATCCTGTGATTTCAGCGACCTCAAAATCTTTCCCCGCACCATTTTAGAAAAGACTCTATGATTTCATGCGAGTCCAGCACCGAACAAATTATGTAAGAGTGCATTTGCTGTCAGGAATGGAGTTGTGATGCTTCCTTCTGTTAGACTCAGCTTTGTTGCTACCTTAGTAAGTACTGACATTTTTTATATACCGTATATGCATTTCTTTATCTCTTCAGATTCACAATGTTGTTTCCACTTATTTTAACAATCCTGTGGTATTAAACCAGAGTTATATGGGGATGAGTCAGAAACAGGCTGTTTTAGAAAGAGTTCAGTGTGAGAATCCAGACCTTTGAGGAAATGACAAAAACGCTTGTTTAACTGAATTTACCAGAATGAAGAATAATTACAAAGAATAACAAAATCTGCTGATAAAGGCCCCAGGACACCTTCCCCTTAGAAGAATTTTCCCACAGCTGTAACTTTGTTTTCATTTATTTTCTAGTGTTATTCCACTTGCGTGATATAAGCAACTGACTTGTGAACTAGTAACCCAAAGAGCTGGTATAAAAATCTTTCTTCTCTTTGATTTAGGGTAATAGGAGATGAGATGAATTAATGCAAAGCAGGGGAACCACTGAGGTTTTATATAAAAAAATTGTTTGCCAAAGAAAAAAAGTAATTTGACTAAGAGCTACTCCAGAAAACTTAGTACAAATCAATGATTTCTTTTTTTTTATTTTTTCCAGTAGCCCATGCTCTTGCATATGTTTACTTCAGCTAGTAGTCATCTATCATTTATCATTTATTCAGCAAGTGGGACGTAGTACAAACACAAGATGTGCCCGAGTGCATCAGAGCAGCAGGCTGCCTGGCCCAATCCCTTGCCTTCAGTGGTGGCACTGGGAGATGCTGCTTAGGGAAATGTGGAAGATTGGCTTGCAGAGCAAGGCCATGTAAACATCGAAATGATCAGTCAGCAAGACTTAAGAAAGTACAGAGAACAGTCTGTGTAGAGACCAACCAGAGCCAAAGACAAACTGTCCTTGCTGACAATCTCGACACAGACCAGAGAACTNCAGGGAAACTACACAACCCTGGATACTTTTTGCAATCCGCTCCCCTTGTAGCCTCCCAGAAACCAGAACTGTAGTATGAGGGGTGTTACAACCCAAATGGGTTTTGACCCATTTTTGAATCCATTAATTTGTTTAATCCCCTTTTGAACTTCCTGGTACTCTGCCTCTGCAACCCCTGTGGCAGCGAGTTCCAGAAGTTTACTAACTGCTCCGTAAAGACAAGCTTTCTTTGGCTGTTTCAAGCTGTCATGCTAATAGTTTCATTGCACATCCCATGGGTAGTTGCAGCATTTCAGTATCTGCCATATTTGCCCTGTTCACTACCTCTGCAGTTCTGTAAATCTGTATTGCACTCACCCTGCACCTTCTCTTCTGTACCCTGAAGAGTCCCGGTGTTTCTACTGACTCCTCATATGCCAGCCGATCTGTCTCCTCGGTGATTTTAGTTGCTCTTCTTCTCTGCCTTTTTTGAACTCCATTCCCTCCCTGAGCTGCGGGGGCCAAACAGAATGAGTACTCAAGGTGTGGTCACTCAAAGTTTTATTTAAATAACTTCAAAATGACCCCATTGGTCTTGTTCTCAATACCTGAGAAATGTCCAACATTTCATTGACTTTTGTCTGCTAGTCCTCATTGACTTGGAGTTTTCATAGAGCTGTCTGCTGTGCTTCAAAGAGCTCTTCTTGAGCTGCAGCTGCCAACTCTGAGTTCAGCAACCTCTAACATCAGTTTAGACTGCTTTCCCTAAATGCACTACTTTACCTTTATTTACAGTGAAGCTAATCTGCCACCTTTTTGCCCACTGACTCAGTTGTACCATGTCCTTCAGAGTTCATCGCTATCAGTATTAAATCTCATTGCCCCAAAAAGCTTACCATCACTTGCAACTTTGGAAGCAGTCAGTGTCGGTGGCTCGGATAAAAAAGACCCAAGCAAAGGATGGAATGCTAATCAGAAACATGCAGAAGTGCCTGGCTAGCCCAGAGGTTGCTACTTCAGGTGCTTCATATAAGGCAGTAGGAATTCATTTATCATAGTTTGCATCTGCAGCAGAGAGGATGATGTTTGAAAGAAAGGCTGAGTGACACATTTCAGATGTGTTCTTTGATGTGTTTATCTTGGTAGTATGTTTGGTTGTTTTTTCTTAGCCACATAATTAGAGATTATTTTTCTTGCCTTTTTATTAGATTTTTCAATTTGTTTTATTGTTTTTCCTATGTCCTATACTCCAGAAGTTCACCACCTTCTGGTGCTTTTAGTGAGACGGAAATCACAGCATGCCCTCAGCTGGGATGGCATCTGTTTCTTTACAGCATTTGCAGGTAGTATCATAATTGCTCACAGTAAAGACGACCACTGCTTTCTAAGGCATTGAAATCAGGCAGGCCTTGCTGAAAATCACTGTCTCCGGGGTCGTTGGTTTAGAAGGTGTTCTGCAAATCAAAGGCAATATATGAAGGACAAGCATGGGGCTGTAGAGGGTGTGAAGGAGCAGGATAGGGAGAGTCTCTGAGGTGACATGATGTAGGCAGAATGGGACAGAGAAAACTGAGAGACTGTGAAGGGCAAGGGAATACTTGGAGAGGCAAAAGACAAGGCAGGGTTGGAAGGAGATGTGAGAGATGCACCTTTTATCATTCACCATGTAAGTGCAAGAAATAGCATGTAGGTATCTGGGTACAGGAGATTTCAGAAAAAGATTAACAGATATTAGAATGTTACCTTCAAAAAGTGGGAGGAGGAAAAAAATGACAAGGAAATATAAACTCCCTTCAAAAAGGAGGAAGACATACAGGCTGTTTTGTATCAGGCAGCTGTGAAAGCTTTCTTTCACAAACAACCCCTATCTGAAAGTGCTCTCCTGCAAGTGCATTAAGAGGCATGATCACACAACTGGATGCGATAACAGATCCATTTAATGGTGCTTTTGGCTATGCACTTGATATATTCAGCTGAAATCCCAAGTAGGACTCTCTGCTGTTTCTTTTTCTCTTCTTTTCTCTCTGCTGTTATATGCCGGCTTTCCAGTATTTTGATATTTGACCTGCAAGTAAAGCCTTAGACTTAATCTGTGTAAACCAAAAGTCACACTTCTAAGCGCTGCCAGGCCAATAGGGGAAACATATAATCTGCCACATCAGGCGAGGTTTGCCTTAATCTAAAGCTGAGGGAAATCAGCTTTGAAGGGTGTGCTGAGGTAGGGAACACAGCGCACGGTCAAGTGTAGGCTGAAGCAGAACTGGTTTTGTTATGGCCGAAAATGTAGAGCTGTCATCGCTTACAAGAAAGCGAGTGTCTTATTAATGCATAGTGAGTAACACTAAAAGTTATGCTGTCCTATGGCAGAGTAATTTGGTGCATGTATGTGGTGAAAAAAAAGGTTACTGATTGTTTAATTTGCATCTCTTGTTTCTACGGGGCAATTGCAGCAGTGAGCAAAAAGCAGTAGCTTTGTGATTTAGCGTTTCAAAATCTTAAAAGTAGGTCACAGAATAGTAGGAACGGTTCTCCTCTCTGAACTGTCA
Organism: Psophia crepitans; assembly: GCA_013399095.1. Lineage (NCBI taxonomy): Eukaryota > Metazoa > Chordata > Aves > Gruiformes > Psophiidae > Psophia > Psophia crepitans. Next base: position 60,429 of record VWZZ01006314.1, on the reverse strand, counting down.
GCTCAGTGCTCCTGTGATGGTAATGCTGGTAGATCAAATCACCTGGTAGGATGGCACCCTTGAGACAGGCAGGAGCATGGTCCTCTTGATGACCACTTAAAGTAATGCAGGGGCCTGTCTGGAAGGATGAGGGCAAGGGGAAACTGCTTCTCCTTGTACTTATATGCCTGTCTTTGCTTTCTGAGAAACACTAACCTGTAAGCCCCTATTATTAAAAAAAAAAAGAGACTTGTATGCAGCTTAATCTGAGTTCCCGAATGAACCCACTCTTCCTCCAGGCTCCACAGAAATAGACGTCTCCTTTTGGTAGGCTGGTAATTAATTATTTGACAGATTCAAACAATGGCAATTTAGCTGAGACCCTGAGGAGGCTGGGTTCAATGGCTGCCTAAACAGGCATTGTAAATTAAGTCAATATTGCGAGCTGCTTATAGCCTCTGCGTAGTTCAACATCATATTTTACGCTGAAACAATTTTTCTGCCTTGTTTCTGAAGCATGGAACTAGGGCTGCAAAGGAAAGTATTTATGGCTCCATCAGGCTTTCTTATTTAAAATAAATAATTTCTATACACCAAAAACTGTCATATTCTTTTTAACTCCTTCCAATTCTGAGACATTCACTGAATTCAGCCCTGCCTTGCAAACTGTTCCGTAGTTTTGGACAATCAGCGTTTTCTTACACGATGGTTTTCCTGTAATATGTCCATCTGTGTCTAATAAGTGAAAAGTGGTGTGCCACGTTGAGCCATCAGGTGTTTGTCCATTTAAGTTGATATGATCAAGTAATTCCCCAGGTGTCAGTCTCCACCTTACTCCTCTCCCCTTGGCCTCCACCTGTTTCTGAAATTCAAGATAAGGAGAGGTGAGGCAAGGATCTGCAGGAACCAGTATCCTTTAGTGCCCCTGGGAAGAGTAGAACCCTTCAGCCTGAACTGTAAGTCCATTGACTTAATTACAAATTGGATTATAAGAGTTAATCTGTGATTCTGTGGTGTAACACCAGACCGCTGAAAGCCTGTCAGGGGTTGGCAGCGGTGTGCGAGGGCTCTGGAGGTACGGCCAATTCCTGTCCTTTAGGCCCGAGTGCTGGCAGGGCCGGCGAAACCTTCATGGTGTGCCAGGGGAGAGCCTTTGAGCCTTGGGCCCTTGCTGCAGCACCGCGGTGGTAAGGGACACTCTTCTAAGGGTATATACCTAACTCTCTCTGATAGATTAGATATCTGAATACCTTAAAAAAAACCCCAACTTGGTGGGTTTTGGGGGTTTTGGTGTTTGTGGTTTTTTTATTTTTTAAGCACGTAGTGCTGACAATTTCTTCATTTCCTATGTGAACAAGCCAGTGGAGAACCAGTGGGAAGGAGCATGTAACGTGGTAAATTGTTCTACTGGAATAACATTACTGCAGTACGTTGTTCTAGCTTTTGCGACCTTTGTAATGCTACTCGACTCGTGTAGCACAAGGTTGCCCAGAATCTCCTGAAGCCTGCTTGGGAGCATACAGAGACTGTGTTGGCTAAGGATGAGACCACAGCTACATCTATGTTACAGATTCCAGTGAAGCATAAAGCACACAAGGGATTGCTTTAGAATGAGACTGTATAGGTACCTGAAGCTGAGCTGGACCTCATAGCATGAAACACACCAGGGTTGTTTTGCACCTTGAAGACAAAAGTAACCTTCCCCCCCACAGAGCTGTTCACAGTTGCTCTGTGCTTTGTCTTAAATGACTTTGACTTGCTTATCCTTTGTTTTAGACAAGGATTCCTGTCACACTGGTCTTTTTTGCCTGATCACTTCTCTCTCTGTGTGGCAGATAATGATGTTCTCCTTGTTTCCTATAGGTGGTTGGATGAATCTATCATTCAAGACATCACACCCAAGCTGCTCGGGGACTGGCCCAACACTTACACCTACACCAAAGCCTTGTCAGAATACCTGATTCAGCAAGAGAAAGGAAACTTGAACATTGCTATCATCAGGCCATCCATCGTGGGAGCTAGCTGGCATGAGCCTTTCCCAGTAAGCATGAGTACATGGTATTTCCCTACCGAGAGCCTGTTGATACGGCTGTAGTTGCAGTACTGTCAGGAATCGATCCTTACTTATAGCAGTTTCTGCTTGAGAAACAGGTTCCTTAGTTCACAGGGAAACATGTGGAAGAGGTGGAGGCCCTGGAGGTGTGCTAGAGTAGAACAGCAAGCCTTCTTCAGCATCTTCAGGAAATACTTGCCTGCAAGAGAAAATGACACTTCTAAGCAATAAAAAGAATTGCTGGGATAATAATGATGCAAAATGTTGGACTTGCATCCAACAGTCTTGCACAGAGAGGATCGTGCCCAGACACACACAGGGGAGTTTCTCTACTAATTGTGAAAGCACAAGATCTGAGGGTTGGTTGTAGTCCTGATGCATTCTGATTCGAGTTTTTCCATGGTCTAGTTAGCCTATTAATGAGGTGCTGATGAGCACCCTAGACCTCATGTGGTTCTTGAAAGCATTTGGTAAGGTCTTGTGCAGTTACCTAGTATCTGTGTCTTATGTTGGTAGTTGTTGAGTTCACTGGATGCACTCTTGCATGGGCCTGTTGCAGATACAAATGTCAGCCACACAGTAATGAAATGCAGCTGTATTTTTGGACTGAAATAATTCACTAAGTTAGCTATACTAGTAGGAATAATGTGCCCTAAGATTGCAGCCAAATTGGAAAGGCAATATAAAGTCACCTTTAGCTTTCATGCAGCTTGAAATGTGCCAAAGATGGCTGAGATGTAGCCGAGGATCTGGGCCAAGCTCACCATCTTGGAAAGGCAGAGCGAACTCTGTTAGGTGCCATAACCTGTTTCAGGTCAGACAGTTCATTACTGGTCTTAACTCCAGCTCCCATAAGTGGCCATTTTCCCGACCTGAGGTAGGATGGGATTCAAGGTGGAGTGGCATTTTTTTTCTTCCTTGCCTTAGAAATTAGTTGGAGTAATCAAATAACTCTTGGTGACATCTTTCTGTTGTGTGTCGGAGGGCATGTAACACACGGACTGCTTTCAGCAAGTGTTGACAGCACCAAGACACTGTAGTGTTCTGAAGCCAGAATTTATTCCTGTAGCCGAGTTATTATAGGAAAGAAGCAGTTTCTATAGACAAAATTTGTTCCTGTTGTTGATGGGTAAATTGCAGACAGCACTAGGCAGCGTACAGTGCATCCCTATTTAAAATCAATTGGGTTCTTCGTACCAGATAGCTTCCTGGCAGCTGTCACAGATAGACCGGCACACGTCTTAACTGTTGTCTCATTGCTTCTTTGCCTACACCACAGCACTGTAGCCCTTTCACTGTTTCAAAGCCTGTGTAAGCAACATGTCACTGAAAGAAATAGTAATCATTCTTCTTTTTTGCAGGGTTGGATTGACAGCTTCAACGGAACAAGTGGAATATTTGTTGCGGTATGTCTGGTTACTACTTAAGCATCCCATAAAGTGGAGTTAGAATTACTAAAACGGAACTCTAAAGTTACTCTTAAGCCTCACTTTGAAATAGTGTGTGAAAAAGGATCATAGCAGTTTTCCCCATCTGGGAGAAAGATGTCATGCATTTGCCATACATCTATATGCCTGTAGAAGACTAGACCCAGAAGACTATTTATGCTGTGCTCAAAAAAAGGACATTGAAAGAGTGTTCATGTTGCTGGTTCACTAAATGTGACTTGTAGTTTTTAGTTTTGGACAAATTTGGCCAAATTTTCAAGAAAAGGGAAAAAGATGCATCGATGAAACTAGGGGTAATTCACAAGTGACAAAGCTTAAATCTTAGAACCTGGTTTTACAGGCCAGATTAGTGCCACAAGTCAGCATTACTTATACTTTCATTTACCTTCATATGTATTATTTCTGAGTCCACTGCTATAGGTTGTGACCTCTCTACGATAACAAAGACTCTGGGTCTCATTTGCCTTGTACAGGAATTCTCCGTGTGCAGAGTACATATAAATAATCTGTGTAACTATAGATCAATTCAGATTCTGCCAGCCACACGGATAATTCACTTTATTCTTGCGTAACACTGGTGTAAATAACTACTGCGTAAAACGGTGAGGAACAAACCCATAAGATAGTGAATAACTTGATAAAATTTTCCCTATAATATGAAAACCATCATTACAATTTAACGTAGGAAAACAGTAAAGTTGCGTACCATTTGTCCTGGCTTTTTTTTTTTTTTAACTGAAATCACTGCCTTAGGTTCATCTGTCAATACATAATGCTGTTTAGCTATGGGAAGATATTTTTGTTCATGTATGATTTGTCCAACTTGATTACTTCATAAAAACTATCTTGTAATCGGCCTGCTGCAGTGTATAAAAGGATTAGTAGTCTACAATCATAGGAGAGCAGAATAAAATCCAAATATCATCGTGTTGAAAAAGCTTATTTGTACTTGAAGTAGAGCGTAAATAGAAACTGTTACAGTTACTTCTAGAACCCACAGGATGAGGGAAATTAGCGGATTTATCCCAGCTAATGCTTTTATCTGAAACCCCAGTTACACATTTCAGAGACATTCAAAAGCACCCCCCCCAACACATAATCTGTGTTCACAGTGTTGTTATCCCCTATTCATCTCGCAGTCTCTTAAAATAATTGTCTATCAGCCTTTTGCTCATTGCTGACTGCTGATAAAGCTTGTACTGACTGCTTCTCTATGCTCCGCTCACTGAATCCTGGGTCATTTTCTGTGCTCTTGCATGACACCTTGTTGTTACCATGATAAAGAAAGGGTTTGCAGATCCACCCCTTACATTTTCATGTGACAGGTTCTAACTTTTGTAATGATATCTGTGAGTTTTGATTTATTGTTTTAATGTTTACTTTTGAGCATTAAAAATGTCAGTCACAAAAATATGTCCAGAGTCAGTTTGCAAGAAGGATGCTATATGAAAGAGTTCCACTGCATTGCTCTTTATTCTCCACAAGTGAACTAAGTGACAAGTGACAGCAAGTTGCTGCCATACGTGTACCATATGGCAGTACATTGCAAAATGCATGTGCTTTCCGCCATATAACAACATGCCCATCAAATTTTTTGTCATTGAAAAAACATTTTTTCACCTCATTTTTCTTCTAATCTGTCAACAAGTAAAAAAACACCTAATGGTTAAGTATTTGGAAATTTTGCTTATATGTCAGTCTTTTTCATAGTGCCCGCTTTAGGAATTTACACTGTAGCTTACATGTAATTTACATGCTTACTTGTTGCCACTCATACCAGTAAATGATATTTTCGTCAAAGCAAAAATTTCTAGCCTCATTGAATGCCACAGCAAACCTAGTGGTGGTTTCGCTTAGGCCAGGTTTCACATACAAATGCCGGCCTGTATCTTTATCTCCAGATTAACTCTGTGGAAGGTAATGATTTTGAGATTCTAGGGTCACTGTAGTAAATAAATTCCCTTCCCTTTTATATAAAAGCTTTGACTTCTACTGCAGTAGTTTTGAAATGAAGATCGTATTTTTTGGTTCAGGATTGAAGCTCTGAGGTTCTTCAATATAGGAAATAAGAGAAGTAATGACATTTGTGTCATCTGCACTGAGCTCTTCAGGGCTGAAATATGATGATACATAACTATATCAGGACTTGACCAAGAAAAAGAGGAAGAGCGATGACCATAGGTGCACGTGTGGAGACAAGGTTGTTGTCAGTGTCCAGCGGTTCTCCTGCCTTGTGGCAGCAGTGTTGGCGGACATCAGTCAGGAGCAGAGACTCCGTGATGGAGAGAAGTGAGGGGAAATTGCTGGTGCTGACAGACAGTGTTTGTCTTCTACCATCTCCGGTTGCTTCTGGACTTGATTGGGCTGGTACTAGTTTTCTGGAAGTGAAAGGTATTTATTATTAGGGAACCCAAGAGACTTCTGGTCTTCTGGGGTGGGGTGGGGAATTATATGTTTTGAATTAATGTGCTTGGGTATCGTGAATTGGTTAATCCTGTTTGGTAGTTTGCAAATTAACCTTTGAAGGTGCGAGTTATTCGTTAGTTTGATTGCCTGGAAGTTGTGTGATTACAACCAGCTGTCTCGGCCAGCTGTATTTCAAAGTGTATCTACTGGTCGAGTAGCTTTATTAACCTTAATTAAGTATGGAAAAAGCAAAAGGGAAGGTTTTGGTGTTTGTGGTTGTTTTTTTTTTTTAAGTTCGTTTCTCTCCCCCCCCCCCAACATTAAAAATATTTAT